>SJYT01040528.1:13259-117362 GCA_006410635.1 Cephalophus harveyi
CTTTGGCCACCTCATGCGAAGAGTTGACTCATTGGAAAAGACTCTGATGCTGGGAGGGATTGGGGGCAGGAGGAGAAGGGGACGACCGAGGATGAGATGGCTGGATGGCATCACGGACTCGATGGATGTGAGTCTGAGTGATCTCCGAGAGATGGTGATGAACAGGGAGGCCTGGCGTGCTGCGATTCATTGGGTCGCAAAGAGTCGGACACGACTGAGCGACTGAACTGAACTGAACTGAACTGAATCGATATAAACATTATGGAGCTATTTTACAGTTGCTCTTGGAAATGAGACTGCCCCCTGGAGGGACACCAGGGGGTGGGTGGCCAAGGGCAGGAGATGCTGAACCAGAGCCTTCTCTGCCGTCCCATGCTCTTAGCCAGTCCCTCCATCCAGGGCAGCCAGGCAGAGCCATCCCCAAGTGGTCCAGGTGGGCTCTAACCGTCAGTCCTAGGAGGGTTCTGACACCTAGGCCTTCAACGAGCACCCACCAGGTCCTGCCAATCCCTCCTCCCATGTACCAGCCTGGGAAACCTATTCCACAGAGGCATCTGCCTGACCCACTGTTCCCAGTTCCTTGCTCAGATTTAAAAGGACTCCCCAGCCAGCTCCCACCTGCAGGAGGCCATCTCTCAAGGCCGCCTCGCACTGGCTCCTGAACCCTCCTCGCTTTCAGGTGGTTAAAGGTCAGTTGTTCGTTCCTGAGTGGGAATGCCTTTGCAGGCCTGGACGGCCACTCCAGTGAGAAGAGAGAGCTGTTTCAGTGGAACGTGCGCCCCAGTCTGTTCTCTGTTCACCATGGGGTCAGCGTCAAGGGCAGCAGGAGAGTCACCAGACTCTTCACAGGCTACGAGATCTCCCAGGATGCTGTCTTCCCCCACTGCCCCATCCATGCCCCGGACCGTCTATACCCCACGGCGATGCCCCTCCAGCCACTGTCCCCCAAGGAGCTCTAGGGCTCAGCTCGTTCTCAGCGGGTCAGCCTTGGTGCCTCCTCCTCGACTGTTTTGGCTACCAGACTGGACTCCTCTCAGGACAGTTGTCATGCCCCATCTTCCCCCAGACACTAGCAGTGTCCCCACTCACCTGGGTCCTTCCCTGAAAGCCACGTCAAGGAGCAGCTGGGACAGTCTTCCAAGAACCGCCTCAGCCGAGAGCCAGAGAAGTGACCTGGAAACTGGAACAAAGCTGTTCCAGGCCATGTGTCAGAAACCACACCCCCAGGACCAAGTGGGATGAACTGCCCAGAGAGGACCCCCGCCCTGGGGCCAATCACCTGGAAGAGGGTGGATCTGAGTACGGTGGCTCTGGTTGGCCAGAGGGACCGAGCCATGTTGTCCCAAGGCTTTTTCCTCCCCTGGGGGGGTGGGGGGGGTGGGCGGGTCGGGTCCTTGTGCCCCTCTTCAGGTCCTCTGTGGTGTTTGCCACCCAGCGTGAACCCTGTTCTGCAGAGTTCCAGCCACAACTCAAGGGTACCTGTTTAGGACTTTGCACAGTTCACCTCCAGGAGCCCTTGACCTCAAGTCCAGCCCGGAGCTGTCTCTTATACACATCTAGATGTGTATAAGAGACAGGGTCGGGTCCTTGTGCCCCTCTTCAGGTCCTCTGTGGTGTTTGCCACCCAGCGTGAACCCTGTTCTGCAGAGTTCCAGCCACAACTCAAGGGTACCTGTTTAGGACTTTGCACAGTTCACCTCCAGGAGCCCTTGACCTCTTCAGTAAAACTGTGTGCATACCAGTCAGCCAGGATAGGGAACGAGCAACACAAGACTGTAAGGTGGAAAGGTTCTGGAAAGGTTTACACCAGTTTTTTTTTTTTTTTCAAGTGCAGAATATGAGTCATCAGAACTCAATCTCATAGATAATGACCAAGATTTTAAAACTATGAACGTGAACTGAAAGTTGTCAGAATGTATTATACATTGGGGTAGGTATTATTCTGTTTTGCTTCAGTTACATACATCTCAGTACATATATGAGGGTGGGGAACAAACTGTTGGTCACGATCAAAAGTTTTGCAAAATTCTGTGTAAGGCATGAACATCAGGAGCGAATATATGTTGAAGGAAGCTCCCTTCAGACCGAGGCCTTCCACCCAGAGTGGAGAGACAGCAGGGGTGTGTTTACCTGTCAGCCAGCCCTGCATATCCACCCTATCCTTTTTCAGGAGTTTCAGCTCCCTATCCCACCTCACATACAAGGACAGACTCCGGCTGGGCCTGGCTTTGTCCTCCAGAAAGCGAAGGTCGAGGTCCAGCATGGACTCACCAAGCTGCAAGGGCTACGGTGGCCCGCTCCCCTGCCCTGGAGTGGGGTGGGCAACACGGGGGTCTTCCTGGGGGACTCTCCCTACTCCCCCTCAGCCCAGGGTCCCATGCCGGCCCCTGTCTGGCTAGCCATTCCCAACCTTCTGAAGACCAGACTCCCCAAGTCCTAGCTCCGTCCTGGGGGTGGTCAACTAGTCAGTTGTTTCTCCTCTTCCTCCAGGAAGTAGTTACATCTTAGAAGGTTTTCCGCAGTTGTCATCAAGATGTGGGTATTAGTTTTTAAAAGGTCCCTGCCAATCAATCTCCCTGGGCCCCTCTGTTACAGACTAATTGAGTGCATGAGTGGCCTGTGCTTGGAAAGCGCCTTCTTTATTTGAGGCTTAGGCAATCGCCTCCTGAGGCAGAGACTCTCCTAATAGTTTGCTATTCCAGCATCCAAAGAATGCTCAGCTGTCGAGTGAGGCAGTTACCCCAAGGGCGGTGCTGGACACGGAGCCGCACCCACCGCAGGTGCGTGTGAGGGTGGGGAGCTCTGGGCTCCGCCTCTGGTGTGCCAGGTATTCCTGACGAACAGCGTCCTGTCTCTCCAGCAGCAGTGGCTGTTTGGGGAGGCTCAGAGCTGAAGGGAGCCTTGCACTCCCAAGGAATACCCGTGAAGAACAGGTGGGATCTGAACCAGGGCCAAGTGTGCCCTCAAATGACGTGGCAAAGCATGGAAGATATGCTGACCAGTTAAGGTGGTCATCCCCCACCAGCCCAGGGACCCACCCTCTCCTTGCAGGTGAAAAGTAGCTCTTCAGGATCACAGAAAGGCATCCCCAGGGGAGAAAGGCACAGAGGGAATGGATTTTACGGATTTATTTTTAAAAAACAAAAAAGGTTAAAAAAGTCCTTCATTTCCAACCCTGCCTGGGGGTGTGAGTGGGGAATAGCACGAACTGAGACGGGCACCCACCCTCCCCTGGGGAGAGTCCAACTCTTCCCCGGAAGCCTGCAGCGTGCAGGGCAGGTCAGAGGCTGGCCCTCGCCCTTCCTGCCCCGCCTCCTCCACGGGCAGCTCACACTGCTGCCAGCAAGTTCCAGAGGCAAAGAAGTGTGGGAGCCGAGGCTGAAGGCTGCCTTCTTCACCTCAGCGGTCACTCCAGCTCTTCCGCCCTTGGATGTTCTCTGGGCCCCACCACTGGGCTCTCAGGGTGGGTGGACAGGCAAGACCAGGAGGCGCAGCTTGGCCCAGCCCACTGGCAGCTTCCTTAATGCCGTCTGTGACACAGCAGGGCAGTCGGGGTGGGGGGCGTCACAGTGCAGGAAAGGGCTGCAGAAACACCACGACAATCTGGAAAGGAAAATCTCCTGCTAACCTGCATCGTTTTCTGATCCTGCCTCTGCACGGAGGCAGCCCTTTTTCCTATTCCCCATCCCGAGGCTGAGTGGAGTCCAGGACAAAGCACTAAGTGGCTGTTTGCTACAAAACACCTGGAGATGCCCGGGGGGGCTCTCGGCCCATCAGTCAGTCCAGGCTCCCACACAGTCACACAGTCACACACACAGCGTTAAGGCGTCTGTACCAGCAGGTGTTGCCAAACCAGGCCCAGCTTCTCTCCCTCCACCTGCAGGGGTGAGGGGGGAGAACCCTTCTGGTGGCTTCAGTAACAGGCTGAAGTGGGAGAAGCTGGCAACGGAAGAGCGAGCTGGGCCCCGAGAAAGAAGAGGAGGAAGGCAGGTGAGGGCTTCCGAGGCCTCTCTCCAGGCCTGATGGCTGCCCTGGGAAGTGACCCAACTCAGGTTGGGAGCCCTGACCACATACCCCCTGGAAAACGGGGGACAGAAAGAGGGGAAGAGAAGCGGGGCTAGAGTCGTGGGACTTTGGAGGAAGCCAGTGCTATCAATATTTACAAGCATAAAGCCCCATCTTCTGTGCCACCTACCTCTCTGCCCCTCCCACAGAAAGAAAGGCCCCTGAGAGCCACCACGGAGGTCCCGAGACCTCCTCCCCAGCCACGCCCCACAGCGGGGGCCCTTCCCTCGAGCGGCCCTGCCCTGGGCCCCCAGGAGTGTCCGCCGGCTCTGCTCGGTCGGGAGGAGGAGCGGGCGCCGGGCCAGCCCTAGGAGTCCTTCAGCATGCTGATGCGCGCGTAGATCTTGAGGGCGGGCCCCAGCTTGATGTTCATGGCGCTCATCAGGTGGTCCTCCTTGAGCAGCAGCAGAGCTTGCCCGTCGATCTCCTGGGCACGGAACTCCTCTGCGATTTCCTGGCAGCCTGAGGGGATGTGACCAAAGACAGTGTCAACCAGGGCTACAAGCGGCCACTGCCCTTCAGAAGCCCCGTTCACTTGACCCGCCCGACCAGCCCTTGAGGGAGCCGAAGCTGTTCTCGCTTACAGTTTGAGAGGCTGAGTGGCTTACCCAGGGCAGCCAGACTCCACCGTGGCCTCCTTGTTTACACGGGTCCTTGTTCACCTACCACCCCCTCCATGGACAGGGCTACCCCGGGGAAGTGGCAGCATGGGATTTCCGAGGCTGGATCATAAAGGGCACAGCACTTCACCTGTCTTTTGGATAATCTCTTTTGGAATGAGTCAGCCACTATGTCATGAGGGCACTCAAGCAGCACTCTGGAGAGGCCCACTTGGAGAAGGACTGAGGCCTGCCCAGAGTCAGCCCCCTGCTGCCCTGGATTGTGGTTAGAAGGGGGTTCCTCCAGCTCCAGGCCTGTAGATACCTGCACCCCTGTTGCCATCATGATGGGGCCCTTGAAAGATGCCCCAAGCCAGAAGTGCCCACTAAGCCACTCCCCAGAACTCTTGAGATGTTGACTATTGTAGGCCACTAGGCTTGCGATAACGTTTCCCAGCAGTGAATAACTAATGCAGATTTTGGTACCTGCAAGAGTGGGTGCGGCCATCAGCACCCCTTAACAGTGCGAGTGTGGCCTGGGATGCAGTAGTGAGTCGGGGGGTGACTTTGAGAAGAATATTTAAGGTTCCCAGGCTTCACAGAAGCCTGATGGCCTTTGAGGAGACTGCTGGGGAGGCTTAAAGCAAAGTGAGGAAATGGTGGAAACTGGAAGAAGAGGGATCCTTGGTATGAAATGGAAAACTTAGCCACACTGTTGCTGGTGGTGACCTGGTGAGTGTGAGACTCCCACTGAACCAGCTCTCCGGCTCAGGGGACCCCAGGCAGAACCTGCAGGTGCCACCTGGCTTCCCAGCGCTGCCGTGGGAAATGCGAGGGGGAAAACTGGGAAACAGGAAAGAGCCTGGATTTGCTGCTTCTGAAAATCCTCAGCCTCTCCAGATGGCAAATGACGCTAAAATTAAGAAATGGTTTCTAGTGCTTGTTTCAGCAGCACATAAACTAAAAAAAAAAAAAAAAAAAAAGGTTTCCAGGCAAAGACCAAATCCAGGACACAGTCAAAAAAACACAGTCTAAAGATGAGACAGCAGGCGTGTCTTAAATCATCTGTTAAGACTGCAGAGAGCTCTAAGGTGTGGCCTCAGAGAACTGCTGGATCAAATGCTCTCTCAGGATTTTATGGGCGTGACTCACAGAGCCTCTCCATTCAACAGACCGGCTCCTCACACTGTTAAGGCCACAGTCCCTCAGCTTCAGATGAAGCCTAATATGGAGTAGGGCTTGTCTTGAAGACACTTTTAGATAAGATTTATTTAAAAAGCCCACAAAGAGTGAGAGACTCGTCTGGCAGAAACACTGCTCACTTGGACCACAAGGGTCAGAGGTGACAGGAAATAAAGGCAGCAGGAAGCAGGCTGAGAAAACAACTCCACCAGCCACCTCCTTCCAAGGGAGAGGAAGGATGAGTCAGGGTGGAGCCCAGAGGAGGAGGACCACTCCCGGCTTGGAGTCCTCGGCATCAAGGAAATGCCCGCGCACGCCTGGTGTGGACTGGTGGCGCCTGCGGCCTCCTGTGCGCTCCCTTCTTCAACAGGCACATCTACCGTGATGGCCCTGTGCCCGTCCCACCATCTCCTAGGTTGGTGGAGGGAAGACGACGACCCTGCTCATTCTCAGGTGTGAAGACTGAGGGATCTCTCCTTGAGGAGCTGGACCCAGCGAATTTCATCTGGGCCTGGACCTGAGTCGGATGCTGAGATCTTAAGACCTTGAACCACTGCTGTGATGGGATGAGACCCGTGGGGCCTCGGGTCACGGTGGGGGTGTTCTGCATGAGGGAGGAACTTGAATCACTGGGGTGAACTACGCTAACTGGCCTCCAAGTAGCTCCCTCCAATAACCCCTTCATGCCTTCATGAGGCCTTCACAATGAATGGGGTTGACCGGTGTGGTCAATAAGATACTGCTGAAGTGACAATATGTGATTTCTGAGGCTAGATCATAAAGGGCACAGCAGGTGGCTTCCACCTTGTGCTCTTCGATCTCCTCCTGGGGGGTCACCTGGCTGCCACGTCACGAGAATACTAGAGCAGGAGTGTTCTGAAGAGACCCACGTGGATGGTGACCGAGGCCTCTTGCCAATGGCCATCCCTTCCCTGAGAATCACATGAGTGAGGCACAACTCACTGAGGACGGAGCCAACAGCCTCAGTCGAGCCTGCAGACGGCCTCAGCCTTGGCCGACACCGCAGCCGCCTAAGAATGCCGGTGGCAGAGCTGCCCGCCCGCCCCCCCGGGTGCTGACAAACGGGGGCTGCAGCGGCAGGCCACTAACACGCGGGGTGAAGCGGCAGAGCCAAGGCTTGAGCCCAGCTCTGTTTAAGTCCGAAGCCCGCTCTCAGCCACCACAGCCCACTTCAGTCTCTGAATGAACCGGCTTATGGCTGCCATCACTACCTGCCCTGGCCAGTGGCTGGGTGAGACTGGCAGGAGAAACCGTGAAAAAGCTTTGGGGCCTCAACAAGCACAGCCGTGCAGATGCGAGCTCTGTCTTTCGAGCTTCATTTCTAGATCCTCGCCCTGAGACCCTGCATGCCCAGGGTCACGGGCAGCCTGTGGCTCCCTCACGTGCTTCTGCATCTCTGTGCCTCTGCCCAGGCTGCCCCCTGATGCAACCTCTCCATCAGGCACAGGCCCGTGTGTCCACTGCCACTTGGTGTCCACGTTCGGTGTTGTGACGTTCTCCTTGACAGTTTTCCTTCACTCCCACCTGATGCCCCTCCCAACTTGCCCTGGAGACACAGAGGGTAGGTCACGTCATCATCTGCCACACAGGCCCCTCACAGAGCCCACAGATATGTTGGCGTCCGGCCACAGGACACCGGTCAGGGCTCTGTGCTAGAAGGTAAGCTCTGGTGGGCAGGAATCTCCTCACGCTTATCTCTGCCCCGTTCCTGAACCTGCGTCTCTCACTGAGCCGCCCGGTCTCTCCTGGGGGTAGTAGGTGAGGTCTCTCACGCCCTCTCATTCTTTGCTACTCCAGGCAGGCATGGAGCTCCCAGGGCCTTACCTGGCAGAGAGCGGATGAACTCGTAGACATCGTCCACGTTCCACTTGGTGGGCTCACTTGGCAGGAAGTGGTGTCCCATGCCCACCAGGTCCCGCATGTGCACGTCAGGGAGCTCCAGGTCCCGCGGGCCTTGTCGCCGGCGGGAGGTGGACGAGCTGGCTGAGATGGGGGACAAGGGTTCCTCGTAGCTTGAGTTATCTGAGCAACGGCTGGAGTCTTCCTGGCTGTGTGTTAGCTGCAGGGCAGCAGTAACTGAAAGGGGTACGGTGCCTGTTGGCTGGGAGCAGAGAGAAACAGTTTTCCTCGGGATGGGGGAGTAAACCACCTCTACAAGCGTGCTGGGCAAAAGCAGGTATAGTCTCCCCATTCTATCTGGTTGGCTGCTACGGTACCTTTGAATTCTAGATCAAAAAGTATCTTTTGCAATGTCTTCTCTCTGATCCTAAGCAGAGTGAGTCCTAGTACTGGTGCACGTACCCCCCTGCACTGCAATAATCTCATTTTAAGTCTATTCTTTCTCGTAGGTGTGGGTTTTTAAACCAGGGCTCTATGAGTTTTGGTGAATGGTCTGTGTACCACCTGAAAGAACATGTAGATTTTCTTGTGTGTGTCCATTTTTGACTATAGCTTTCATCAGATTCTTAAAGTTTAAGACCAAAACAATAACAATAAACAGCAAAACATATGGTCTAAAGCATCACACTGGGCTGTGAGTTCTTGCAGCACAATTCAGAGCTTTAGTGCTTAACAGTTGCTGGCACATAGCTGGTGCTGAAACATACTTAATGAACAGAACATCCCGTTTTTGATAGAGACCTTCAAGGATTCAGTGCTCTGATGCACTGAGAAGCAAAAAGGTGGGGAGATGAAGGCTGTTAGCTTCTTCTCCCCTGGCCCTTCAGGTAAGGCAGGCGTAGCTACCTGGGACAGCCTATGTCTTCATGCGCAGCCCCAGAAGTCAAGAATGGAGGCAGACTGGGAGAACGGGGTGAGCAGAGGCAAGATCACGGAAGAGGGACCCTGGGTCCCTCTTGAGCACGCTGCTGCTGCTGCTCAGTTGCTTCAGTCATGTCCAACTCTGTGCGACCCCATAGACGGCTGCCCACCAGGCTCCCCCGTCCCTGGGATTCTCCAGGCAAGAACACTGGAGTGGGCTGCCATTTCCTTCTCCAGTGCATGAAAGTGAAAAGTGAAAGTGAAGTCGCTCAGTCGTGCCTGACTCTTAGTGACCCCGTGGACTGCAGCCCACCAGGCTCCTCCGTCCATGGGATTTTCCAGGCAAGAGTGCCGGAGTGGGGTGCCACTGCCTTCTCCACTCTTGCGCATCCATGGGTCTAAATGAGAGCTCTCTGAAGGGACATGGGCAAGGCTTGACTTGACACATCAGGAGAAATGAGAATATGATGGAGCACTGACAGGCAAACGGACGGGGGGCACCCAGGGTTGTGCTAGGCAGGGAAGTTGGTGGAGACGAGAGAATGAGCTCCGGGCTCCGCCGGCCTCTCACCTGCTTCTTGGCATCCTTGCTAAGTGTCGGCAGACTGGCTTTGCTGGCCCGACGGCGGTTGTGGGTCGTGGCTCCCGCCTTCTGCAGCTTGCTCCGGTCTGAGTGGAAAAGCCCCACTCGTTTGGTGCACCCCACGTTGTACCTGCCAGAGTCGGGGGAAGGAGGGCGGTCAGGGCAGCCGCAGGGTGCCACGGGCCCCAGAGGAGTAAGAGCCGCCAAGGGGCAGTATCTGAGCCCGCCTGCACAGTCCAGCCCGGAGTCCGTCCCTCAGGACTGGCTCTGCGGGTCTGGGCAAGTCCCTCAGCCCAGAGCCTCTGTTTTCCCATCTGGAGTTGGGGATGACACCACTCACTTTCTGTAACTGGTCTGGCAGTTACACAAGCTTGTGCTTGATACAACTGCCTGGGTCACGGGGAGAACTCAGGGCTGCCCTATTCTACTCCACACGTTACCTGTGCCAAGAAGCTAGTGTCCCCTGTTCTGATGGGGGACAGCTTGGCAAAGCATCACAAAGGTGCCGGGACGACCTCCAGCATAGCCCGAAGGGAAGGAGGGCTACTCTAACTGGTCCGCAGGGCCCCTCTGCCTGGGGGCCTAGAGTCCCTTCTTTTGGGAGCTCAGGCCCCTTCCACCTTGGCACAAAGACCACACAGCACTTAAGAATCAGATGTCTAGATCCCCAGCTCGAAGACTTTAGGCACAGGTACTTCTTGTGCCTCAGTTTCCTATCATGTGTAAAGGGCCTGACAGCAATGCCTGTCTCACAGGGTTACTCTGAAGACGAGATGACACCATGCGTATCAACGCTCAGCACAGAGACCTGCGCACGCGGGCCCTCAATAAACACTGATGTCTACTATGACCATCTGTCTTCTGAGTCGGGCGAGAGCTCACAAAGGAGATGTAGTCAGCACAGTGGCTCAGGGCAACGTTTCCAGTGGAGGCTTAGGTAAACCCTAGGAGATGGGAGCTGCCAAAGCCAGGTGCCAGGGGTGCCCAGGAGGGCCAGAAAAGCTAAATGCCTCTTCCTTCCCACGTGGGCTTAATGCTGCTTGCCTGGACCTGCTCACAGAGTTTTCGGGTGAACAAGTGACAGGACAATGCTTCCAGGCAGGAGCTGGGCACCAAGGTGCAACCCTGAGAGGAGGGGAGGGGCTGGGCACAGCAGTGGAGTGAGGGTACTTACCTTTTTGCACAAGCCATGGAACAGAAGCGCTTAGAACGCTTGAACTTGTAGGCGAAGTCCACCCGGCCACAGAGCTCGCACTTGAGTTTGAGGGGTGTACCCTCCTCTTTGGATTCTGAAAGCATGAAAGTTGGTAAGTGCAGACAGCGAGTGGTCCCCATAGGACTGTCCACAGCCTGCCCTGGGGCCTCTCACACTCTGCCCAGCCTATTCCTCATGCCCACAGCCGTGCCCTGCAGCAGCTGCCTGGACAGTGCCAACCCACTTTCGCCGCTGTTTTATGACTTCGTACCCTGGACACCTGACAGTTTCTTCTTTTAGGGGCTAGGAGACAAAACACGGTGGGAAGAGCTAGTGCCCCCGCTTTACGACCCTAGAAGAAAGCAGGCAACCCTCTAGAGGGCAAGTGCTAACGCTGTCCCTGCTGGCTTGCAATCACTCTACCCCTCCTGGGGGGTGTCCGGCTGGCTGCCAGCCTGGGTATCAGAGCCCAGGAGACGGCAGCCACGCAGGCACCCTGTCCACCTCCATTTAGCCGGGGGCTCCTGCGGCAGGTGCAGCCCTCACTGGCTCCACTGTGCCTCCGCACTGGCCCCTCTCCTGAGTGAGGGCCCCTGAAGCAGTGGAGGAAGGCCACAACTTGCCGGGGGCCATGCCAGCTGGCCTACAGCTCAGCAGTAACTCCCGGGGATCCCGGGGCTGGAGAGGAGGAGGACACACGTTTCCCCGGGGAAAGGGGCTCCTATCTGCTTTCGAGGGACAGGGCTGAGTGTGCACTGGGGGAAACGTCTGGTCGACCACCATGTTCACACAATTTCTGGCTCTGAGACCCTCCGTGGACACCAGGAAAGGACCCTCCGGCATTGCTGATGTCCCGCCCCGCCCCGCCCGAAGGCCCAGCATCCAGGGTGTGGTACACTACCTTGCAGATAGGGCTCCTCCATCTCTGAGTCAGTGGTGGTGGTATGGTCCTGCTGCGGAAGTTTCTCAGGCAAGAACCCTTGTGCATACTTCTTCTTGAGATTCCCCACCAGCAGGGACGAGCGTCCCACCTAGAAGACAAGGCGACAGGAGGCGGTGAGGGTCAGGTGGGCAGGCTTGCTGGCTCTCAGCCTCATCACAATCACAAGTATAAAGCACCCAGGCACAGAGGCCAGCCCCCCTACCACCAGCCAGGCACACCCTGCTCAAGGCCTGTTTTGTTGTTTAGCTCATGAGACAAGATGCCACTGGCCACCAAAGGACGGGGATGAAAATGGCTTCAGCCCAGGACTGATGGATGGTTTAGAAGGTCAGGAGAATATCTCCTCTTCCCAGTTGTCTAAGGCGCACAGGTGGAAACACAGGTCAGGTTCTGGCATTGCTGGAACCAGGGCCAGGCCCCAGCCCTCACATATCTTGGGGCAGGAACACGGCTGAGGCTGCATGTGAGTGTATGGGTGATACAAGAGTCCCGGCCACCATTCCTGGTTCCCTTACTGCTCTCTCCCTTACCACTGCCCTCCCTGAGTCAAGAGGGGCAGGCAGCCACAGAGGAGAAGAGGAGCGGGGGACGCGGGGCCACGCCGCGAGGCCAGTCCTGGGCAGCTCACTCGTGCTGTGGTTTACTGTGTTGCCTTTTGTTCAGGCAGCCTGGTGGCCAGACCTCTAGCGGGGAGACTGGGGCTGCTACCCTGTCTGCAGCTCCACGGTCAGGCAGGAAGCCAAAGGGAGGACTGAGTCTAATGAGGGAGGGGATGTGAAGGGCTAAAGCTCCTTGTAGCTCAGGGGCCACAGGCCTTGACGGACCTCCAGAGGGAAAGCAGATGAGAACCAGCCCGGGCATTTTTGTCTTCTGGCATTTCAGGAGGGCAGTCCACCGATCTCAGTTAATCAAGCTCAGAGGCTTTGACTGACTGTTCAAACCACTCATGGATCCAAAGAAAGCTCAAAAGACAGATGGCATCCCATGAAGATGCTGTGTCTCTACCAGTTAATTTTATCACGAGAGAGGCTGGAGTGCACTTGGCTCTGGGCCCCTCTCACCTATGGAGCAGGCAACCTGTCTCACCAAATTACACCTGCACTATCAGGGCTGGGTGCTGTGTTTAATGAGCCATTTTCTTGCTTCTTCTGTATTTCCCTGCGGTATAATGCTTAACTTGAGACACTCGATGAAATGCCCGTTTCTGAAGTGCCCCTTACTCTCACTCACTCCTCTCAAGGCTCTGTCCCCAGAAAAGAAGTTTCAGGCTAGAACTCTGTTCACTTGTCTTCCACTCAGATAGATCTTGAGGATTCTCTTCTATACAGGTTCCGTTTGCTCTCTAACTGGCTAAAGTGTTGCTATTTGGGAGCTGTGGCATTCAAACTTGAACGAGGTCTCATTTCCCAAAGTCCATCATCCTGCACCCAACACCCCAGTGTGAACTCCCTTCTAACCAAGGGGCTCTCACTCCACCAGGTGGAGACACAGCTGAGTCTGTATGGAAGCTTCTAACTGAAGGGGTCATGCCAATTATTCTTAATTACTGAACTTTCTGGATCTTAGGAAGACACTCAATCCTACAAAGAAAATGACTCTGACATTCCTTTGGGGGGAAATGAGCAAGGAAAGAGCAAATTTTTTTTTCACATTTTTAGAAATTTTACATGGAAATGTAAAAATATTCTAATACACATCCAAAGTATACTTATTTAAGAAAAAAAAAAAAAAAGAGGGGAAAAGAAGTAGTCCGTACCGGGAAAGGCTCCGCCCCCTCCTGGATCACAAACCCTTCGATAACATGCGTCAGGATTTGGGGTTTCACAATGGCCTGTGGTGGTTTATTCTCACCATTCTGGGGGGCAGTGCCGGTGATGCTGGAGGCAGAGTTTCCGTTCCCTGAGGTCATGCCGGGGCTGCTGAGGTCGGTCAGTGCATGAACAATGCCCTGCCCTGTCTCTGTGCAAGGAAAGCAGGAGAACACAAGCAGATGAGGTCAGAGCCAGGTTGAGGCCAGCAGAAGGAGAGCAAGGATTCCACCTTGCCCAATAATGCACACCAGGCAGTCCCGTCCCTCAGTGACCGGTTCAAAGTGGTACAGTTTCCGTGGACACACCACCACGTGAGTCAAGTCCATCCTACAACAATGAAGCTAAACAACCAGACATGCTTCTTATTCTTATCCTGCGCTAAGAATAGTTCGACTAGGTTAAACAGACAAGGATTCTGCCTTTTGGAGGAGTGAAGACCTTGGTCAATATTGATCTGGACAAACAAGTTAACGGTCAGCTCAAGGGAGAAAAGTGTATTCAAGGTACCATCTAAAATCAGGATGAAAAAAGCTGAACTAGGTAGAGGGCTTGGGGCTTGATGGGTTTGGGGGAAGACAGATTAAAGGAACCTTCTATGAGGTTCCTCAGGCAAGGGTCCAATTTTAAGCCTGCTGTGAAATGTCAAAGTACTGAACCCCAAGTAAACATTTTAATAAAGATCTGCCTATGCAAAGACTGGCTGTTTGGGATCACTGCATTAAGATATCTGTGTGTTCTCTGTCTCCGCCAAGGAAGCCACCAGGCAGAGATGAGGTTATCTATGCTGTTTCTGAAGGTCCTATGCTTCGAATCAAGCCTCTTATCCAGTTCTCAGCTTCATACTCAATCTGATCCTTGGCTGGCCACAGACTCCTTCCCTCCAGGGACAGCGTTACCTAAGTTCTCCCCATAGGCCTGTCAGCCTTCCTCTGAAAGGCCTGACAGAGAGCTCCAAAGAGTCTGGGGGAGCCTCCATGGAACCGCATGAGGGACCTCCTCGTCTCCACTTCAAACAGTACCTCTCATGAGCTGCTTCAATGTGTGAGAGACAACTTTTATCTCCTCACTTTTGTAACTCTCTTCCCACCCCTTCCCAGGGCCATTCTCTACCACCACCAACTGTGTGAGCTGAGGCTGCTTTTAAACTGGAACTTCCTAAAAAAGAAAAAAGAGAAAGAAAGAAAAAGCCATTTCTTTATTGCAACAAGCCTATTGCCAGTAAGCATAACTCACTGTGTATATGTGTACACACTTTGGAAAACGATTTCAGTATATTAAAGCAATTTTTGCACAAACTTTATAGGAAGATGCTCTTATTTCATGTTAAAGATCCAAAATCCCACCACAGAGGAGGAATTTACAATGCCTAATTATAGAGGATGAAGAAATCAAAGTAAGCTCATTTTAGGGAAGGTTTATAACTGGCTTTCTTACTAGTAGTCCTAGCGTACAATAAACCGGGATAAATCGTTTTTGTTAAAAAAAAGTTAACCATGACATACATCTTCAGTACTCAGACTTCTATAATTCAACTGTAATGAACTTCAGAGCTGAGCAGGAGTTACCTGAGAGATGTGATTAATGAGATTTTAAAATAATTCTTTGGAGACACAGTCATACCATCAAGTTAAGAAAAATTCCTTTCAGTGTTTATAGTCTCCTTTGAAAAAAAATTTTTGGACAGTTTTGACTTTTCTATAGAGATGGAAATTTTCTACTTTGGAATCAGTGTTTCTGAATTGTAAAAGTGTTTGGGAAGTGAAAAAAAAATCTTTCCGTAACAATCCATGAGTAACTAGAAGGACTGAGTTAACTATGCAATCAATTAAGTTTCTTTGCTTTTAAATTTCAAATATGTGAAAAAACAAATCTGCATTTTTAAAAATGAATAAACATTAAGATAGAAAGCTTAGTATTTAAATTAAAATCCTATTTTTAAATGACAGCTATTTCCTTCTAATTAGAGCCTAGATAAATATTCCCTAGGTTCAAGCCCTTACCCATGCTCGACCTTTCTGTAACAGCCCCACTTAGTGACTTTCTGGCATTTGCTTGAACACCTCTAATGAAAAAGGCACTCACTACCTATGAAGTAGTTTGTCCCCAGCTTGGACAGTACAAGAAGTTCTTCCTTACAATGAGCCAAAAATCTGTCTGTTAATTTCTGTCTACTTATCCTGGTCTATTCCTTAAGACCACACAGAACAAGGCTAATCGTACGTGCACAATGGGTAAACACACAGCCTTAGACTTGGCGTAAGACTGGTCTCTATCACTCAAGGATTAGCGGCATGTCCTTATCTGTCTCTGAGCCTCAGTTTCTCCACCTGGAAAATACAGACGATAAGAGGACACTCTATCGCCCTGCTAGGAGGGCTAAGTGAGACGATGAACAGCAGTGCGGTGTGAGCACCCTGGGAAACACTCAAGAAACGCCCTTGGTGTCATGAAGGGTGGCACTCATGACCCCAGCACGCATTTTCTCCTCCAGGCCACACTCCCTCTGCTTCTTCAACTACTTCTTATCTAAAAGGCTACAAGTTCATCACCCTCTGTCATCTTTGTCAGCATCTTTTAAAGTCAGGCAGTCAACCCTACAATATCATAAGAAGTATTGATCTAGGAGATCCAGTTTGTAAGGATTTTGTTTTGGAGAGCACGGATGGGCAATGAGTGGCTCCCTTGTTTTAGTTCACAGCACTTCTAGGGCTTCCCTGTTGGCTCAGATGGTAAAGCGTCTGCCTGCAATGCGGGAGACCCGGGTTCGATCCCTGGGTCAGGAAGATCCCCTGGAGAAGGAAATGGCAACCCACTCCAGTACTCTTGCCTGGAAAATTCCATGGATGGAGGAGCCTGGTGGGCTACAGTCCATGGGGTTGCAAAGAGTCGGACACGACTGAGCAACTTCACTTCACAGCACTTCTATGGAATTGATCCATTTTCCTCTACATTCTGGGATCATGCCCACCTGCCCCTTTTCACTGATATTTATCACCAAATGGGTGCTGATACCTTATCTCCCTGAGATTTCTCCAACCTTGTTGGACTCTTCTTCTTGGCCCCTCTACCATACTGATTGATGTACACTGCTAAGAGGTAGTGGCTCTTGAGGGCAGATTCTTTTCTCATGCCAAATGCAGCAGCAAACAGAGGCATTCACCAGCCCAGGGGCAGCAGGGCCAGTGCTTAACTCTGGGAGGAAAAAGACCTGTTTTGAATTTAAGTTCTTAAAAAAAGGGATCTTATTAAGCAAGAGAACAAACTAATAAGCCCTTTCACTACATCCTTAGAACAATCACTCTCCGTTATAACTTTGGCTGGTTGCAGGACAGACAGAGTCCCAGGGACGGGCAGGAAAGTGCTTTACAACTTGTACAGAGGTTTGCAACGATTCTGTTTTGCAGTCATCTTGCAGGCAAACCCTGGAGTTTGGGCTATTTCTAGAATGACCATACACGATCTCACCCCCTGCCAAGCTCAGCACACTGAGATTAATTTAATCTGCTTCCCTCTCTCCCAGACTGCTCCGCAGCCTGCTTAAGGGAAAGCAGCTTAAACGTGCGACAACCTGCCCTGCTGGCCCTGAGGCCAGATGAGAGAGAGACAAAGAAGTCCTCTATCTTTGGAATTCTTCCTTACTCAGTTCCCTTGACCCGTCCCGAGGCTGTAAGTGTTGCTGGGATTCCCACAGGTCTCAAATGCCTTTATACAGACGGAGGAACCTGGATCTGCAAGGCAAAGGCCAGGACAGCCTGAGAAGGAGAAGCTGCAAGAAGGAAATAAAACCAAGCTCCAGAGGGGGCGGGGAAGGGAGAGGTAGAATCTAGCATTTGATTGAAGCGGACCACAAAGGGCCAAGTATTCCGATGAGAATGAACAAAGCAATGTGTTCTGGGGGCGCCGTTACATCACACAGGCCTCAACCTGTAGGGTGCGTCTCAATCTGCTCTCAGGCTCTGGCAGAAACAGTCCTTATAGGGACTGGATTAAAACAGGAAGGGCGAATCCCCTCCACACTCCCTGGGCCTCATTTGTGAAATTATCTGCTCAGGGCCAGTCTTCTCTGCTAGGCAAAGCAGGGGCCCTATTTAGGCAGGGCTGTCCCGGTCTTGTCTGTATCTTCAGGGCTAACCCAGTGACCAACACATTTAATAGGTGCTGAACCACAGTGTGTGGAAACTGTGGTCTCCATCTTCACGGCTGACCACAGTACTGTTCTCCCTAGTCTTCCAACAGCAACCACCAGTTGAGATTGGCAAGTTACTTTCTGAGGCGGTAATGACTGAGACAGGGCAGCTGGGCTGGTGCCTGCCTACAAGAACGGCATTTCTGGCTACCTGGCTCTGAAGAAGAATAAGAGCTACTTCTCAGCCCATTTCTTGTTAGAGCGGGGATTTCCTCAGTGGATGGGAAATTTAGCATTAAATCAGCTCCAAAGACTGCAGCTCTGGGTTCCCTGGCCTACTTTGAAATGCTGGCTCCAGGCATTTGGAAAGGCATGATGACCTCCAGAAGCAGAGGCCAGAGGCGCCTAAAGAAATAGCCTTGTCCCCAGGGCCAGGAGGTAGATGTCCAGAGAGGCTGAGCTCTCCTGCCCCTGAAGATAGAGGTCAGAGTGGCCCTAGCTCAGTTCCATCTGGGCCACTTTGGAACCAGTTATGGTGCTCTTTTGGAGAAGGCAATGGCACCCCACTACAGTACTCTTGCCTGGAAAATCCCATGGACCGAGGAGCCTGGTAGGCTGCAGTCCATGGGGTCGCGAAGAGTCAGACACGACTGAGTGACTTCACTTTCACTTTTCACTTTCATGCATGGGAGAAGGAAATGGCAACCCACTCCAGTGTTCTTGCCTGGAGAATCCCAGGGATGGCGGAGCCTGGTGGGCTGCCGTCTATGGGGTCGCACAGAGTCGGACATGACTGAAGCAACTTAGCAGCAGCAGCAGCAGATGGTGCTCTTTATAAGCACAGATGTGGCAAAAATCATCAGTTACGCTAAAATACGGTTCAGTACTAACATTTATTGTGGGTGTTTCAGATGACCTGACCAAGTCTTTCTATCTGCCCCGAAAATAAGCAGCCTTGAAGACCTGACTTCAGAGGAGATGAAAAGCAAGCAGGGCCTCTCCCTGTACCCCTCAACTTGGCCAGTGGCCATTTCCACTTTCTACAGACATGAGGAGAAAGAAGTATTTTAATTTCCAAGACTTCTAACTACCCGTGCATGGCAGCAGCGCGACTAAGACAAAGCTAATGAAGTTAACAGAGGATTCAAGGAGGCAGAGTAGGTGATAACACGGATCATTTCCTGCAGCAAATTCTGCTCGACAAATGGCAAAACAAGGTCGCTTACACAACACAGAGCGTTCTCTCCAGGGCCCTGGCTGTGAAGTCCTGCTCACTGGGCCTCAGCTTGGCAGGCCAGTCCCATGGGCAGGAGGGGTGACAGCAGGGCTCCTCGACAACTGCCTGCTCTACGGAGACGCTGAGCGGAGCGCCTGCAAAGGGACACCCAGGCAAGGCACATCCCAGGCGGAGAGCAGCTGATGCAGACCAGGCACACCTGGCGCCAACACGGGGAGGCAAGCTGAGGGCCCAGCGAGCCCTCAGCAAAGGCTGTGGCCACCCTCTACAATCCCATTATAGTTGGGCCCCTAAAGACATTAGTGCCGCTCCGCAAGTGAGGGAGGTACAAAACCTCGTTAAGTACCAATCTGCTGGTGGGGAGAGGGGGGAGGGGGAAGAGAGAGAGAAAGAGGAATAGTGGCTCCATCCTGGGACCCTGACAGAGTAGTCAACTAAAGAGGTTCATTTGGTTAACAACCTGCTTTAAAATGCAAATATACACTTGCAGTCATTCACACCTGGCTGTGAATCATTTAGAGAAGCAGAGCGCTTTCCTCCCCATTTAGGGACAGAAGGTCTGGGGTGAGGCATGGGGGATGAAGAGTGGATATTTTGGATCAGGGGCACCAGTCCTCTGTAGACTGGGGTTAGGAGGGTGTGTGCCACCTAAATGAAGAGACTACGTTCTAAAACGGGCTTCCCTGGTGGCTCAGGGGCAAAGAAAACCACCTGCCAATGCAGGAGACCTGGTTTGATCCTTGGGTTGGGAATATCCCCTGGAGAAGAAAACTGCATCCTGCTCCAGTATTCTTGCCTGGGAAATCCCATGGACAGAGGAGCCTGGTGGGCTACAATCCTTGGGGTTGCAAAGAGTCGGATGTGATTTAGCAAATAAACACCACCACCCACTAAACCTTGCATAAAAGGAGCTCTTAGAGGTGGGAAAATTGTACTCCGCTTCCCACCCTGGGTTCCCCTGAGAACCCAGAGGGTAGGAGGCACCAAGGCCAAATGTTTGTAGCTTGTGCAATTCTGCTAAGGACAGAGATGTCAGACACTCAAAAGCCTGTGGCCTTTTCTCACAGGTGCTGTCACCATCCTGCCCTCAGAGCACCTTTGCTCTTGGGAGCCTCTCCTGAGAAGGGAAGAAAGGACTGTGACAGGAAGATCCTTTCGGCCCACTCTGCTGACCTGTGTCTGTGGAGAGCTGGCTGGCACAGTGCCAGGGAAGCTGGGCCAGGTGGCCTCAGACGGGCCTCCGTGTCACTGCGGAGTGACCTTGTTAAGTCTGGGTTAAGAGGATTCGAGAGCAGACGGGCTTCCTGGACCTTAAGCATCAAGTCTGGTAGGAGGGATCCTCCTCCTCCCTTGCGGCCATTGCCATACAGCTGACTTTCAGCCTGTCTCTTTGGACACAGGCGGAGCACACAGCCCTTCTGACTCACCCACAGGCCCCAGCCACAGTGGACATAAGCTGAATTGTAAACAGCTGAATGTTTTCCAAGCGGCCACCCCCAGCTCTGGAGGAAGGAATCAATGGAGTGAACCGCCAGCAGCCCCCGCACGGTTCGGGCCGGGACTCAGGAGGGTTTCCACACAGCTGCAGCACTGCTGCCCGGCTCAGGCCAAGGAGCACCGTGCGATGACTACCTCCAGCTGCAGGGAGCCAGGGAGAGTTCTCAACAAGAGCTCCACTTACGGGAGCCAGCCCTCCGGTCTCCAGCGCCCAGGGAGGGCTCCCAGATACCCTGATGTCACAGTTCTCCAGCAGATGCTGCGATTTCACAAGGCAAAAGGTGTGGAACGGACATGAGAGGCCCTCTCTCCAGAGGCCAGGATCACTGAAGATGACAGGAAAAATGGCCGAGTGGAAAGGGCACCGGCTCTGGGCAGACCTGGGTTCACACTCTGGTTCCATCTTTGATCACCTGGGCAGCTTCAAGCACTTGGTACCTGCTCTGTGTCTGTGTCTCCATCTATATAAATGACCATCATGCTGCCTGTCTTGCAGGTTGACAGTGAATAGCAGAGTTTATACATGTAAAATGCTTGGCACTGATTATATCTGGAAGCTGTGTTACACGGCAGTTAAGGCTTGGGATCAGAAAGACCCTAAGCTTAAATCTTAGAGTATCCCAGGCAAGTTACTGAAGGCCTCAGTTTCCTCATCTGTAAAATGGGATGCTTATCCCTGTCTCATATGGCTGTGGCAAGGGTTAAATGTGATAGTGCAGTTACAGTGCAAGAGGCCTGACTTGCCATTGGAGAGCTCCCATCACTGAGACTCAAGAGACTAGGAAGCTGCCCCAGGCTCAGTGCACTGGGCCTGGCCTCTTGCAGCGGCAGAGCACAGCTATTCTTTCACTGGCCCAAACTCAGGTATCACTCAGGTTCCTCAGATGCACTGACCTACTCAGCGTCCTGTCCTGGCACTCCTGAGTTCAGGCTTCAGGAAGAAATCATACTTTGACAATGAACTGCAACACAAGGGAAATATACCTGCCGTTGAGGGCAGATCACACATCTCAATTCATCTTCAACAGTCATTAATCCAAAGGACATGAGAAGTGCCAGATTCCCTTCCTATGCATTTATTTCATAAAGAGTCTCAGGTATCAAAGGAACCCTAGAAACAAGCAAAGAATTTAGGAGCCAAAAAAACCCAGTTTTTCCCAGTGGTTTTTATAAAGCCAGGAGGTGGTTTAGCCTGTGAAAAGAAATTACTTTAAAAAGCTGAAGATAAAATCATGGAAGATGGATTTGTAACAGTTAAAAAAACCACAAATGTTTAGAAAATTCTCTATTTTCAGGCTGATAACAAGGAAAGGCCACCATGTTGCTGGATGTGACTCTTTTGTTTACCAAATGCAGAAGCAACAATATTCTTAGAGAAATGGGTGAGAGTGAGAGAGTGAGTGAGAGAGAGAGAGAGAGAATACACTAGAGAACGCCTGGCTTGGTTGTCCTTGTCTATACAATGGGACAGATTATTTTTATCTTGCAAATCAATCTTCTTGATCATTTCTGTTCTTAGAAAACACTGCCCTCTCCCTTTAATAACCATCATCTAAGTTTTCAATCACCCTACTTTGCTACCAATCAGCTGACAGAAGAGATTAATACTGGAGCCCTAGAAATGTGGACTTAATTGATTTTTTAAAAAAGTAGTATTTGGCTCACATTAATTTTAATTTACGGTGTCATTTGCTTGGGCTGTTTAAAAATGTCTTAATATGGCAGTGTGGATTTAGGCCACATATGGACAGTTTCAAATATGCTAAAGATATCAGTAACTAGGGATAATTATACAGTATTTGAGACATAATAGCCGTGCAACTAGGGCTTTAAAAATAACTCCTAGCAGTCATGAACTCTCATCTTCTTGCCAACAGTTCCAATATTCAGCATCAGGCCTGTTCTTCCTAATCTACTGGAGAAGAGTCAGTTACGACATGGCATCTAAAAGCCATCTTTTCTTAAGAGAAGCTATGACAAATTTCACTGCTAAGAAGAAAATCATCCAAGACACAGGTTTTCTGCTTTAAAGAAAGCCCAGTGGCAGACTGGGACTCTCTTCAACATCTGGATTTATCTTAGAATACTGGCAATCCCTGTTTAACAGCAATCACTTCTTTGGCAGATGTAGAAAGAATGTTCTTTTGGATTGAACTAAAAAAAAAAATCATTTGGAAATTTAAAGTATAGGAAAACACATCCCTTTTCACTAACTATAAATAATCTGGAAGGGGAAGGAAAAAGAAAAAACCATTAAGCATGCTGGCCTAGATGATTTTACAATGAATCACACAGTAACAATTTATTATTTAAATCATATGCTATTTTTTTAGTATATATCTTCAAAAACTAATCATTCTTAATTATATAACTGGATTAACTATTAAAAAAACATTTTTTTATTCATGTCAATTATATTCTACTTTTGTAACTAATGGGGGAAAAGCCCTGAGTCTGTAAGACTGTTGTCTTGGATAAACAAATGGCTAATTCTTTTCCGAACAATTCCCAAAATGTCATAAAGTTCAATTAAAGATGGTTTGTCTTTGGAGTTTTTTTTTTAAAACAAGTATATGTGTTCTGATGTAACTAAATTCAAGCCGAAATTTTTAAATAAGTCAATGCTTAAAATGAAACATGCATCTATTTGAACTGTGGATAAGTATTTCAAGTTATCTTAAACAGGCCCACTTGAAACATTTTTAACAGAACACATATTTAAACGGAGTCTTTTAAACTGGTGACTCACACTGCAGTTTAAAGCAGGCCATAAAAACACTGAAAACATAAATCTGTATATGTTCATCACTCTACCTTGAGGGGTTAGTCCCAGCTTTGATTTCCATCAGACAAGGTGCTAGTAAGTCACTGCAGAGAGTCATTTCTGTTACTGGCAAAAGCCCTCAGGGGAGCAGATTGCATAAGGCAGCTAGTCCTCACTCTTTCTCCAGGGAGTGGAAAACACCCAAGCATCTCTACAACCACTTTTGTGAGATTCCTCCTGACCACAGAAAATCATCATTTTCATCTTCCAGTTGCAAAAATTGGCACCAAAGAAAGGGAATAAAAGAGAAACTATGCTTTTCTGAAGGTGTCTTCCTTCCTTATTCTAATTTCTAGATGTGACATACCTTTTCAGAGGAGAACCTTCTCCAGGAAGGAATCAAACCTGTCTGGAGAGTAAATGGCACTGCGCAGCTGGAAGAACTTTTATAATTTGGGACTAACCAAGAGGAGGTAAAAACTCCTGGTGAATGTCATACTTCCATGGAGCAGCCTTACTAGAACTGGAACCACCATCCTATTCTCTAGTTTTTCAATTTAAACTTTATGTTGGCTTACCAACCTGTCAATGTGAGCTGAAAGGGAAGGACTTTGACAGGAAAGGGGTGAACTTTATTCAGCAAATAAGTTACTGAATGCCTAGAGAGAGGCCCACAGCCCAGAGGAGGACAGAGACTTAATCACAACAGGAAAAAACAGAGACAAAAAGACATTCACAAACTCAGGGAAAGGTTCTTAAACCTGAGATAGTAATCGTTTTCTTTCCCCTAAAACAAGAAAACCTACAGAGAGGACGCCGAAGTAAGAGCATGCAAGACCAGAGGCGTGAACAGTTTTAAAAAATCATCTATCTGTTTATTCCCCTGATTCTCTCTCCCACTGAAAGATCCAAGGGATCCAAAGTAACTGAGACAGGAAATGAGTAAGGCAGGAAAAAGGATGTGGTTTGAAAAGAGTGGATTCTGGGGCTGAGCCAGAGCAAGGCACAGACACAGGGTCAGAGATGGGGGAAGGGGCCTCTGGGGCAAGAAGAGAAGTTTCAAGGTCACCAGTTTAGACTAGAAAGTCAGTATAGGAGGAGGGATGTCTGGAGAAGCATGTGACACCTTCCTAAGAGGTTCTCCTTCTCCTCCACTGCAATGCAGAGCAACAAGGGCTGAAGAGGCCCACAGCCAGGAGAATCATTACTGGTACAGAAAAAAGAAGAGCTGGAGATTCCTCCTCACTTTGAGGGCAGTGGAAATAATATCTTGAGTACACCTGACAAAGGCAAGTTAGAAATTAAGCCAGGACCTGGCAGAGAAGTGGATGGGGCTAGGAGGCCATGAAAAAGGTACAGAAAAAAGAAGAGCTGGAGATTCCTCCTCACTTTGAGGGCAGTGGAAATAATATCTTGAGTACACCTGACAAAGGCAAGTTAGAAATTAAGCCAGGACCTGGCAGAGAAGTGGATGGGGCTAGGAGGCCATGAAAAATACGAATATTCATTAAGTATCTATGTGCCAGCTAGCAATACATCAACAGCTTAAAAAGGCGGCAGGGGCCAGGGCGGGGGGTGGGGAAGGTGATGAAAACAGGAGCTACGGCTCACAAAAATGCAGTTCGACAACTGAAAAAGCAGCTCAAGAACAACAGAAAGTGGACTTGAGATTAACGCTGGAGAGGGAAAAAAAAGGCACCTCTTCTTCCCAATGTGTATGGACAAGCCTGGAAACAGATCCTGGGTGGGCTGAGGGGCAGAGCTCCCATGATGAGTGCCTGGAAAGGGCAGGTGCCGCACGAGCACCACTGCCCATCTGCTGGGCCCTCTGTGAAAGAAGCCAGCCCTTGTAAAGGAGCCGAGCCAGAAGCTCTGGTTCCCGTCTGGCAGGCACTGGAACTCAGGGACAGAAACAGTGGGAAACACACAGGCATCAGCTGATTCAAAAGTGTGGATATTGCCACACAGAGATCCAGATGTTGAGGGCGAAGCGGGGAAAACCACTTGTATATTCTCCACAGTGCTTAGGACAATGCTTCGCATGGCTCAGGAGGGCAAACAAGGTATGTGAAATCTGAGAGGAACCAAAACTACTTAGCTGTGCAGGTATCTTAAGAGGTAGAACCTCTTGCCCTGTAACCAACACAGTAAGTTTCTTTCTCTTCTAGAGTCAAAGTGATGTGAGGCCCTACATCCCATGTGACCTCAACTTAAGCCCTAAATCAACAGACACTGCCACAGGTCTGAGGCCCTGTACACAGAATAAAAACTAGGGGGGGGGGGGGCAGGGGCAGACATATAGGAGCAAGAAGGAATTTCCCTGCCTCATTAATCTGCAATTTTCAGACTCATCTAGAAATCCTAGCAGTTCCAACGTTTGGGTTAACTAAGGGTGGGGGTGAGGAAAAGAAAAAAATCCCAGGTGAATGGTAATTGGATTACCCAGTTATGCCCCAGAGTCAAATGGCTGGAAAAGGCCAGGACAGCAGGGCCTGATACAGTTAAAATGACACTATTTTCTAAACCAAAAATTGAGGCACTTGCCTGATAAAGACAATGGGATGGAATATTTTAAATTGGGGTTGTCCTAGAAAAATTGGGGACATATGGTGGATTTAGGTCGGTAGCTTATTTCACAACAAGGGATCCTCTGGGTCCAATATGCTAATGGGAGAGGATTAAAGATCTGGGATGGGAGATTTAAGGGGGAGAGCTGTCACTGATTTGTTAAGCAGGAAAAGGAATAGAAAACTGTGTCTCTGTAGACAGCAAGGGAACAAGGTCAACATTCTAGGTATGGAGCAGGAAGGAAAGGAAAGTTGATTAGAACTGAAACTGTGTCAGTGAAATCTGTTCAGGTCTCAAAAGCGGCCTTGGGGGAGGGAGGGTGAGGACTGTGACGGGGGAGCTATCACTGGCACAAACTGGTATCCAGCAATATAGCAGTCGCCGACGAGTTCTCATCACTGCAGGGTCACAGTTAGCTGGCAACCTGACCTTGGGCAGATTATTTCCCTCCCTGTGGACTTCAATTTAACGACGGAATCTCACAGGTCTCGATTTTTAATGTAAAGAGCCCACACAATAAAATATGCCTTCATTTGGCATGGGACGGAAAGAAAACGCTCTTCTAAAAATGGAAGAGAGGACGGACGCAGAACAGCTTGTCCCTTTCCATCCAATTAAAAGCCTCGTGAGACTAGATTAAAAACAAAACTCTCCAGCGAAGTCGCAGGCCCTCCAAGATAGGCAGTCGCCTACCCAGAAAGTGGAGCGGATGCCAGCAGCCCTGTCCCTAAGCGGACCGTCCATCCCGGGAAAGCGCCGTCCCCGGAGGACCGAAGCGGGGGTGGGGGCGTGCGGGGACACAACGGAAGCGCTGGGCACGCCGAGGGTGACGCAACGGCTGCCGGGGGAGTGAGGGGCAGGCAGGGTCCCCGACGAGGCGGGGGAGGCGCAGGACACCTCCCCGGCGCCGGGAGGGCGAGTCGCGGGCTGGCACGGCCTGGCAGCCGAGTAGGCCTGGGCCGGGAGTGGCACCGGAGGGCGGTGGCCGTTGTCCCGGCGGAGACGAGCGCAGGCCGCGGGACCCCTCCGGGCGAGAACCCCTCCCCCGCCACGGGCACTGACCTGTCCAGGGCCCGGCTGGGCCTGGCCGGGCGGGGCCTACGCAACCCCTCGGCCGGGCGCCGCCTCGCGCGGGGTCCCGGGCCCGGGCGGGCCGCCTCCTCTCCGCCGGGAGCCTCCGAGCCGGGGCCCGGGGCTGCCGCGGCGCATCCGACCGCACCGGCCGAGCCGGCGTCCACAAAGGGCGGCAGAGGCGCGAGGCCGGGGTGGGGGTGCGGGCGGCGGCGGATTGCGCGCGCGCGCGAGGCGGGCGCTCTAAGGCTGCAGCCGCCGCGGAGACAATGCGGCGCGTCCCGGCAGGGCTCCCGCGGCCGCCTCCGCTGGGGGCGGGGCGAGGGGCGAGCGGGGCCTGGGCGGGCGGGGCGGGGCCCCCGGGAGGCGGGGCGCCGGCGCGGAAGCTGGGCCGCGCGCTTCCTTTGTGCGGCCGCGCCGGCCCCGCCCCCGCGGCGCCCTCGGGAAGGCGCCGCGAGGCCGGTGGCCGGTTAGAGACGTGAGGGTGAGGTTTAGGGAGGCAGGCGCCGCGCCGCGCCGCGCCGCGCCGCGCGGACTTCCGCCCTCGCCCCGTCAGAAGTCCCCAGTGCGGTGATGGACTGTGACTCCCGCCTGGCCAAGTAGGAGGCAGGAAGAATAACGACTAGCACTAATTGAGTGCTTAATTTGTGTCAAGCCCTACATGCTCGCGCTCTCCTCTCACTTAAAAGAGTTCACAATAACCCCACAAGTAGTCATTATCCTCCCCACTGGGAACTAAGTATCAGAGAGGTTAACTAATGACCAAAGTGCCCCAGTTACACCTCCATAAACGGGGATAATGCCTCCTCTTCAGGCTTACTATGCAGGTTAACTGAGGGCATTTACACAAATTGCCTGCAGTGCCTGGCACACAGTTGGAGCCCAGTAAATGTTACTTCTTTTCCTAAACCATGCTAGTTTAAACTGAACTGGGGTAGCACCTTCATTCAGTAGACGTGCTAGAGCTTGTGAGACCTTCACAAGCCCCCTACGCCCAGCTTCATGCTGAAGAGATGATTCGAATTTCTCTCTCCATGCGTGACTTCTATTTCCAACATTACCTTTCTTAGCATTCATTCATCTCCCCATCCCTTTCCCCGCAGGCCTCATCTCTTTTTGTTTCCACATTTTACATTTTTTATATTCCCTGATCGTTTCCTTTGCTCTCTTTTTCTTTCCCTCTCCCTCCGCCCATTTTTCAATGCCTTCTTTTATTAATATTCACATTTCCTTCCCTTTTCTGTCCTTACATTTCTTATACTTATATTTTGTTCTATAAACATGCCCACACTACTCCCTCCCTACCTTTATCCACTTCACTAGTCCCTTCTGGAATGCCGTCTGCCCAGCTCCACATGTCCAGGTCCTACCTCTCCTAAAGGTCTAGACTCAAGAAAAGTAGCTGGCAAACTTTTTCAGTAAGAGATCAGATAGTAAATATTTTAGATTTTGTAGGTCATGTGGTCTCTATTGCAACCATTCAACTCTACTGTTGCATCAGGAAAGTGACCACAGACAACACAACATGAACGTATGTGGCTGTGTTCCAATAAAACTTTATTTGTGGACACAGACATTTGGATTTCATAAAATTTTCACGTATCACAAAATATTCTTTTGAGTCTTAAAAATGTTTTTTGAATGTAAAAAAAACATTATTAGCTTGTGGGCTGTAGGGATACTGGTGATATAATGAATTTGGCCCTTAGGATGTAGTTTGCAAACCTTTGCTCTAGAATAATGCCACTTCCCCCCCTGCAATCTACCCAGATAACCTCTACTCAGCAGTAACTTTTCTCTCTTACTTTTTAAAGCACTTACCCATAATCTTTCTATGACATTTATCATATCTTATCTTTTACTATATTTTTTTCCTGTGCATCTCTCATCTTTTCCAGAGGACCTTAAGCTCCTTAAAAGTAGGGTACAGACCTTCTTTCTCTGTGGATTACCTCCCATTTCACAGTGCTTTGCACAAAGCAGGTGTTCAAACATATAATACAGAATGGATATTTAAATCTTGGGTGCTTGACAGTTGTTTCCATTGTGCAAAACTTACTTTTCTCATGAGATAGAACCTTAGGAACAGGGTGCTTTGTTATATGTATATCATTTGGACTAGATTTCAGAAAAAAAATTTGAGAGTTTTATAGACAAGATGAAGAAAGGAAGGCAAATGTCAGTTCATTCAGAGATTGTTGGATAACAAATAACTGAACAAAGACTTGATTATCACCAACCTGCAGACAGGGCATGTGTCTTCAGTCAGGTCCTATTCAACATTTCTATCAGCAAATTGGTTAAAGACATGCTATATAACATACAGATGGCAAAGTTAAGCAGAGGCGTTAGTAGAATGAGTGACAAAATTCAGATATAAAACATTCCTGGCCCACCACTTAGTCTCTCTGTGCCTCAGTTTTCTTATCTTGAAAATGGGCATGATAAAGGGCTGCCCTTTCTTACCTGTGAGACCTGGAGCCTTTCATTCCCTCCTCTAAATAACGGGGACAATAGTAATGATCTCTCAGGGATATCATGAGTGAGCAAAGGAAAACACAACTTGGCACACAGTAGGTCTTCAATAAATTTTAGTTCCTCTCTACTATACTATGCAGAGCTCTGCCTCTTGGAGGGCTTCAGCTTCAGAGAGTTACTGGCAGGATTAAGTGAGGAAGTGTATGTAAAGCTGGCAGAGAGGACTCATTAAATGCTAGCTATTAACTGTTACCATTTTCTGGTGTGCCTCGAACTGTGGGCTAAATTCACAAGACACCATTGAATGGACATAATAACATTTTGGCTCACAATATAAACTGTACAAGTTTGAGATGGAGGGGACCTGAAATGATAGCAGTTCACGTAAAAAGAAACCACAAAAAACAGAAACCAAAACCAAGCCCAACCCCTCTGGGATTCACAAGACACAGTGCTCTGTGAACCAAGGAAATCATTCCCTTGGGTTGGGGAGTTAACATGGGGTCATAGGTGCAATGTCCTGATGAAGGCAGGGAAGGGCATTACTCCTGAAGCCAGAATTATGGGGCTGCCCTTTCTTACCTGTGAGACCTGGAGCCTTTCATTTCCTCCTCTAAATAACGGGGACTATAGTAATGATCTCTCAGGGATATAATGAGTGAGCAAAGGAAAACACAACTTGGCACACAGTAGGTCTTCAATAAATTTTAGTTCCTCTCTACTATACTATGCAGAGCTCTGCCTCTTGGAGGGCTTATAAAGCTAGGTCTAGGTGCCAACCTTGGGTCACTAGCATCTTTTTATATTTGGAATTAATGTGCTTCATTTGGGGGAATCACACTTTAAGAGAATTAGTGGAAAGGTGGAATGTGGCTAGACAATGACCAGCATGGTGGAAACAGGAGGTCTTGATGTGTGATAGGGAAAAAATGAAATAAATCTCAAATATTTAGCCTGGACATGTTTTTTTCTCTCTTTCTCTCTTTTTTTTTTAATGGGGGAGGGGGGAAATGGGGAGAAGAAAGAGACATGATAACTGTCTACACACACTGTAGGAGATGGACTCCATTGCAATCCACAAGACAGAATCACAGCCAGTGTTGGGAGTTCCAGGACAATACATTCTGGCTTAATTTGAAAAGCCACTTTCTGATAATTAGAGCAATCCCACAGTGGAATGGGCTGCTTTACAAAATGGTGAACCCGTTTTCATTGCAATTTGCCAGGAGAACTCTGATCTCTCTTAATTTTTCAAATGTCCTTTGCTTTCCTTTTTCTTTTCCTTGATCCCTCTTCCATTCCTTATAGGACATTTATAACTACTTTGCCCCAAAGCTCTTTTAAAAAATTCTCATTTCTCTTTCTTCCATTTCCAAACCCCCCTTTCTCTTGGTTCTCTCCATCCCCACTCCCAGCACATTGAGTTCAACAATGGAACTGCCTCCTTGAGTTATACGTGGCCCACGGCCCAGAATGTCATCAAGATCTGGGCCAAGATGGCTGCACACACTGGCAGAGAAGGAAAGGAAAGGGAGGGGATTGCTGTGAGGGCAGAGGTACCACCGTGGTTCTCTTGTCAGGGTAGAGGGATCAGTGGAGCCTCCTGAAACCCAGGACTTAGAGAAGCCTGCCTGCCACTGAGCGCTCAGTGGGGGAGCCCAGAGCAGCGCTGCCTGTTCCTTCAATGAGGCTTTCCATGAATCCCCTGCTAGCTCCCCTTAGGCATTGCCCTCATCTGTGTGCTATGCAGCCGCCTTGTCATATCGCCAACTTCAGGAACACTCTCTCATACCAAGCGGAGCAGAGGATTGAGACAACTGGATCCCTGGGTGAACTCTCAACCTGGCATATGGCTATGTGGATACATCTGACAGCAGTGACAGGCTGGCCTCATCTAGAACTTTCAATTCTTTTCTTTCTCTATCCTTTTATACCTTCTGGATCCCCTTTCTTTATCCTTGCTTCGTCTTCTCAATCCACTCTCTGATTTCACCTACCCAACTTCTTTCTTGCCACTTGGGGTTTATAGTTCCTTCCCATTCTAGAGGCCCAAGTGCAATGTGCCCGGGGGTGGCAAGGAGGGCTGACTCTCTCCCCTCCCCCAAGGGCCCCGCTACGCTTCATACCGTGAGCTGGGGACTGCTGGATGTTCGGGCTCTTGGGCACAGTCAGGCCACCTGGCATGGCAGTGACGATGGCTTGCTGATGCGGTGATGGGCCAGACCGAGTCTCCGACCCACTCTTCTCCCCAGGTGCCACTTCCTTCCAGTCATCGAGGGTGCATTGTTGGGGCTGTTGAAGGACAGGACAGATATGATTTGCTCATTAATTGTCTCTACCTTTCTGGACGCGTCCCCTGTTTCCATGGAGCTTGGGAAGAAGGACATTAAGATTCAGCCAGCCCCAAGTTAGGGAGAGGCCTCTTTTCTTTCCTGGAGTACTCAGTGAGGACTTTGATGCTCAGCCCACACAGATACACATCCCAAAGCGGGCCGTGGGATGGCCTGAGCGGTGACCTCCCTCTCTGTTCCCTGGGCCTGGGGATGGGCTTACTCACCACTGGTGAAGCAGGCTGCAGTTGTAAGATGACAGCCGAGGCGTGCTGGAACCTGCGCTGAGGGGTGTGGGCCAGGCTCTCGGGATATCCGTTGTGAGCCCCAGTGTCTGATGTGGGAGGGGGACACTGCTGAGAGCTGCCAGGCTTGTGCAGATTGGCAGCGGGGCACTGGAGAGGCAGGGTGGATGGGACTGGGCCTAGCGGCATGGCATGGGCTTCTGGGCTGGGTTGCGGGGCCAGGCTCGGAGGGACGGAGGCCAGCTGGGGATGGGACGGGGCTTGGAGCACTGGCCGTGATGGCTGGGGCGGCTGCTGCTGCTGCATCACAAACTGGGGCTGCAGGTGCTTTGAGGATGGCTGGGGGAGGAGCTGGTGCGGCTGCAGCTGAGCATAGGCTGAAGAGGGAGAGGCCAGGTTAGGTGGCATGGCTTGGCCTGGTCTGCTGTGTCTCCCCATCTGCGCCCCCTCCCACATCCACATAAAGAAGGCTCCCCAAACTCAATGTTCTTGCTTTCATTTCTTTCCTCCTTTGCCGAGAGTTTAGCCTGGCCAGTGCTAGGGCCTGACTTTCTTTCTCTCTTTTCTTGCTTTCTTCCTATTCTGAAACACTGGGCCCTTGGCTGGCCCTCGGCTGGCCCTCAAAGCCCAATGCAAAGCTCACCTCCTCTGTGAAGCCTTCTTGGATCATTCCAGCTGTTCAGAGAAACCCTGGATACAGGAGGGTGCTACATTCTCTCTCTCCTCCATGCCCTGCACTTGCTTTGCTCCATGTTTGCAACAGGTGCAGCCCGTCACCCAGCCTAGCTCTGTGAGTATGGCTATTAGTCACCCTCCTGGGTCTGCTCAGACCAGGCCCCCTCCAGGGAGGGCCTGCTGCACACACAGTCCTCAGACTCTGGCGGGAGGCAGCCTGGGCTGGACCACAGTTTCCTCTTGTTACAAGTGGGGGACCTTGGGCTAGTTGTTTAACCTCTCAAGGCCTCAGATGTCTTGTCTGAAAACCAGAAACAAAAATAGCTCTTGCCCAGAAAGTTGTAAGGATGAAAGAAAGAAAGAAGGAAACAACACAAAAAACTGTGCAAATAAAATGAGAGAAAAATGACATAATGTGAACAGCACAGTGCCTGGCACATGGTCACGGTCAATCATTTAATTTGTATCTTCAATCATATCATTAAAAGTGTTATTTCAGTCTTAGCTTAGGTTCTGAGTGTCCTGGGCTTACCTCTACCATAATGACGTATATTGCAATGGATAAGAACTGCTTCTTAGCTGTCTTCCCTTACAGGTCATGAACGCCTGATGATTGGAAACAATCACATATGGCTTTATCTAGAACCTCGTATGATATCTAACAGTAGATGAGGGCTGAATAAATAAATGTATTGTCATGGACTGGGGTTCAGGGGTTGCCATTTGCTGCTTGCCCTTTCTTCCATTTTTAGCCAGACTGGCTTGTGGAGGTGAGGATTCCTATATTTTCTCATCACCCCTCCAGTGTCCAGCTCATGCTTTATGGACAGTAGGGGTTCAGGAAATTCAGCTCAGAGACTGGGCCTTCTCACCTTGCTCTCTCTGACTAGTGGCATCCAGGCCAGCTTAGCACGAGGGCTGCTCAGTTGGTCTGAGTGAGTGAGTGAGTGAAGTCGCTTAGTCATGTCCGACTCTTTGTGACCCCATGGACTGTAGCCTACCAGGCTCCTCTGTCCATGGGATTTTCCAGGCAATAGTACTGGAGTGGTTTGCCATTTCCTTCTCCAGGGGATCTTCCCGACCCAGGGATTGAACCCGCGTCTCCCACATTGTAGACAGACGCTTTACCGTCTGAACCACCAGTTGGTCTGGTCCTGTCTAAAAAAGCTGTCCTCGGCAGAGACTCGTATAGCTGGAGGGCTGGCAGAGAGAGGCTGTGCTGTGCAAATGCACAGAGGACCACGGCTGGAAGCTCACAAGTGGATTTTTACAGCCACAGGCTCCCAGCCAATGAGGGGAATGCCAATTCTGGATCCTGAGCTAATATTTAAAAGGATCCTGTGACACAGGGGCAGAGGAAGCAGATTGCACACACAGGGGAGGCACCTTCTTTCTTAAATTGTCTATATTACACATAGGTTCCCAGCTATCTCATCACAAGCCCACGTGGAGTTTCAAGCAGAATGTCAGCAGGAATGGAAAGGAGAGGACAGAAACAAGAGGTGTTAAAGAGACACAAAACGCTCCTTGTGGCCTACTGTTGGAGGCAGAGGAGGAGGGAGTATGGATGGCCCGCGGCTATAACCTGGATGACGGTGAACTGTGAAGGTGAAGGTGAAGTCGCTCAGTCGTGTCCGACTCTTTGCGACCCCATGGACTGTAACCTACTAGGCTTCTCCGTCCATGGGATTCTCCAGGCAAGAATGCTGGAGTGGATTGCCATTTCCTTCTCCAGGGGATCTTCCCGACCCAGGGATCGAACCCGGGTCTTCCGCATTGGAGGCAGACGCTTTAACCTCTGAGCCACCAGGGAAGCCCGGTGAACTGTGGCAGAGAGAAACGGGCGGTAATGAGGTATTGAGAGAAATGTGTGGGGCTTCAGGTGATGGTAGAACATCCAACTGGAAACTGCCAGCAGGCATTTGGTGATTATAAATTGCCCCCGACCCCAACCTGAGCCTTGTCTCCTAATTTCACCCTGAACAGCTCAAAACTTAACAATCAGGTAAAGACTGTTAATCAGGCAAACTTAGTAATCAGGGATTTTTAAGATGATCCTTGTTAAGACACCCAAGAGATACTGCAGAGGCCATGAAGTGCCTGGATAGGCTCTAGCAGTCAAAAAGATCTGCAGATGAGGGGAAGTATCCCTGAAGACTCAAGTGAAACTTGTTCTCCCTTATCCCCAAACCATGAATTCCTATCCTGGGAACAGAGTCCATCTAGGGGCTGCTGGTGTGAGCTGAGAGCTGGAGATGGTACAGGTCAGAGAGGCTAAGAGGGTCAGAGGCTTGTCCTGCCACCCACTGGCTGTGTGGCCCGAGACAGGTCCTTTTCCTTCCCAGGACTTCAGGGTTTTGTCTGTGAGACAAGAGGTTTGGGCTAGATGATCATACAGATGGATGATCTGTATGATAGCCACCACCCCCGCTAGATGATGGCGGGGGTGGTGGCTATCATAGGAAAAGAATTTAAAATTCAGGATTTATAATGTGGAAAAAGGAAGTTTAGAGAAGGTTCTAGATCTATAGTGCATAAAGAGTACAGTTAGGCACAGGACACATGTGTTCACCAAGACTGGGAGAGGCAGCTGTTGGCCTCCTAGCCCTCCGTCCCTGGACCTCCTCTCTGTCCCACTCTCCCCGACCCTATGCTGCTTGTGGAAGGCCATTGTTTCAGAACAAATGATGCTAGCATATGCCGAGGCTGGAGACAAAGCTCATGAAAGCTTAGAGAAGTTCACAGATCAAAGACTCCAGGATATTTTGGGGCAGGGGGAATGTATGTCCTTAAACTTTCAAGGTTAATAAAAAGCAAAGACCATGATTTAACTCCAGCATTGTGCTGGGTCAAATTCCTTTTATTTAAAGCATTGCGGTAACTTTCTAATTGGTCTTTCTGATTCTAGTTTTTTCTCTCTATAATCTGACTTGTGGATAGATCACAAATTAATCTTCCTAGGGCACAGATCTGATCCCTGATTAAGAGCCATCAGGGGCTCGCCTCTGTCTGCGGTTGTCTAAGGCCCCTAGTGTTCAAGATCTTCTTACAACATAAACTAATCTTTCAATTTTTATTATTTCTTTGATCCAAGCAATCTTTACTGTTCACTGTGCCCTGTACAGAAGTTTGTACCCTGTCTCACACTGTCTAGAGTACCGTAAATCAAATCCTCACAACCTCCTTTTCCTGCCACTTACCAGTAGTGGGAGGCTGGGCAATCACTGGACCTCTCTGGACCTCTGGCTCATCATCTTTAGAGTGGGGGTCACGATGATATCTACACTCATAGTTATTTCAGTGAATGACTTATCTGCTTTGATAGAATTTAGGATTGATTTGTTTCCTCCAAAGTGCCTAGAATTTAGCAGATGCTCAGTGTGGCTGTATGAATGAGTGAATGAATAACAGCAAGGTAGAACTCCAGCTTGTTTGTGCCACAGAACTCTTCCCCTTCAGAGCTTGAATAGGCATGAGTTGGGCCACTTTGGTTTTATCAGCACTCTGGTTTACTGCAGACCTTCCTCCTGTGTAACCTCTGCTCACCGCCTGCCTGCCCTTACCTTCATCCACCCTAACTGCTCTGCTCACTGTCTGTACAGCATTCCTCTCCACTGTGCCCTTCTGGCTTCAACTTCAGCGCTTCCATTTTCTGGAATGCCCTCCTTCTGCTTCAGTGATCTCAGTAAGGCATAAGCTTCTTTGGCCCAGGCTCAGCTCATGTTCTCTGTCTTTGCTTTGACCCTCAGTTACGGGTTTTCCCTCGGAAGTCCTGAATGCTCTTGCTTTTATTGCTGACTTCTTTGATTCATTTGTGATTTAACATGTGCTATCTTGTAGACGTAGTTCATCAATGCTGAAAAATTCTTATCCCCCTACCACCATTTTAACATCTTGTGAATTAGGCTGCATATTACAGTTGATGATGCTGGTTTAATTGGTAGTGCTTTTCTTAGAGGCAAAAACATGGTGCATTGTACAGTCAGTGGGATCTTAAACTGGAATACTTGGTATGCTTTTGTGTGTTTATTTCCTGTCTATCTGGCCAGATTATATGCTTTTTGAGTCAAAGTTTTATGTTTCTTTTTTTTTTTAACTTAAGAGATGTGCTTTAGTTGAACTAACGTTCAGTGTTTCTTTTCCCTTCCACACTGTCCAGCACAATAATCTACATGTCCGTAGATGCTCAGCAACTATCTGCTGTCGATCATAGTGAGGTCAGTGGGGTGGTTGATGGTGGGCACTTCCCACTGAAGCCACCATACCAGAGGCGGCCACATCCCTCTTCTCTGCAGCTCAGATGGGGCATATCAGTTTTTGAAATATTAATGCACAGAAATCTCTCTGGGCCTTTATTTCCTCCTATAGTCCAGGGACTCCGTTTTTCGCTTGGAGCTCTTTGGGCTGCCCCCATCCCCCACTGCTAGAAGGCTCACTGCTTCTAGGGAACAAAAGCTTGGTTCTATGGGACCTCAGCCATGGCTCCGGAAGGCCTCATCAGCCCTTTCTGTTATGGAACAGAGGAGGGGCAGGCCTAGGGCCTCCCCACATTAGGGCCCAGCTCAATGGAGAGACTCTTGGCCAGCTCTTCTTTCCCGTCTGGTGCTCTAACCTTGACAGCTGCCTTAGAATCTGAAGAGACCAATTCACTGTTCCCCAAACAGTTGTTAGCAGCAAGAGGATTAAGGGCCCCTGAGCAGGAGGGCTGGCTGTGAGGGTTTACCAACACGCCTCCTTTGCTGCATCCACTGCCAGAACTTGTGGCCAGTAATGGATCTCGACTAAGTCTTTCTGGATGCAGGAAAAAGTTCACTGTCCAGAAGTGCTGGGATTCTTGTCTCAAAACACATGGGAGCTGCAAGCATCCCAGATGTAGGTTGGAGGTTTGCTCAAACACATTTTTCTCTGAGCTGCAATACTTGACTAGAATTTGGAATTATCTGGACTACCAGTGAGGGGAGGGTACTTGTGAGAGAGGAATGGCATAACTTTCTACTACCTACTACTCTTCAGGGCTTAGAGAGTTAAATGAAGAGAATCTTTCAGCTATTCGTTCACTCGACAAAAATCACTGAGCATCGACTACAGAGCAAGCACTGTGTTTGGTGCTGGCCAAAACCTGGTCCCTAGAATAGGTTTAGTGGAATACAGTTTAGCAAGAGAGAGTTGGTAAACAGATACCCTCAGCATCACTTGGTAAATATTAATGACAGGAGACAAGCACACACTACTGAGAACACAGAAAAGGAGATTCAGCTTGGAAAGGAAAGCAGAGAAGGCTTCCTGGAGGAAGTATGTTATTTAGCATGATTCAGATGATGATGAAAGGAGGGGCACGTGGCAAGACCTGAGGCATTAAATGCCATGGTGCTTTCAGGGACCTACAGGGCGTCCTGTGCAGCTGAACCCCTGGTGACTGGTGTGAGAAGAGCCAGAGAGGAGGCAGCTTGCGGAGATGTGTATAAGAGACAGATTGTACAGTCAGTGGGATCTTAAACTGGAATACTTGGTATGCTTTTGTGTGTTTATTTCCTGTCTATCTGGCCAGATTATATGCTTTTTGAGTCAAAGTTTTATGTTTCTTTTTTTTTTTAACTTAAGAGATGTGCTTTAGTTGAACTAACGTTCAGTGTTTCTTTTCCCTTCCACACTGTCCAGCACAATAATCTACATGTCCGTAGATGCTCAGCAACTATCTGCTGTCGATCATAGTGAGGTCAGTGGGGTGGTTGATGGTGGGCACTTCCCACTGAAGCCACCATACCAGAGGCGGCCACATCCCTCTTCTCTGCAGCTCAGATGGGGCATATCAGTTTTTGAAATATTAATGCACAGAAATCTCTCTGGGCCTTTATTTCCTCCTATAGTCCAGGGACTCCGTTTTTCGCTTGGAGCTCTTTGGGCTGCCCCCATCCCCCACTGCTAGAAGGCTCACTGCTTCTAGGGAACAAAAGCTTGGTTCTATGGGACCTCAGCCATGGCTCCGGAAGGCCTCATCAGCCCTTTCTGTTATGGAACAGAGGAGGGGCAGGCCTAGGGCCTCCCCACATTAGGGCCCAGCTCAATGGAGAGACTCTTGGCCAGCTCTTCTTTCCCGTCTGGTGCTCTAACCTTGACAGCTGCCTTAGAATCTGAAGAGACCAATTCACTGTTCCCCAAACAGTTGTTAGCAGCAAGAGGATTAAGGGCCCCTGAGCAGGAGGGCTGGCTGTGAGGGTTTACCAACACGCCTCCTTTGCTGCATCCACTGCCAGAACTTGTGGCCAGTAATGGATCTCGACTAAGTCTTTCTGGATGCAGGAAAAAGTTCACTGTCCAGAAGTGCTGGGATTCTTGTCTCAAAACACATGGGAGCTGCAAGCATCCCAGATGTAGGTTGGAGGTTTGCTCAAACACATTTTTCTCTGAGCTGCAATACTTGACTAGAATTTGGAATTATCTGGACTACCAGTGAGGGGAGGGTACTTGTGAGAGAGGAATGGCATAACTTTCTACTACCTACTACTCTTCAGGGCTTAGAGAGTTAAATGAAGAGAATCTTTCAGCTATTCGTTCACTCGACAAAAATCACTGAGCATCGACTACAGAGCAAGCACTGTGTTTGGTGCTGGCCAAAACCTGGTCCCTAGAATAGGTTTAGTGGAATAGCCAGCACCCTTCAGAAGTTGCTCATCTCCAAAGATACCTCACATGATCAGGCCTCAGGGAGTGACTGAGATTGAGATTGACTCTGGAGGTCAGAGTCCCACATACACATAACTAGACAAGGAAGCTCCTTTTAGGAAAATCTGAAGAAATAGGCACATGGATTTTCTGAGATGCAGTTCTGCCAGGCTGAGGGCTAGGAGGAACGTGAGAGGGGAAATGGAGCTGAGGGAATCTCCCTGGCAGAGGAAACAAGTTTACAAAAACAGGGTTGTCCACCTCTGGGACATGCTGTGGTGGGCTGTCTATGGCCTAACATCTTTAGACCTGCCCTGCAGCTACCTGGCAAAACCACCAGACACCCTCTGTGAGCAGGATTCCTTGTAAGACAGCGCAGCATTAGAAAGGAAACTACCCACCTTTGGTAGAGGGATGAAAATATAGCAGAAGTGGCTAACGGCATGGATTTTAGAGACAGATCTGGTTTGAATCTTCGTTCTGCCACCTACAGGCTGTGCAACTGAAGACAAATTGTTTAACCTCTCTGAGTCTTGATTTCCTCTTCTACAAACAGTGATACACTTCACAGAGTAGTCTGTTAGTATCAAATGGAAGATTATGTTTCAACCACAAAGAGGAGAGGTTCACTGCCTTTGTTCCTGCTGAGAAGATGCACAATACATCATAGCTATTCTTAAAATACTACCTGCTATGTATATATTGCTTTGAACTTCTCAAAGCATTCTTATAATCTGAGTCTCATTGACTCCTTACAAGCAGCCTCTGAGGCAAATAGGCAGTGTTCCCATGTTACGAGCAAGGGGAGTTGTTTCCAGGAGACTTCTACAATGCAGCGGATTCAGGGAAAATTGACTTCATTTGACACATGAGGCGGGGTGTCTTGGATCTCATAAACGCTTGAAAAATGCTGACGGGTGAGTGAAGGGCGCAGTCAGCAAGTGCAAATTAAGACAGTAGGTTTTCAAGGGTTAGTTGGAGGCTGTTGAGAACTTTGGAGGTAATCTTGGACGGATGAGGAAGGGGGAGTGTGATGCCAGGAGGAGAGGTGGAAGGTCTGCACAGGTCACATTGGTCACAAAGGGGTTGGGGTTGGGAGAAGGAGAGGTGGAGGATCTGTGCGGGGAAGCCCTGAGCAATTACAATAGTTCTGGGGTCTTGAGGTCCCCCACCCAGAGTCAGAGTCAGTGGTCAGAAGTCATTAACATGCTAATTATTGAATACCTCCTGTGACCCGATGAAGCAAGAGATAAAAGATGCAGTGAAGGTCTCTAAACAAGCAAGGAGCAAGTCGCTGAGGAAGGTGACTCTGGCAGGTATGGGAGGAGGGTCAGGTGGTCAGTTAAACCTCATACGGTCAGTGGGCCTTAAGCAAACCTGGGAGCTGACACAGAGAAAATATGGTCAGAACATGGTGAAAACGTGGGTGGTGATGGAGGGTGGGAATAAGGAGTGAAAGGGAACAAGTATCTACTGTGAGCCTGCTCAGTGCTGGACACATCGCATTTCATCCATCTTTATAGCATGTGGTAAAAGTAACCATCTTAGTCTTCTAAACGAAGAAATCAAGGTTTACAGAGAGGAGGTGACTGGATGCGGGTCACAGAACCGGTAAGTGACGAAGCTGGGGTCTGAAACCAGGTCTCTCTGTGAAGCCTATGCTTGTCCCATTCTAACACTCCTGCCTCCCTGAAGGGAAATGAATCAAAACCGTCCTGAGATTGTAAGCCTGGGTCCAGGAATACCTGGTGACTGCAGACAGTGGCCAGGAACGGGGAAAGGGGGATCCTTTTTGAAGAGGGAGACTTCCAGCTTTGGGGTTTGATGTATGAATCTTCAAATTTTAAAAATGTGTATGTAGGTGGGGTGACATCCTCATGGGAGGATCTCACAGACAGCTGGAAATCGCTGGGGGCAGGGGTTGGGGGCAGAGTTGGATGTGTACTGAGGAGTCATCTGTGAACGGTCGGGGCAGGCATCTGAAATGTAAGAAAAGGCAAGGTCTGCTAGAAGAGAGGTGTCAGAGTTGAACACGACAGGGAATGGACAGACTGAGTGTTTTGGGAGTCCCACAGCTAATGGCAGTGGGGCTGGGGAGAAGCAAGGAGCTGCAGGGCCCACCTACGTGCACAGATGGTCCCAGGCCCACGTGGCCACTCTGGGCATAGATGCCTACCGGTGCCAGCTGAGATAATCCCCTTCACTTCTGTTCTGGAAACATACTCAGTTTTCAAGGCGCGACTCAAATTTCCATAGCCCCTCTTAGAATTTACACTTGTTCAGCTCTAATGCCCATATGGTTGGCATCGTGTTTGGCACATAATAGGTGCTAAATGAGTATTTGTGGAGCTGAATTGAACAATTAAGGAGGGAAAGCTATATGGAGATGGTAATTAATTATTTTTTTCTGAGCCATACCTTCTTCATTTGTGAGATGAATAATTATTGCTAGGAGGAAATGAGATATGTAGGTTAGGCGTTTAGTACAGTGCCTGGAACATGGTTGTTCATTATTGGTTGGTAATTATTATTACTGGCAGCAACCACGGATGTAGCATAAGAGGAGCTTAGGGGGAAAGAGTTGGGGAAAGAAGGAACGCCCGACAGTTCCAAGGCACACAGTCTGCCTCTCTTCCTTCTCTCTCTCACACACATGCACACCCTGGTGAGAACTGTTCAACAAATATAAAACTTCTCTGCTGATATCTGCTGGCTTCTCCCAACCCTGACCTAATACAAGGAGGAGATGCTTAGTAATCTCAATCTGGGCCTACAGTGGGTAACTGAAATGATCGTCATAATTGGTTGCCTGATTTTAACATTAAAATTGTTGGAGCCAGAAAACAGGACCTCATGTAATGTTTTGGTTTCTATTGAACTTTCTCAGCAAAAGTGTGTTCTACCCCACAGTTTGGCAGGTGCTTTGGGAGGGAAATATGGTACCCAAGGGTCCGGGAATCAGCACGTGTCACATTGTCCAGCTTCTCACAGACAGAATCACTACTCCCTGACACAAAACCCTCTCTGTGGTAAAAACAAAGCCACTGTGTGGCAGGCCTTCCCAACAGTGAATTCTCTCTCCTTCCAGAGACCTGAGAAGGGACGAAGAGACAGAACAAAGACCCGGCATCTGGAGCACAATTGTGTGCAAAGCGCCCAGGATTTTCAGTGACTGGACGGCTCTCTTTTATGACAGCATCTCCCTCCTGGTCAGCCACTTTCTTCTCACCTTTGGGCCTGCGTGTACATCCAGGGGCCCTGAGTGGAGCCACTAGAATGAGGACTCCAAGAACCAAGCCTCTTATCAGGAGCTGGGACCCAGCTCTCCCCCCACCCACCTCCCCATGTCTCCCCTGGAGACCAGGCCTATGGGGACCCCTCTTCTGCCCTCCTGGTTCAGTCTTTCCATCACACTGCGAGGCCCAACCTCCCTGCTCTGCTCTCCACCCCCTCCCCCCTCCCCCACCAACCCACCCCTTTGCGGGGCATAAGGGACCTTTTCTATTTGCGGAGCCTAAAGAAGCCCGTTGCCAAGGTGACAGGAGCAGGAACAGCAGGGAGCTTGCCATGGGGGGAGGGGCTTTGCCCCCAAACAGCTGTCAGTGGGAGCAGTCCCAGCTGGGACTGCAGCATTTGCCTGCTGGGGAGGGAACGGCCCCCAGAGAACACATTCCTCCTTGCTCTCCTCCCCCCCAACACTGCCCCCCATCACAAGTCTCCACTGGTTACTTTCCCTGGGGGCAACCAGCCAGCCAGCTCAAAAAATGCTTCAATAACAAACAAAAACCTGCCACTCCGCTCCCCAGTCCCTCTCTCCCAGTCTCTCTCTCTCTCTCTCTCTCACACACACACACACACACACACACACACACGCACACGCACACGCACACGCACGCACGCACGCGCACACACTCTGCTCCCCGCAGTTCATTCACAGTGTGTTGGCTGGGCAGGAGGCCAGAAGTTACCTCCTGCCTGGGGAACAGTGGCGGCCCAGAGCAGGTGCTGCTCCTGGCCACCCCTCCCCACCCCCATCAGGTCAGGAGAATTATTTCAGACTTTTTTGTTTGTTCTAGAAGCCCTGAAAGGATCTGTTAGCATCTTAAGCCTCCCCGCTGCCTTCCATTCGGGCTGCTGAAGGTGGGGAGTAGAACCACAGAGAGGAAGGGGTGGGAGGGGAAGCGAAGAACGGGGGGACAGTGGGAGGCGGGAACAATGCAAAGCCTACTGATTCCTGTCACTGGGGAGAGAGTCTTTGTGGTCTGCAACTCACAGCTGCTCCATGGAGAGCTCCTGAACTGCCTATAGCCACATACTGTTAGTCTGAGGCCACAGCTGGGGCCCTGGGCCTCGGTCTGTAACTCACTGGCCTTCCCTTTTATCAAGGCTCAAGAGAAGAGAGCCCTCTGCTAGACTCTGTAAAACCCAGAACAATCTGAGAACCACGAGGCTCTTTGAACTTTGGGTCAGGAATAAGAAAGGCCTAGGAAGCCCCGAAAGAGCTGAAAGAGGCAAACATGGCTTGATGATTAAGCGCATACTGTCTGACTCAGCCAGACGTGGAGCTGGTTTCCAGTTCTGCCAGTAATACTGATGTGGCCTTGAGTGATATTTATAGTAATTTCTTGGGTAACCACTCTGAACTTCGGTTTTCTCATCTGTAAAATGGATGAAAATATCTACATGGGTTCTTCTGAAAGGCAGAAGAGGTGGGGTACATAAAAAAGCCCAGCGTATTGTCTAATACACATCAGAGGTTTTTATCAGTGCTGGTCCCCTTTGTGTTCAGTTTTCTTGAGGCCCCAGGGTTGCCTAGGAGTCTTAGGAGGAAACCTAAGAACTAGTCTTTCCATTGAAGGGTCCTTAGAATCTGGGGGGTGGGCGCTGGCTTAGATCTAGGCAGGGGTTACATTTTGACCTGGGTAGAAACGGGATTCTCAGGAAGTCCTGAAACGCAGATGTTGCTCTATGGTTTGTAGGTTGCATGAGGAGATAGGAGAAATGTTAATTTGGGGTCCTTGCTTTAGTCTCAGCTGATATCAGCTCATTTTAAGACACTCCACCTCCCCTCACCCACACTTTACCCTCTAAGCCTCAGTTTATTTCTCCATAAAAGGAAGAAGCTGGACTAGTCTCTGGAGAAAGCAATGCCAGACAGGAAGAAAGGCCTGGAGTCACAGGGCGGTTAAGCTTCTGCAGAGAGCTGCCTGCCTCAGCTCAGAGGGTCCGCTGGAGGCAGAGACCACCTCTGTCCCTGAAGCCTCCAGAGGGTGAATAAAGGCCTTGAATTCAGGCTCTTCGCGGTTCACATCACAGGCTCTACCTATGCCTCTGTCATCTGTCTGGAATATCTTGCCCTCCTTTGTTGGGGAAAGGACTCCTGCTTCAATATCCAGTGCCATTTCCTTGGGGGGCAGCATCTCTGATCCATCCTGCCTGGCACAGAGGTGTCCATCTGGGCCCCCCCGGAACCTCATACTTACTCCTACAATGGCAATTATGAAATCGAATGGATTTGCTTAAAAATCTATCTCCCTCCTTTTGATTGCACCCTCCTTTAGGTGAGAAATCACATTTTGATCATTGTGGTTAATCTAGTAACAAGCACAAAGTAGGCTCTCAAGAAAAATAAAAACGCAGGTTAGACTGGATGGTAAAATGGCCTGGGTGAGGACAGAGCGGGAGTCATTATTTCAGGGATGTGACCAGGGTGACTCTATCTTTAATGCGAGGTCACATGGTCCATCACTACATTTCTGTGCTATAAGAGCTTGGTCTTCTTCCCGAGACTGATTAGTCTGGCTTCCAGGGCTGTTGGCAGATTTCCTCATCAAAGACTGCCTTCAGTAGGCAGCGCTGGGAGAATTTTAGCAGCAGGGAGAATCTAGCCCTAGGGAATACTGATTCATCCTGTTCATATAATTTGCCTCATAAGTAATCTGCTGGATTATTACTTTTTTAGTCTGCAAGATTTATTCTTGAGTACCACTCTTCCCATTCTGTTGTTTTCCTCTATTTCTTTGCATTGATCACTGAAGAAGGCTTTCTTATCTCTTCTTGCTATTCTTTGGAACTCTGCATTCAGGTGCTTCTATCTTTCCTTTTCTCCTTTGCTTTTTGCCTCTCTTCTTTTCACAGCTATTTGTAAGGCCTCCCCAGACAGCCATTTTGCTTTTTTGCATTTCTTTTCCATGGGGATGGTCTTGATCCCTGTCTCCCGTACAATGTCACGAACCTCATTCCATAGTTCTTCAGGCACTCTATCTATCAGATCTAGGCCCTTAAATCTATTCCTCACTTCCACTGTATAATCATAAGGGATTTGATTTAGGTCATACCTGAATGGTCTAGTGGTTTTCCCTACTTTCTTCAATTTGAGTCTGAATTTGGCAATAAGGAGTTCATGATCTGAGCACAGTACTTTGGCCACCTCATGCGAAGAGTTGACTCATTGGAAAAGACTCTGATGCTGGGAGGGATTGGGGGCAGGAGGAGAAGGGGACGACCGAGGATGAGATGGCTGGATGGCATCACTGACTCGATGGATGTGAGTCTGAGTGAACTCCGAGAGATGGTGATGAACAGGGAGGCCTGGCGTGCTGCGATTCATGGGGTCGCAAAGAGTCGGACACGACTGAGCGACTGAACTGAACTGAACCACTCTTCCTGGCAAACCTTTCTTGGCTCCTCTCCCCCAGGCTAGATGGTGCCTCTGTGATCCTCCGGGGCTCAGAGCTAACATCTACGACAGGCTGCACTCATCTGTCTCTCCAGACCCTGCCCACCCGGGAGGCAGGGCCCATGTCTTATTTATCTCTGCACCCCCGGAACTGGCAACATACCCGATGCATATTAGTCAACAAATGTCTGTTGAGTGATGAGAAAATAAACTTCTCACTTCCTCATCTCCCTGTGTGGTTCTTACATGCCTCTCGCTAGCCCCTGTCCTTTTTTTGCTGACTCTTAGAGAATTTCAAAATAGTGTAACTGCCAAACCTTCACTGCCTAGGTGAAGAGCTATGACTTGGTACCCTGAGAATCATGGTACCCATTGTGAAGAAGGTCTTATTTGGGATTGCCCTGGCGGTCCAGTGGTTAAAACTCTGTGGTCCCACTACATGGGGCACGGGTTCGACCCCTGGATGGGGAACTAAGATCCGACACGACACATGTTGTGGCCAAATAAAAGAAAATTAAATGATGGGCCATTTATATGAACAAGGTTCTCCTCTTAAAAAAAAAGAAAAAGAAGGTCCCATTTATTTCCACTAACATGGCTCCCTTCTTTAAAGCTGGACAAGAAGCACGAAATAGAATGTGGAGCTGAAGAACATCTCAAGACTGTAGAAAAGGGGAAAGAGAGATCCACGGCTGACATCTTATCTTGCCCATGGGAAATAGGAGAGTGTGAAAGTTTCCCCCTGACCCATCGTCCTTCTGAGTTTTCTGGGACAGGATCCTTTCTCCTGGAGTGCTTACCTGGTGCAATGAGCGGGTGGGTAGCCATGGTGGGCACCATCCGGCTGAGCCCAGCCCGGCCCTCTAAGCTCCCGGGCACACTGCCATTGCTGTCTCCTCTCTTGAGTGGCTCTGTCACACTGTCGGTTGTGCCAGACTTGGCACCTGCAGGGGAACCCTGAGCAGTATTTCTGCCCTGTGATGGGGTAGGCAGAGGCTGGCTACCACCTGGCGTGGGCTTCAGGGCCAAGCTGGTCAGGACAGGCTGGGTGGGGGTAGGGCCCGAGGCTGCTGCAGCTGGTGTCTGCTGTGATCGGAGGGTCAAGTTCTGTACCTGGAAAAGAGGGGTCTGTAGGAGTCCAGAGAATGTGGGTGTGAGCAATGCCGACACATAGTTCAGACAGGGAAGGAGTTAGGGATGGATCCAGGAATGCTGAACGTGAGAGTGAGCTGTTAGATCAGAAAGAAAGCGAGAGAGACAAGACACAAGGGGCTGAAGGAGAAACCAGGAGCAGAGTTTCTAAAGGGGACAGACAGAGTGCTGGTCATTGGATTCATCTGCAGAAGAAACTAAATTCTGAGCAGGGATGTCTGCCTTGGCTGGGGCAGGGAGGCCGGGGCTGCTTGTCCCTTCTGTTACCTCCCCTCCTCCCCCAATCTATCAGGATGGGCTGCGTACCACTTAGAAAGAATCATGGCAGGGCATGGGGCTTCCCACACTGGGAAAGGCCAGGCAAAAGTGAAAGTGAATCGACCAGCAAGGTCTCCCAGGTGAAGGATTATCCTGTCCTGAGGATAGGGTTTACACAACAGCAAGGGCAGGCTGACTCAACTTGGTCCCTGGCACCCTCTGCTGGACACACGGAGGCTGTGCCAGACTCGCGTCTGACCCCTATCCCTTAGATGGGGCTGGTTCCTCCCCACCACCCACAGAATCTTTACAGCCACAGCTGTGTCTGTGTGTTCCCAGCAGAAAGAAGGGACCTAGGACTCATCCTTGCTCCCTCTTCCATGCCATTTTTCCTGATTCCTAGAGCTGCTAACGTGTAATCAGAGTGGAATTTTCCTCTTAAAAAGCAATGACATCAGAGCTCATGCTGGGGAGGGTATAAGGTAGTGAGGGCCACCGGTTCTGGCAGTCACACTTGCTCCTGCCCTGTGCTCAGGGCCCGAAGCAGGGTCCGGAGTGGCCAAGGCCTTCTCAGCGAGGAATCAAGGAGTGAGTCTAGGGGTAATGGGACGCCGTCTCCCACCTGCTTTCCTGGAGCACCCCGAGACGTTGAAAGCTCTTCCAGGGCTGGGGCCCAGACCCAGCATCAGTGCCCCCTTGGCAGGGGTCCCCGCCCCCCTGCCCGCCCACAAGCATGGAATCCTCACCTGGGCAGGGGTGGGGGGCCGGGCGGGGGAGCCAGTGCCGAGCTCAGGCTGCACGGTAGCGACGGTGGCCGTGGGCGTGAAGATGAGCTGAGGGGACAAAGGAACAGTGCCGCCTAGGCTCCTAGCTACCTGCACCAGGTTACCTGGCTGGGCCTGGAATCACAGGAAACGAGGCGCCTTTTACCTGCCCAACGTGGGCTCAGCCACAGGACACGACAGCTCAGCCAGGGAGCAGACGGGTTGTGGGGAGGAAGTGGGGGTGGTGGGAGAGGGATAGAGTCCAGGGGTGCCTCCTGAAAATCTCGAGAGGCCCCTCAAGTCCTGATCCAGGCCAGGCAGGGAAGGGCCAGGGCTAGGGGGCTGTCCTGGGGCTGCACCAAGTCAGGTGTACTTCAGAAGCCACTGCTAAGAGCTCACCCCAGAGAAGGGACCAATAATGATGGCCGGACACCCTCAAGTCCCTCTCTGCAGCATCCTGGGGAGCAGGGCCCCTGGGCTGAGACAGATGTCCTGGAACCATGTTCTCAATCTCACCTGCAAGTTATGGCACCCTGGATGGGAGGGGAGTTTGGGGGAGAATGGATACATGTGTATGTGTGACTGAGTCCCTTCGCTGTTCACCTGAAACCATCACAACATTGTCTGTTAATCAGCTGTACCCCAATACAAGATAAAAATTAAAAAAAAAAAATCTAAAATGCTCTGGACTCTAGGTGTGGGTCAGAACAGGACTTTCTGCCAGAAGGGATCAGATTAGATTCTTTTGGCCATTTTTTAGTCAAATTTAGATTAGTGTGTGTGTGTGTGTGTGTGTGTGTGTGTGTGTGTGTCTGTGTGTGTCTGTGTGTGTCTGTGTGTGTCTGTGTGTCTGTGTGTCTGTGTGTGTGTGTGTCTGTGTGTGTCTGTGTGTGTCTGTGTGTCTGTGTGTGTCTGTGTGTCTGTGTGTCTGTGTGTGTGTGCATGAGCAGAGACAACAGTGCTAAAGGAACCAAGAGGAACCAAGCTGTGCTCGTGTCTACATCTCCGTGCACGGCGCGCAGGGACTGAGGGCCTCTGTGCGGCATCCCACCCTGTGAGTCCAGCTCTGGGCCTGTATATGACAGCACGTCTGCTCCTCTGAGCGAGGGCACCCCACTTTGGGGAGGGAGGTGGCCAGGCTCCAGGGCTCCAGCGGGGGCGATTGAGCCAGAGAAGGCATGGGGCAAACTGAAGACAGAGCAGGTGTGGGTGGTGTCACGTGGGCTGCCTGGCTCCCTGGAGAAGTGGAAGTCTGGTCCCCATGGGTGTCTGAGGCTATTCCCCAGGAATAGAGCTGCACCTCAGTGAGTTCAGAGTCAAGAACTGACGTGTTGGAGCAGAACCGGAAAAGCTCCCAGTGTCAAGCTCTGGCCACAAAAACTAAGCGAGGGCTGGGGCCGTACAGCCTTCAGGATGGCATGTCAAGGAGCTGGAGGGAGAACAGTTCAGAGCAGGGCTGGGAGACCGGACTCAGAGTGGGCTGAGCCCAATCTAGACCTAGACCTGCCTGCTTCCTTGGGTGAACAATGTTGCTGCTTTCCTGGGAAAGTCTGCTTATTTTCAGAACCCTTCAGCTTCTTATGGGCCTCTGTACCTCTTAGGGACAGGTGTCAAGGCGGGACTCTAGGTATGCATGTGGAGGGCTGATACCATCCTGAGTGCATTCGGCCCAAGCAAGCCCACCTGATGGATGTTTGACTGGGTGGCCCTGATGGGAATGGAGGCCTGGTTGGGAACGCAGTGGTGGCAACACAGTTCCTGGAGCTGGTGGCCGCCTTCACCACCTGGGCTGGAATGCACTTTTGGCCTTGAACTAGTGGTGGCCAATCCCTGCAGGACAGTCCCAGCGGACTGAGACCCCACTTCTGCAGGGTACTCGGATGTTTGTACACTTGCTTGTCTCACGTGTCTGAGGGGATATATCACCTGGGCACAGACCCTTGGGTCCCCTACTGTAACTAATTTTAGGGAGTGGTTTCTGATAAGAGGAGGATAATTCTGTTTCACTCTCAGAGAGAAAGGAAAGGAGGCATCATGGGTAACTTAATTTTGGCCTGGAACCCTACCTTTCTTTGAGTCATGGAGCCAATATCAAAGCTCCCATCAGCCTTCCAGGCCGCCTTCTTTATGCCACCCCTGCTTTCCTACCAACTGTCCGCCTGGTGCTTCTTCCCCACCCTTCTCTAATTGCCACCCTTCTTTAATCGCCCAGCTCCCAACTTCTCTGCCTCTGTCCTCCTGGCTTACCTGAGCCATGGCCCAGGCTGGGGACTCACCATCTGTGCCCGGAGATACATCTGTGCTTGACTTGCAGTCAGGGCTGGAGAAGACGTGTTGCCCAGAAGCACGGCCTGCTGGGTGATGCCCGAGGCTGCGGCTGAGTTGACACTCTGAGCCCGGTTGATGAGTTGGGCTGCTGCTGGGGAGGATGCCAGGTTGATCTGGGGAAAGAGACACATGCAGTAGGAAACGGGTGCTTCTGTGGCTTAACTCTGCACCTCTTCATCCACTTCTTTCTCTCCACCTCCTCTGCTCCTTGGTGGACTCAGCCTTCTTTAGGACCAGCTCTGATCCTCGGGTCCTGGATCTCCCCTCAGCACTGCTGTATCTCTGGCCTGTGTGCAGCACTGTTGGAAAGACCCCATGGGAAGGGGGCTGAGCCATGAACTGGGAGCCCTGACATTGTAAAGACGACAGGGAGTTACTAAGCGAAATTAGAAAGTGGCACACATTTTTTTTTTTTTCTGGCAAGAGTAAGGGATTTCAGTCATGATTCTACATGATTGAGGATTCACCACCATTGCATCTGGAGGCTCATGAGCATTTTGGGCAAAAAGGAAGGAAGTGGTCCTGGAACCGTGGGCTTGGCCTGCTGCTCCCCACCCTACTCACCGAGGATGACTGGGCAGGGGCCTGTGCAGACACACTGCTGCCTGAAGTGCTCCCTTGTCTGTTGGCCACCAGGCTTGCCTGGGAAAGAAGAATCCTTGTCACTGAGGCCCAGATCTCCTCCAGCCAGTCCCTCGGCCCTCACCCACCATGGGATGCACTGCAGGGCAGTGATGAGGAGTCATGTCCTGACTCATCTACGGGGCCTCAAGCAAGTGCCTCAGCTTCCTCTTTTGTACAGTGGGGACTGCTTGCAGGATTGCTAAAAGGCTTACACGAGGCCGAGCATTTACACAGAAGCACTCCAGCTGTCGGCTAAGACCATCACCCATGTTTCCAGCTTTCTTCAGCCCCTCACCCCGCTCCCCTCTATTATACCCAGCTCACAGGCTCCCACATGGTGAGCTGGTCACAGACTGTCTGCAATGTCCAGCCTGTGCCCTCCCCTTGGCAAGCTTCCTCTCATCCTTCAGTTCCTCCAGCAGACATTCATTCATTCACCGTTTCTCCAGCAGACATTCATTCATTCATTCACCGTTTCTCCAGCAGATAGGCCCCCACCCACCCCCGGACTAAGGTGGGCCTCCTTGTTACTCTTCTCTTTGGGAGAGCTTGTCAGCACTCTGATATTTGGCTACTTTGCTTTCTTGTCTATTTGGGTTTCTGTCTACTTGCTGTCTCCCCACCACAAGCTCCAGGAGGACAGGGTCCACAGTGCACTTGGGGCTGACATGAACTCTGGCATACAGTAGATGCATAAGCATTCTGTTGACTGATGACTGAGCTCTGCTCAGCCACTGAGGGCAGACGGGGGGGCTGCACGGGTGACGGCCTTCTGTGGACGCCTTCTCGCACCCTCGCCCCTCCCTGCAGTGCGGTGCTGTGGTGAGGCAGGCAGTCCCTCCTTGAGCAAGGCCAGCTCTGCTCGAGAGCTCTGTGGACCCCGGGGGAGGTCCGAGCCTCCCAGAGCCTCTCTCCTCATCTGCTGAAGGATGCAGATGACAGTGGAGCCTACTTCGCGGGGGTGCCATGAGGAGGCAGTCAGAGGACGTGTGGGAGGGGCGGGGCGCCTGCCTCCTCCCCCGCTTCCTTCGGTGGCCTGCTCGGTCTCACCTGCTGCACGGCCGCCAGGCTCTGGAGCTGGGCGCTGCTGAGGTGCTGCTGCTGCAAGGCCGCCGTCTGCAGCATGAGGTGCTGCTGCTGGGCTGCGTACATCTGCTGCAGGTACTGGGCCGCTGTGCTGGGCTGCCGGTGCAGGGCCTGCTGGATCACCTGCAGAGGGTGGGGCCGGGGAGGGAAGAGCCCCTTCTGCGGCCAGGCCTGCTCCAACACCTCCCCCCAAATGACCAGGTCTGTGATCCCCACTCGCCAGGGAGCAGGGGAGATGGCTGTTTGCACAGCTCCACACGTTCCCACCTGATCTATCTCCATCTCTCTTCAGGGTACACAGTCCCTGTTCTGTCTGGATACGGGCGGCACATGCCCCTCCAACAACCCTCAGGTCAGGAGACAGGAGACCTGTGCCACCGGGTCCTAAGGCAGGCTTGTTAGGTACCCATCTCCACCACTTTGCAGCCTCAGATGAGAGTAACAGGACCACAGGGGTGCTGATGACAGCGGGAACAGAAGCTCAACAAGGCAGAGAGGGGGAAAGGGATGGGAAGAAAGAGAGACAAGCTGGAAGTGGGGGCCTATTCCAGCCAGCCAAACTAAAATCTGTCCAGGGGCAACATCCTCCTGGCAGGGTCTGCCCCCAGCTGCTGAGAGGTCCTACTGGTCCCTCAGGAGACTGTCTCTCTGGCCTTGCGGAGCAGGGATGCTGCAGCCACAGAGATGCTACAGGAGCAAGGATGCTGCTGCAGCCGTAGGATGCTGTGCTCCTCTTTTACTTTCTCCCTCCTCCTCTCCGTTGCTCCCTCTCTCGAGCCACCATCTCCCACTCGTCTTACTGCTATTCCCTCTTTTCGGATGGGACTGGTTGAGCCACACTCTCCCACTCTCCCATTCCTCAAAGCCTCTCTTCCACCTTCAGGAAGAAGGAAAAGTGAACACCTGTCCTCCAGCCCCGAGACCCTGTATCTTCTTCTCTATTCTCCTTTCTTCTTACCTGTTCACTCTCCTGCCATTTTCCCAGGGTGGGGGGTGCCCTCCTGGGCCCTGGCCAGGCTCTGGCCCACTTCCCACCCTTATTCTGCTGAATCCCTTGGCCACAGGGCTGCTCCTGCCCTGGGTTCTGCCCCCTGACAGTGAGCCTCCAGTCTAGCTCTCTTTGGCTCAGAGTGATTTCCAGGGGCTGGTAGCTCTTGGACAAAATCACCTTGGGGCTCAGATTGAGGGTTTTATAAAAACAGGCTGATATCACAGATTCTCCATGGGCTCTGGGGTCTCCCCAGATACCCTTTCCGCATACCATCTCCTCCATACGCTTCCTTCAGCGCACTTTCCCCTCTGAGGTTCCTACTTTACATGCACTCAGTTCTTCTTATACCTTGTTCTCCCCATAATTGTTTCTCCTGTCCCCTTTATCTAGCCTTTCTATTTCCCTTAGACTCCTAAAAGCACCTCCCAGCATCCAGATACCAGTGGTAGAGACAGATTCTTCCTCCCTGGAGGATGTGAATGAATGGAAATAGGAGGGACCCCACTGGTTCTGCTTGGGTGCAGAACACAACTTCGGGTCACTCCATTTGCCAGAGCAGAAATCTCAAATCCCTTTTGCCCAGAATTGTGGTGAGAGGCAGGAGGGGCAGGAGGGCACCTCCTAACGTCAGCAGCTAGAAACGCGCTAAAATACTCATGTGCAAAGGGCCCAGGGGAGGAGGCTCTGCAGGAGGCGGCAAGGATGGAAGCGTGGTGCTATTAAGTGTGGGCAGAGATAGCTAGGAGAGGAAAGATTCCAGAGTATCTGATGGGGTCTGCCCTAGCTAGACTTCTTGGGCTCTCCCACCATCTGCCGTGGCTTCCCCTCCATCCCCTAATCTGAGCCTAGGGCCAAAGCAGGGTAAGGACACTCATCTGGTACACTCAAACTGCAATGGCGAAGCCATCAGAAAACACATTTCTCCGCTGTGGTCTTTCTTTTCTGCCTATTTTACCCAGGAACTTCAACCAGACATTGTAGGGAGTAAGAACACAGATTTGGGGTGGGGGTGGAGGGAGAGAATCAGGTTCAGCATTTTTGTCTTTACCTGCATGACCCTGGATAAGACACCACTTTCTCTGAGCCTCAGTTTTCTCAACTATAGAATTGTGCCTAATAAGAACCCTCCTCCCAGCTGGAGGAGACGATAAACAGGCAAAATGCTTTGGACAGCATGGGGTGCGTGGCAGATGGCAGGCAATGTGTGGTCATGACTGCATTTTGGAAGAGTGTGTAGTCACCCAGAAGGCCTCACAGGTGACATTTTGCAAACCACCGCTTCAGGGAAGAACGCAGAAGGCTGCAAAGACCAAGGGCTGTCTGGGGCTCCTTTTCGGTCCTGTGTGCTAGAGACAGATCTGTCACGGGGCAACAGTCACTTAGGTAGTGGGTCTAGGTTGCAGCTGAGCTGATCCTGATCATTTTTTTCTGTTTGCTAGTTTCACTTGTCTGCCCTTAATAATTTCACGCGCATCTCCTCCCCAAACGACCCTGTGGGGTCTGAGTCACCAGGTAAGAAAGGAATTTTCCGGCTCTGCTAAGTATTTCCACTCTCCCCAGACCTCCCTGAGGGAACCCATCTCGCATCACTGCTTCTCCAATGATGCACAGACATCTGCCACTAACATACACCCTTGGGCCCATTCTTGATTTGGCACCCTGGCTGTCCGACTGGACCACGCCAACACGTCCTCCTGGTTAATGAGTGGTCAGGTGGCATCTTACCTGCACAGTCTGCCGGTCAGGAATGCCGCTGTACACAGAAATCTGGGGCCCCGTGGGCCGGCCGCTGGCACCACTGCTGCTGCCGCCGCCGCTGGCACCACTGGCGGCACTCGCGCTGCTGGAGGTATGGGGGACCGGCAGCTCGTTCTCCATGGCCTGTGGGATGGCACAGGCAGGGTGCTCAGGTAGCGGACGAGCAGGCAGGTGCTGGGAGGAAAGAGGCAGAGGGAAATGCTTAACTAACTAGAGAATGCACAAGTGGGTATCTAGCTCCCCCAGCCTGTGGTGGGACCTCTTCTGAACCGAGGTCTTGAGCCACCCCTGCCATCAGGACAAGGCTCGCGAGGCGAGATGTGAAATCAGGTCAGCCTGAATCTAAACCCTATGACCTGTTATTCTGCTTGGGGAGGTAAAAGACAGCCACGGAGGATCCCCTATGATGGGCTTCCTTAAGGAGCCCATGTGATCTTAGGGAGCATCCTTCGCACCGGCAACCTTTTCATCAGTGGGGTGGAGAAACTGAACATCAGAGAAATTATTACTTGTCTGTATTTACACAGGCAGTTCTTGAAAGAAATGGGATAAAAAAATCTAGAGAGAACAGAATGAAGGAAAAAGGCAATAAAATAAACTGTAGGATTTGTCTTATTTGCCAAGACAGAAGAGCTTCGAGTATGTTTAGAGTCTGTTTCCTTCCCAAAGTACTCAGCGAGTGCTCCCCAGTCTATGCTGAGCAGGACACCACGTTGAGCGATGAGGTGAAAACCACAGGCTTTGGAGTCAGAGAGACTTGGGTTTGAGTCCTGGCTCTGCCACTTAACAGCTGGGAAGCCTTGGCAAGTCACACTTCTCTAACCTTCTGTCTTAATCTGGCAGACACAAGACTGTATGGATTGCTGGGAGGATATTAACGATACGAAGTGCTAAGTAGGGAGTCGAGCATATACTGAGAGTTCCTTATTCACTGGCTGTTGTGCTTATTAAAACTGTCCCCAGCCTGGTTCCCACTGTCCAGTTCCAACAGATCGATCCTCTTCCAAGGTGGAACTGGCAGAGTCTCCTGGAACTTCTATCCTGGGCACTAAGGACAGAAGTGCCAGAAATTCCTTCAGGGACCATGGTATGCTTGGGATTCAGAACTGGAAGCTGTGCATCCCTTCCAGGCAATGTGATTGGGAGTGGAGAAGAACTGAGAAAAAGGAAGGAGTCGGGGGAAAGTCATGCCCAGGTCTCAGGTCAAGTTCCTCTCTTTTTCTTCTTTCATGCTATTCCTAAAAATCCTAATATATATGTGTGTGTATAAGCTTTCCTTCTACCCACTCCTCCCTATATCTAAAAACCATACTTCTTGGTCATTCTGTCATAGAATTCAATTCTCTGCTTGAGGATTATACCAACTTAATAAATGAAGAAAATAATAACATATTGAGAACCTTAATGCAAAGAACTAAAATAGTCGTTAATAACGCCCTGCCATCTTCTTCCCAACATGCTTAGTTTGGAGGTTGTCAGCATTCCTCAGGATGCTGTTCTCAGACTGGGTAAGTTTTACCACGGGCTGCAAAAAGTATGGGTGAAGACTCAAAGACAGGAAGGTTGGAGGTGAGGAAATCCAGGTTACTCCCAGTGGAAGGCAACAAGTTGAAGTTCAGAGGCCTATGGCTTCCAAGGCAAAGCAAACAATACTCATGACCTGGTCCTTAAACAGTGATTTCCCCTAGCTTTTTAAAATTTAATTTTATTCTTTTCAAAAAATTTCTTGGCCATACTGTACAACATGTGAGATCCTGGTGTGCATTTTGGCTGAAGACTTTGACACATATATCACATTTAAATAATTTCTTTCCTGTATGAATTTTCTGATGTCTACTGAGGTTTGAGCTGTGAGTAAAGGTTTTGCCACACTCAAACAAACAAACAAAACATGTGAGATCCAATCTCCCAGATCAGGGATTGAACCTGCGCTCCCTTGCACTGGAAATGCGGAGTCTTAACCACCGGACTGCTAGGGAAGGCCCTCTCCTAATTTCTATGTCTGCTTTTACAGCCACAGGGCAAGGCCGCCCACCATGACTCTGTCCTGAACTGCACGCAGCTCTAGGACTCATTTTGGCCACTCACTTGTTAAGAACGCTTATGATGATAATGGCGGTGCAGGCTGATGAAACAGCAAAGCCAACAAGTATTTCCCGTGCTCTGCTCAGTTGAAATTTACCTTATGTTCCATGGAAGGAGGGTTGGCTCAATAAAAAGGGACAGAAGGCATACTTCTGATATTGCAGAAACTGACAACCTAGTTGTAGAGATGAGTCTCTGTTGGAATTAGGAGGCTTACCAAGCAACAAATCAGTAAATGAGAATTATGTTCAAAGCTGGAATATCCCACAGAATCTCAAAGTCTTCTTTTAGTTCAGTGCCCACCTCCCTTTTCCAAACTGTTGACCAGAATTGGGTTTCAGTTCTTACTTTGCATCCCACCCTAGGAAATCTCAATGGAAGCAGTATACTTATAGACATAAACAAATAAAATGAAACAAGGCAGAGGCCACAGCAAATAAAGGAGGGGGCCGTCTACATCCTGAGAGCTCAGGCCTTGGCTTGTGTTTTTGCAGTGGCCAGGGCAGATCTTGGGCACAGTGTGCACTGAATTCTTGATGAGAAATAAAAGACAACATTCTAAAGACAGCAGGGCATTTGTTTGTGGAAAAACTGCACAGGCAAGATAGCAGCTGCTCCCCAAGTGAGAGAGAGAGAGGGAAAGAGAAAGAGAGAGGGAGAAAGAGAAAGAGAAAGAGAGAGAGAAAAAGAGAGAGAGAGGGAAAGAGAAAGAGAGAGAGGGAAAGAGAAAGAGAGACAAAGAGAGAGGGAGAAAGAGAAAGAGAGAGAGAAAAAGAGAGAGAGAGGGAAAGAGAAAGAGAGAAAGGGAAAGAGAAAGAGAGAGAGGGAAAGAGACCCCGCTCCCTCTCACCCCCTTGTCCTCCTCCCATGGACCCTGACTGGCTACTCCAGTTACTCAGAGGCGCTCTCTCGCTCTCTCCCTACTCCTCCCCTCTGCTTTCTCTCCCGCACCCTCTCCCCGCTGCTCACTCCTGGTCCCACTCCCCAGGCTCCAGCTCCCTCTTCTCTCTCTTGCGGTCCCCCTGCCTGGCTCTTTCTCTCCCCCAGGCCTGATCAGACACGTGCTCTTTTTCATTCTCAGGCACATGGAAAGGAAGGGCGACTCCCCCTTCCTCCCTTTCTGCTGGCCGTTTCTCTCTGTTCTAGCTCTCACTTTTGAAGGCTACCGCTGTCTCTCCAGTTACTCTCTCTCTCTCTGGCTCCCTCGCAGTCTCTCCCGAGGAGCACAGAGGAGGGAAGAATAGCTCTGCCATACAGACTAGGGATCACTTCAAAGGAGAAGTAACACTTGAGCTGCCCAAACCTACACTGTGTCTCTGCTTTCAAAGCAGGAAGCTGCCCAGTCCCGCCTTCCACTCGTCAATCACTTCTAGAATGTTCCCCAATCAACACGTTCCTAGTTTTCCCACAACCTGGACATCTGATGAGCACCTATAGCATGCAAGGTATGCTTGCTAAGTACTGGGAACTGAAAAGAGACATGGACCCTCATTTCAACATTCATAACTTATGGAGGCTTATCAGAAATGATGACACCTAAGCCCTGTAGCCCAGAAAAAAATGCACAGATACATAAAAAATGTGCTTACAATTGTAGAGGTTAATGAATCTTTGGAAGCCTGTCCCTTAACTCCTGACTCCATTTCTTAGTTTGTGGGATTGGGCATAAAGTACAAATTTAAAAGTAAAAATAATGTTGCCCATCCTGATCTGAGTTCCAAATGAGTGATATAAGCACATGTACTGGCATTCAGAAGAGTGGTGTGTTGAGGGATGTGCACAGTGTGGTGGAGGGAAAGAGAGGGGGGGTCCCTAGGTTTCATGCATGCAGAGTAGTTGCATGTGCGTCGTTTCGTGCATGCAGTGGTTTCGTGCTGCAGGTGAACAGATCCCCAGCCTTTCCCTCTGCCCATTCTCTGGTGCTCGTTGTCCCAGGAGAGGAGACATGCGAAAGGAGACAGAGCATGGACTTAGGAGACCAGTAATCCTGGCTTTGGGAATGCCAGCTCTACCGTGACTAGCTGCATGGCCTTGGGCAACCACTATCTATTTCCAGAATCTTCACCACCCCAAACATAAACCCCGTCATCATTGAGCAATAACTGAACGTCCAGCCCCTGATGAATTCTAATCTACTTTCTCTCTCTATAAATGTCTCTTCTAGATATCTCATATAAGTGGAATCGTGTAATATTTGACCTTTTGTACCTAGTTTACTTTATTTAGCATGTTTCCAAAGACTGGAGAATGGAATGGCAACCCATTTCAGTATTTGGCCTGGAGAATCCCCAGGGACAGAGGAGCCTGGTGGGCTGCAGTCCATGGGGCCGCAAAGAGTGGGACATGATCGAGTGACTGACACTTTCACATTTCACTTTCACTTTTCAAGGCCTATCCATGTTGTGGCAGGTATCAGAATTTCATCCCTTCTTATGGTTGAATAATGTCCCATTGTATGTATCTATCACATTCTGTATATCAATTCATCCCTTGATGCACACTTCGGTTGTTTCCACATTTTGGCCACTGTGAATAATACTGCTATGAACATGGGCGTACAAGTACCTGTTTGAGTCCCTGCTTTCAATTCTTCTTGGGTATATACTTAAGAGTGGAATCGCTAGACCATAAGACAGCATATTAAAAACCAGAGACATTACTTTGCCAACAAAGGTCCATCTAGTCAAGGCTATGGCTTTTCCAGTGGTCATGTATGGATGTGAGAGTTGGACGATAAAGAAAGCTGAGCATAAAGAATTGATGCTTTTGAACTGTGGCACTGGAGAAGACTCTTGAGAGTCCCTTGGGCTGCAAGAAGATCCAACCAGTCCATCCTGGAGGAGATCAGTCCTGGGTGTTCATTGGAAGGACTGATGTTGAAAGTGAAACTCCAGTACTTTGGCCACCTCATGCAAAGAGCTGACTCATATGAAAGGACCCTAACGACAGAGGATGAGATGGTTGGATGGCATCACTGACTCAACGGACATGAATTTGGGTAGACTCTGACAGTTGGAGATGGACAGGGAGGCCTGGCGTGCTGCGGTTCATGGGGTCGCAAAGAGTCGGACACGATTGAGTGATTGAACTGAACTGAACTGATGGGAGTTCAATATTGAGCTTTTTGAGAAACTACCAAACAGCTTCCCTCAACTTCATTCTTTGATATTCCTGTTGTCCCTGCACCATTTGTTCAGTTTTCTCTGTTCTTGGGCTCTCACAGTTTCCCCACTGCTTCTCAATGTGGCATATGGGCGCCCATGAGCTGACCCTGCCTGCCTCCCTGGCCTCATTTTCCACACCACACTGTCACTGGGAACTGCATGATTCCAAAAGACTTGAAGTTTTGGACATCTAGTTATTTCTTGACCTCCGTGCTTCTACTTATGTTGTTCCCTCCTCCCTGAAATGCCCACCTTCCATTTGTCACTGAACGAGCTCCTCGGATCATCAGAACAACCTGAGGCTCTTCTGTGAAAATTTTACTGAACACAGATTCCTCTAACATTTCTCTTGCTTCCTTCAAACTAGGTTTTAACTTCTCCCTTAGAGCCGTCCAGTTGGTTGGCTATTCCATGACACTTTGTGCTTACCTCTCTCCTAGCTCTTGTAATGTCATGTCACATGAAACTGATCTGTTTATATGTCTTTCTCACTAGACTCTGAACTTCTGGGGAACAAGAATTATATCCTGTTTCCCCATTTATACCTAGTGTTTTATTTCATAAATTTTTGTTGAATAAAATTGCTCGAAACATACCACACTCCATCCTACTTCTTGCTGGAAAGCTTTGTTTAATTTCTATCTCATCTGCAGAATTCTCACCAACTCCTTTAAAGCATATACCACTGGTGTTTTAATTTCAGTACCTTCTATTAGTATCTGCACTAAAATATTGATTATTTATTGAGCACCTATTATGTATCAATCTCTATAGTAGATGCTTTTTAAATATACATGATCTCTCTTACAGGAGATATTATCCCAATTTTGTCAATGAAGAATTTATCAAAGTAACTTATCTAAGGTCATCACAGAACTAGGATGCAAAACTCAGTCTGACTCCAAAGCCAGAGCTCTTCCCACACTATACCCTCTGAGATGTCATTCATGATCTCATCTTGAGCAATTATTTCAATGACACTGGCCAAAGTCTATACTGGAGCAAACTAGATTTTCAGAGGTGGCAAAGAATTGTGGTCACTGAATTTAACCCCTAATTATTAATTAATGTCTATTAAATATTGCATACTTACAAAACAACCTCTCTCTGCATATAATATGGGCTTCCCAGGTGGCTTAGTGGTAAAGAATCTGTCTGCCAGTGCAGGAGATGGGAGTTCATTCCTGGGTTAGGAAGATCCCCTGGAGTAGGAAATGGCAACCCACTCTAGTAGTCCTGCCTGGGAAATCTCGTGGACAGAGGAGCCTAGCAGGCTAAAGTCCATGGGGCTGCAGAGAGTTAGACATGGCTGAGGGACTGAGCACGCATGTATACAATATACAAAGAATAATACACAAGGCCAGTCACCAATCAATTTAAGAAATCAAACACTACCATAATCCCCCTTGTTTTCCCTATGCAAAAATCGAAGCCTAGCGTTTGGGGAAGTGAGTCACTTACGGAGACTGGGCTCCGCTGACTGTGCTCCAGAAGCATGGTCATGGAGGCACCCCTGGCAAACCTACTCGACCTGTGGTTGAATTTACTCAACTGGAGGACTGGAGTTTGTCCTAAGTAGAAATCTGAAGCTAGGGTCCTGCCATATGTCACTTTCTCACTGGTCTCCTGGTGGAAAGGAACTAGGGTTAGACAGAAACAGAATTAATTAGTAAGCATAGAACAATGTAGCAGCTTTTAGACATTTCTGACTACAGTCCACTCTTTGAAGCCAAGCTTGCAGGGCCTTCTGCCCCGAAGCCCTGCTCTGTGGGAAGCAGCAGATGCTCTGAAGGCTCGTGGGAGCCTCGGAGGCATGAGTGGAGTCTCCTTACACCCCACCCTGGGGCCCCGTGTGAGAAAATCCAAACACTTTAAACTTAACTCGGCTTTCAACATTTCACATACCCCTATTCAATTTCCTTTTCAATTCCTACCCTTATTCTTCCCTTCTCCTAACTAGTTCCTTGCTTCTCCCCCAAGGCCACCCATCCCTGTGTACTCCCACTGCAAACGCAGCCAGATCTGATTAATGGCTAACGTCTAGAACTGGCAGTCTGTTTTTCTCTGGGTTCCAACTCACTGTGTGGTTTTGTGTGAGCTGGTGCTCTGGAGGCTGTGATTGGTACTTTAGTCAATTTCCCCTTCCCCACCGTAAGGGACCACTTTGAATGATGTGCTGAGTGTAACCGGCTCCGATAGTGATCTGATTACAGGTCCCTGCTGCCCAGAGGGCCTGAGACCAGCAGCTGGAGAAACACTGATGGTTCTGCCCTCCCAGGAGCCACCAAGTCTGGGGAACACTAGGCTTTTGTCCCGAGGGTCAGGGAAATAAATCCATTTGCTGCGGATTACAGCTGTGGCAGGGGTTCCAGGGAAGTAGAGGAGGAGAAACTGAAAACAGAGCTCTCCAGATGGAGTTTAAAGCCTTGGGGGTGGAGCTGGGTCGGCTCCCCCTAATAGAAGCGGAGACTGACTGACGGGAGATGAGCAGTCTAGTGCCCCTGAGGCTGCTGGCGCGGGGACGGGGAGTTTGAAGAGGCAGGGGACAGTGCTCTTTGCTGTGGATCTGCCTCTCCGTCCAGGTACAAGTCAGTGTTAGCAAAGTGTTCAAGTTCTCTAGACTCAGGGGCCCAAAAGGGGAACTCCTTGCACCTCCCTACAGTTTCTGCATCAACATAAGTGTCCTGATTTGCACTAATGTGATTATGCCTCTGGCAGCTGTCTGAGGTTACGGATACACTGGAAACAGCCCAGATGGATTTAGCTCAAACTGCTGCGAAAAGTTCTTCTCTCTCCCCAGTCCTCTGTATGTTATCCCCTTTAGTGTCGCTAGAAACCCAAGTACATAAAAGAAGGCCCATAAAGGCAGAAATGAAGGATGAGAGTTTAAAACTGGTCACGTAGTCCTAGCCATCAAAATAGAACAATTTCACTGTGAAATAGAACCCAACAAATTAAAAAAATATTTTAAAAATATTTTAAAAACTATTTTTAAGAGACACACCGAGAGATGCAGTTTCAATTCTGGGTTGGGAAGATTCCTTAGGGAAGGAAATGGCAACCCACTAGGTATTCTTACTTGGAAAATTCCATGGACAGAAGGGTCCATGGGGTACAAAGGGTCGGATATGACTAAGCATGCCCATGGGATGCATCTCTTTTATTTTGTACTTGGAAATAATTTTAGATTTATAGGAAAGTTGGGAGAATAGGCAAGAGCTCCCATACTCTCTTATGAACCACAGTATAATCATCAAAACCAGGAAAGTCACATAGATACACTGTTATTAAACAAATTACAGACCATATTTGGTCCTCCTTTTAGTCCTTGGAATGGGCTTCCCTGGGAGCTCAGTCAGTAAGGAAACTGCCTGCAGTGCAGGAGGCCCGGGTTTACTCCCTGGGTCAGGAAGATCCCTTGGAGAAGGAAAGGGCACCCCACTCCAGTATTCTCGCCTGGAAAATCCTATGGACAGAGGAGCCTGGCGGGCTCAGCACATGGGGTCATAAGAGGCAGAGACGACTCAAGCACCGCTGGCCCTGGATACCACGTGGCGCTTGATTTTCTCGCCTCCTCAGTCTCCTCTGACCTGCAACAGTTTAGTCCTGTCGATCTTTTGTGCCACTGACATTTTTTTGGTGAGAACTGGTCAATTATTCCCCAGACTGTCCTTCAAGTTCAGTTTACTTGGTGGTTTTTTTTTTTTTTACTCATGATGAGATTGAGGTTGGGAGAAGGCAATGGCACCCCACTCCAGTACTCTTGCCTGGAAAATCCCATGGACAGAGGAGCCTGGTGGGCTGCAGTCCATGGGGTCACTAAGAGTCAGGCATGACTGCGCAGCTTCGCTTTCACTTTTCACTTTCATGCATTGGAGAAGGAAATGGCAACCCACTCTAGTGTTCTTGCCTGCAGAATCCCAGGGACGGGGGAGCCTGGTGGGCTGCCGTCTCTGGGGTTGCAGAGAGTGGGACACAACTGAGGCAACTTAGCAGCAGCAGCAGCAGCAGACTGAGGTTCACCTTTTTTCAGCAAAGTGCTGCTGTGTCCTTCCCAGTACCTCATCTCCAGGGTGACATGTTATTGATAGGTCTATTACTGGTGATGTTAACCTCAGTTACTTGGTTAAGGTCAGAACCCTATAAATTAAAATGAGCAAACTTTTTCTGAAACCCCATTGTTTCGTTTGTAATTTATAGACGGCAGACTCTATCAAGTGTTTCTATAACAAGCTGGTGCTGGTTGGCTGAAGAATATGAAGGGGAAAAAGGGTTTGATCTCTGTGGGAAGGAGCATGCAGCTAACGCCACGGTATGCCGGCCCTGGGTGTTTGGGAATGGAGGCACCTGAGTCCCGCTGCCCGAGGACAGGGCAGCCATAGCTCCTGCATCTTCTGTGGCAGGACCGGCACTTCCGAAATGGGCCCGAGAGCAAACATATTAAGCTCTGCCGTGACCACTCAGCTCTGCTGTGCAAAAACAGCCACGGACAAGCCCGAAGAAGAGTGTGGCTGTGTTCCGATAAAATATTAGTTACGAAAAAGGAGGCAGGCTGGGTTTGGCATGTGGCCTGTAGTTTTCGGGGCCCCTGGTGTGTGCAGACCCACACAGCTGACTGTGTGCCTGCACCAGGCTGGCTGACAGCATGGGCTCTGGTGTTAGAAAGACCTGGGTTCAAATTCTGAGCAGGACACACACTAGCCACATGTCCTTGAGCAAGTTATATCATCTGTTGGGCCTCAGTTTCTTCAGCAGAGAAATGAGATCCCATTTCCCTCATAGGCTGGTTCTGTGGGGTAAATGATATCTGTAACACACCAAGGGCCACACTGAGCAAATAGTAAGCACGTGATGAATGTGAGGAGGCAAGCCTTGGGATTTGGAGAATGATTACTTTAAACGTGGTCAATAGTGAAGATCTCAGAGATTGTTTCTGTCATCAGTCACAGTCACATTCAAAAGTCTCTTTATAAAGAACCATGGTCTGGTCTGTTTTATCTGTTTACATTTGTGCCTGTTTTTAAAAGGGCATTTTCCAGAAGGCTCTTTAGGAGCAGAAGATTTAGATGGTTGATCTCTGTAGTGAGTAAGAATGTGTGCTCTCGAGCCAGCCTGCCTGGGCTCCACCTTCAGCTTCTCAGTTTGACTCCAAGAAAGTTGGGAAGTCCTCCCCCTGTCACATCCAGGCTTCGGTCCCCTCAACTGTAAAACTGGGGCAATGATACCACCTTGTAGGGTTGTTTGGAGTATTAGATGAGTTAATACAGAGACAGCAGTTAGATATGTAACTGGCACTTAGTAAACTCTTAATAAATGTTATTTGCTGCTATCATGATTATTATCAATTGCTATTATTATTGACATTGGAGAAGGAAATGGCAACCCACTCCAGTGTTCTTGCCTGGAGAATCCCAGGGATGGGGGAGCCTGGTGGGCTGCTGTCTATGGGGTCGCACAGAGTCGGACACAACTGAAGTGACTCAGCAGTAGCAGTATTATTATTGACATTATTAAAGGTTCGTCAGTCTTAACTCCAGGGTTTGAAGATGGATGCTATTCTATTGGTTCAGACAAACTTGAATCCAGTTGTTACATTAAGTTGGTGCCCAATATTAGGATATTCATCTCTTTAATTTCCCAGCCAGCCATCATACACTGTATCTGTGTCCTTTTTTCTCTCACTTCAAATACTCTTTGTTATGGGCTGAACTGCGTCCCCTCAAAAAGATGCCCAATTCTTAATGCCGACATGTCAGAAAGAGGCCTAATTTGGAAGCACAGTAGATATAATAAGTTAACATGAGGTCATACCTGCACAGGGTAGGCCCCTCATCCAATGACTGGTGTCCTTATGAAAGAGTGCAGGGTGAAGAGGCAGACACACAAGAAGAGAAAGCAGCCATGTGAAGATGTGGGCAGAGAGTGGAGTAATGTTTTCATAAACCAGGGGATACCTGGGGTCACCAGAAGCCAGGAAGAGGCAAGGAAGACTGTCAGGGGGAGCATGGCCCTGCTGACCTGGATTAAGACCCTGACTTTGGACTTATAATCCCCAGAACTATGGGATAACTATGGGACACAGGGCTGTTGTTTGAACAGCCTCCTAGATTATGGCACAGACTCAAAAGAGAGTAGGCTGTTGTTGTTTAGTTGCTAAGTTGTGTCCGACTCTGCAATCTCATGGACTGCAGCCCACCAGGTTCCTCTATCCATGGAATTTTTCAGGCAAGAATACCAGAGTGGGTTGCCATTTCCTTCTCCACAGGATCTTCCCAATCCAAGGATAGAACCAGCATCTCCTGTGTCTCCTGCACAGCAGGTGGATTCTTTACCCACTGAGCCATCATAAGGTAAAAGAAGACTCTTTTATGAGAAAAAGATACTTCAATTTCCACCAATAACCTCAAACTTAGAAAACTTCTTTTGTATGTCTGGGGACAAAGTAAACTCTTCATCTGATGGTTTCAGTCAGTTTTCCCCTGTGTAGCTTTAGCAGAATTCTGCATTTCTGGGATTTGTATATAGAAGTCTCAGGAGCCAAGGCTATAAAAAGACCTCTATAAAAACCTCTCCATACTAAATTTCTCCACCAAGCTCACATCCCCCTCCCCATTTCTAGAGCATTCCATTCTCTGCCACTCCATCTCAGCCTTGAACTGGCCTGATGTTGGGTTAAGTCACAGTAGACTAGTCTGTCTACTATCGCTACTTTCTGACAGGCATAGCTGAGCTAGGACAGAGATTAGGGGAAACAGCCAGGCTTTCAAACAACTGTTCAAGGACATGGACATTTATCTGTAAAGTGTTTTGTTATGTTTTTTTTTTTTTTTTTTTCCGGTTGTGCTGAGTCTTTCTTGCGGGGTGTGTGTGTGTGTGTGTGTGTGTGTGTGTGTGTGTCTGTGTGTGTCTGTGTGTGTGAAGGGCAGAGCTTCTCTTGTTGTGGAGCACAGGCTTTAGAGAGTACAGACTCTCTAGTTGCCGTGTGTGGGCTCAGTACCCCTGAGGCATGTGGGATCTTAATTCCCCAACCAGGGACTGAACCTGTGTCCCCTGCACTGGAAGGTGGATTTTTAACCACTGGACCACCAAGGACGACCCTCTATAAAGTCTTCACCAGACTTATTTTCTCTTCTTGTCCTACACTCCAACCTGGATATACCTTGGATCTACCAGTGACCCTGTAGCTATCACTTGACTCTTGGCATTTGCTCACATTATGAACACCAGGGTCAAGAGTTCCTTGAAAAAGCAGAGGCTATGTTGGGGCACTGCCACTTAAACATGCTCCCCCCAGAGCTTACTCCAAGAGTGTAGACTTCCTCCTTCAGAGTTCCCTTTATTATTCCCTATGAGGAGCTTAAAAAATGGGGCTTTGAGATATTATAGAGAGACAGATGGCCTGGGGTAGAAGTGATACCTCCTGTCATGAAGACTCTTGGCCTGTATGTGAATGACCTTTTATGCACTAGGAGGCCAGTGGCCTTAGATCTGGGGCTGGTACCTGATAATTCTTGCCATTCTGGGGGTAACTGTTTAGTGATAGGAGCCTGAAATGCATGATCTTATTTATTCCTCACAATAAACCTATGATACAGGGATTATGTCTTCATTCTTCCCACAAGAAAACTGAGGTTCAGAGCAGTCTAATAAGTTACATGAGGCCATGGAGCTTGCAAATGGCGTGTGCAGGGTCTGAAACCAGGGTTGCAAGTCTACATACAAATGGCAGAGTGACTTCCGAGCACTCCAGTCTAGGTCTCTCTGGGCCAGTGAATTTCTTGCCAATTTAACTTGGCTCCTATGGCCTTCTGTCTGATAGACTGTCTCACAGGTGTTGTCTCAAGCAGGGGATCAGTCCACAGCAGATCCGTCAACTGTAACTCTCCCCAGGCTTGCCTCTGTGTACCCCAGAAATCACACCTGGATTTAGGGCGTGTCTAACATTTGTAAGACTTTCCTGTATCTATTTTCAGATAATTATCTTATTTACATATAAGTCTGGTCCTGTTTGTGTTGTTTACAAAATCATTTGGGGGATGAAGAACACCTACCTTTCCTGAAAGCCCACTATGTGCCGGGCACAGTCTCAGGGAGCAACATGATTTAGAAGGAAAAAGGAAGAGTTCTGTATTCAGAGGAGGCTACTTCCATTCCTGCCTCTGCGCTAGCTGGAAACCTTAGGTTACTTAAGTCCATGGCCCTCAGCTTCCTCATTTGTAAACAGTGCTACTGATATAGATTTTTAAGACTGATTGGGAAAATTGAATAATAAAATGCAAGTACAGTTTGCAGCACAGAATAGGCATTTAATAATGATCAGCCTCCTCACCCGCTTACTCTTTCTGGCATTGTTTCGGAGTAGTAATTGCTGATTATTACTGCTGAGGAAGCAGGGTAATAAAAGCAAAGACATCACTTTGCTGACAAAGGTTCATATAGTCAAAGTTATGGTCTTTCCAGTAGTCATGTATGGATGTGAGAGCTGGACCACAAAAAAGGCAGAGTGCTAAAGAATTGATGCTTTTGATCTGTGGTGCTGGAAGACTCTTGAGAGTCCCTTGGAAAGCAATGAGATCAAACAAGTCAATCTTAAAGAAAGTCAACCCTGAATACTCTTTGGAAGGACTGATTTTGAAGCTGAAGCTCCAATAGTTTGGTCACCTGATGCAAACAGCTGATCTATTGGAAAAGACCCTGATGCTGGGAAAGATTAAAATCAGAAGGAGAAGAGGGCAACAGAGGATGAGATGATTGGATGGCATCATGGATTCAATGGACATGAACTTGGGCAAGCTCCTGGAGATGGTGAGGGACAGGGAAGCGTGGTGTGCTAGTCCGTGGGGTTGTGAAGAGTTGGACATGACTTGGCAACTGAACAACAACAACCATTGCTGAGGAACCTGCTGAGGAAGCGGGTTCTGAGAAGTCAAGTGGCTTGTCCAAGATCACACAGCTATTAAATGGCATAAACCAGAACAGTCTGAATCTAGAACTCAAGTCTGAACTGTCATATGGGAGTTCCTTGAATGTGGAGAAGGAAAGACCCTCAACAACTTGGGCTTTTAACCCTTTACAATTATTGAACATACTCCTATTCTAGGCTTGATTATAAACTCTTCCCCAGCATCCTAAAAGCCCCTTTCTCAAATGTAAGGCATTTTCTTCCTAAGCAAAGGGTGGGGGGAAAAAAGGAAAAAAAAATCCCATCACACTTACAGGTGAAATTGGAAGAGGTGATAACTATGTAGATTCAACCATGGTATGTAAGGTGTGTGTGTGTGTGAGAGGGGCAGGATCACGCATGAGCACTCATGCACATGTGCGCTGGGAAGACAGGTGGAAGGTAAGAGACCGGAAGCTTATTAGCGTCTGCTAGTTTTAGATTAAGTGCCCCACACGACCCCAGGCTCTGAGTGGTAACAGTACTTTAGAAAAGCAGAGAGTAAGTGATCAATCGGAGAAGGCAATGGCATCCCACTCCAGTACTCTTGCCTGGAAACTCCCATGGACAGAGGAGCCTGGTAGGCTGCAGTCCATGGGGTCGCTGAGTCAGACACGACTGAGCGACTTCACTTTCACTTTTCACTTTCATGCACTGGAGAAGGAAATGGCAACCCACTCCAGTGTTCTTGCCTGGAGAATCCCAGGGATGGCGGAGCCCAATGGGCTGCCATCTGTGGGGTCGCACAGAGTCGGACACGACTGAAGCGACTTAGCAGCAGCAGCAGCAGCAGCAAGTGATCAATAAACATTGTTCTTACGGAGACACAGATGTAGAGAAGAAATGTATGGATACCAAGGGACGGGGTGGGACAAACTGGGAGATTAGGATTGACATATATGCACTACTCTGCATAAAATGGGATTCCCTGGTGGCTCAGACAGTAAAGCGTCTGCCCACAATGTGGGAGACCCAGGTTTGATCCCTGGGTTGGGAAGATCCCCTGGAGAAGGAAATGGCAACCCACTCCAGTGCTCTTGCCTAGAAAATTCAATGGATGGAGAAGCCTGGTGGGCTACAGTCCACGGGGCCGCAAAGAGTTGGACACGACTGAGTGAATTCACATGCATAAAATAGATAACCAGTAAGTTATAACAGTGCTATAAGCTACTTTATAGCACAGGGAACTCTACTCAGTGCTCTCTGGTGACCTAAGTGGGAAGGAACTCTAAGAAAGAGGGGATATATGTATACACATAACTGATTCACTTTGCTGTATGGCAGAAACTGACACAACATTGTAAAGCAACTGTACTCTAACAAAAATGAACAGAAAAATGAAAACAAAAATGGGTCCTGGAGCTTCTTTTCATGCAGTGATCGGCTGGTCAGTTCGCAAGGTGTCTGGATGAGTACTCGGCCAACATTATACTGTGAGCAGGTATTGAGCCTCCTTTCTCCACCCACTCCTCCCATCTCCTTTGGAACAGCTCCCTCCTTTGGAACCTCTCCCTCCTTAGGCCCTCGCTGCTTTGGCTCAGCCCACCAGTTAAAGGACTCAGCCATTCCTAAGAGGCTTTCTCTTGCTGTGCATCTGCCCTAGCAACTCGTCCTGGCAGCCAGTTCAGAGCTTTGGGATCACAAAGCAATTCAGAGTTTCCCCCACTCCCACACCCGTCTCCGCCCCAGCCCAGCTCTTTCCCTCATTTGTCCCAAAGAATAGCCTCTAATTGCTATTAACATTCCCCTCGAGCGGAAACACACGGCCCGTCTGTGGTCAGCCTATGATCCACTGTCACCACCAGACTTTGGCTTCCTATTGTATTTGGAATGTTATGTTCTATCCCATTTTATACCCATACGTTTGCTTTATCTCTTTTGGCATACCTGCTGGCTTTTAGCTTCTGGTATTTTCAGACCATCTTGCTACTATTTGCAGAAGAAAACTATCTTAATACGGGTAGATCCTCTTCAACTTTCCACTCTTTCCAGGCAAGTGTACGTTTACCTTACTTTCCCCCCCATAATTATAAAGACTTCAGTAGCTAATTGTGATAGCTAGAAGAGGACTACAGAGTGGAAACTGTAAAGAGATAGACTTCAACTCAGCAGAAAAAAAGTGCTTCCTAACAGTTGGAGTGGTTAAAAGTGGAGTGGGCTGCTTTGTGAAGAAATGACTTTTCAGTTGGTGGAGGCACTCAAGCAGAGGGTGAGCCAGGACTGAGTGATCCACACAGTGTTGCCTCTAGGGTCTCTCTCTTTCTTTTCAAAGAATTTTTTTTTTAATGTGGACCATTTTATAAAGTCTTTATTGAATTTGTCATAATATCGTTTCTGTTTTATGTTTTGGTTTTTTGACCACAAGGCATGTGGGATCTTAGCTCCTCAATCAGGGATCAAGGACCAAACCCAAACTCCCTGCCTTGGAAGGCAAAATCTTAACCACTGGACCACCAGGGAAGTCCCTCCAGAGTCTCTTTTTAACTCTGGTAGTGTGTAACCATGAAAATCTTTTACTGGACACCAGAAATCCAAGTGAAAATTCAAGCTTTTAGCTTATTTTTAACACTTCCATTTATGAACATTCTAAAATGCTTGTCTTGTTTTTCAAGCAAAAGGACAACTCTTAACTGGTTTTCATCATTCAAGTTACTAGCAAAAAGAATAAATTCCATTAGTGTAAACTTCTTGATTCTCATCACCTACTCAAATGAGAAACTATTGTTCTTATTTCGTGGACATGGCAGCCACAAATGTAGCTAAGTAGAAAGGCTGATCATTTCTCTTGGACCTCAGAACACTGGTTAAACACACAACTGGCTCACCCAACCAACATCCATCCTCTCCATGTTTGCTGAACAACTATCATGTGCTTGGTACTGAATGAAACACAAATATGATTCAGATATTGACTTTGGAGTTAGCAGTTTATGAGGAGAAATAAGAAAAGTACATAAATAAATATAAGAGGGATTGGCAAACATTTTCTGTAAAGGGTCAGACAGTAAACAGCTCAGGCTCTGAGGACCATATCTGGTCTCTGCTGCATACTTCTTATTTGATCTCCCTCCCCAGCCATTCCTAGTCTGCTGATCCCTGAAATGTAATAAGGTGTAATGTGATAACCTACTGTCGAGTTAACTAGAAGTTTCTCTTGGAGTGGGCCTTCAAAGATGGGTTTGATTGGGACTCTGGAAGTGGGGAGGTTGCACTCTAGGGGGAAGGAGATTATCCCCATTACACACTGTCCCCTGTTCTCTATTCTTAGAGCAGAGGTTTTCAAGGAGCAGTCAGTATCACTTGGGCACTTATTAAAAATGCTAATTTTCAGGCCCACAGTGGTTTCCAAAGTTTAGCATACCTGAAAATCCACTGGAGAGTTTGTCAAAACTGACTGCCAGTCCCACCTAGCGGTCTCTGATGCAGGTGGTTCAGGCACCACTATCGTATCATCTCTCAAATCTGTACATACCAGTTTGGAAGCTTTGCCCTGTACCAGGCTCATGCCCTTTAGTGCACGTACACAGAAAGGGGCTTTGAGCCACTGTAAGTTGGCTCAACTTATCACGTGGACCACAGCCTTGTCTAATTCAATCAAACTATGAACCATGCCAGGTAGGGCCACCCAAGACAGATGGGTCATGGTGGAGAGTTCTGACAGAATGTGGTCCACTGAAGAAGGGAATGGCAAACCACTTCAGTATTCTTGCCTTGAGAACCCCATGAACAGTATGGAAAGGCAAAATGATAGGATACTGAAAGAGGAACTCCTCAGGTCAGTAGGTGCCCAATATGCTACTGGAGAAGAGTGGAGAAATAACTCCAGAAACAATGAAAAGATGCAGCCAAAGTGAAAACAATGCCCAATTGTGGATGTGACTGGTGATGGAAGTAAAGTCCGATGCTATAAAGAGCAATATTGCATAGGAACCTGGAATGTTAGGTCCATGAATTAAGGTAAACTGGAAGAGGTCAAACAGTAGATGACAAGAGTGAACACTGACATTTTAGGAATCAGTGAACTAAAATGGATGGGAATGGGCAAACTCAACTTAGATGACCATTATAGCCACTCCTTGGGAAAGAATCCCTTAGAAGAAATGGAATAGCCCTCATAGACAACAAAAGAGTCTGAAATGCAGTACTTGGGTACGTGCCCCTTTCTGAGTACATGCACTAAAGGGCACAAGTGTGGTGCGGGGCAGATGATCTCTGTTCGTTTCCAAGGCAAACCATTCAATATCACAGTAATCCAAGTCTATGCCCCAACCACTAATGCCCAAGAAGCTGAAGTTGACTGGTTCTATGATGACCTACAAGATCTTCTAGAACTAACACCCAAAAAAGATGTTTTATCATGGGGAATGGAATGCAAAAGTAGGCCGTCAAGAGATATCTAGATTTACAGGCAAGTTTGGCCTTGGAGTACAAAATGAAGCAGGGCAAAGGCTAATAGAGTTTTGCCAAGAGAATGCACTGGTCAAAGCAAACACCCTCTTCCAACAACACAAGAGACAATTCTACACATGGATATCACCAGATGGTCAATACTGAAATCAGATTGATTATATTCTTTGCAGCCAAAGATGGAGAACCTCTATACAGTCAGCAAAAACAAGACTGGGAGCTGACTGTGGCTCAAATCATAAACTTCTTACTGCAAAATTCAAACTTAAATTGAAGAAAGTAGGAAAAACCACTAGACTTAAATCAAATCCCTTATGATTATACAGTGGAAGGGACAAATAGATTCAAGGGATTAGTCTAATAGAGTGCCTGAAGAACTATGGACAGAGGTTTGTGACACTGTACAGGAGGCAGGGATCAAGAACATCCACAAGAAAAAGAAATTCAAAAAAGTAAAATGGTTGTCTGAGGAGGCCTTACAAATAGCTGAGAAGAGACACGAAAAGCAAAGGAGAAAAGGAAAGATATACCCACCTGAATGCAGAGTTCCAAAGAATAGCAAGGAGAGACAGGAAAGCCTTCCTCAGTGATCAATGCAAAGAAATAGAGGAAAACAACAGAATGGGCAAGACTAGAGATCTATTCAGGAAATGCTACCAAGGGAGCATTTCATGCAAAAATGGGCATAATAAAGGACAGAAATGGTATGGATCTAACAGAAACAGAAGATATTAAGAGGTGGCACGAATACACAGAAGAACTATGCAAAAAAGATCTTCATGACCCAGGTAACCATGATGGTGTGATCACTCACCTAGAGCCAGACATCCTGGAGTGTGAAGTTAAGCAGGCCATAAGAAGCATCATTATAAACCTAGCAGAGGTGATGGAATTTCAGTTAAGCTATTTCAAATCCTAAAAGATGATGCAGTGAAAGTGCTGTACTCAATGTGCCAGCAAATTTGGAAAACTCAGCAGTGGCCACAGGACTGGAAAAGGTCAGTTTTCATTCCAATCCCAAAGAAAGGCCATGCCAAAGAATGTTCAAACTTACTGCTCAATTGCACTCATCTCACACACTAGCAAAGTAATGCTCAAAATTCTTCAAGCAAGGCTTCAACAGTATGTGAACTGAGGACTTTCAGATGTTCAAGCTGGATTTAGAAAAGACAGAGGAACCAGAGATCAAATTGCCAACATCCACTGGATCACAGAAAAAGGAAGAGAGCTCCAGGAAAACATCTACTTCTGCTTTATTGACTACACCAAACCCTCTGACTGTGTGGCTCACAATAAACTGGAAAATTCTTAAAGAGATGGGAATACCAGATCACCTGACCTGCCACCTGAGAAATCTGTATGCAGGTCAAGAAGCAATAGTTAGAACTGGACATGAAACAGTGGACTGCTTCCAAATTGGAAAGGAGTATGTCAAGGCTGTATATTGTCACCCTGCTTATTTAACTTATATGCAGAGTACATCATGCAAAATGCTGGACTGGATGAAGCACAAGCTGAAATCAAGATTGATGGGTAAATATCAATAACCTCAGATGCAGATGGCACCACCATTATGCCAGAAAGCACACAGGAACTAAAGAGTCTCTTGATGAAAGTGAAAGAGGAGCATGAAAAAGCTGGCTTAAAACTCAACATTCAGAAAACTAAGATCATGGCATCCAGTCCCATCACTTCATGGCAAATAGATGGAGAAACAATGGAAACAGTGAGAGATTTTACTTTCTTGGGCCCCAAAATCACTGCAGATGGTAACTGCAGCCATGAAATTAAAAGACACTTGCTCCTTGGAAGAAAAGCTATGACAAACTTAGACAGTATATTAAAAAGCAGAGACATTACTTTGCCAACAAGGGTCCATCTAGTCAAGGCTATGGTTTTTCCAGTAGTCATGTATGGATGTGAGAGCTGGACCATAAAGAAAGCTGAGCACCAAAGAACTGATGTTTTTGAACTGTGGTGTTGGAGAAGACTCTTGAGAGTCCCTTGGACATCAGGGAGATCCAACCAGTCAATCCTAGAGGAAATCAGTGCTGAATATTCATTGAAAGGACTGATGCTGAAGCTGAAACTCCAATACCTTGGCCACCTGATGCAAAGAACTGACTCACTGGAAAAGACCCTGATGCTGGGAAAGATTGAAGGCGGGAGAAGAAGGGGATGATAGAGGATGAAATAGATCACCGACTCAATGGACATGAGTTTGAGCAAGCTCTCGGAGTTGGTGATGGACAGGGAAGCCTGGTGTGCTGCGGTCCATGAGGTCGCAAAGAGTTGGACACGACCGAGCGACTGAACTGAACTGAAGTTGATAACTTCTTCCCCTGAGGCAGGGGCTTCGACCCTTGTTAGGCTCATCTACTGGAGGCAGCTGCTCACTGCTGGCAGCTGTGTGCTTGGGAGGGCATTCCCTTCTGCCTGTTGGTTATTGGCATGCATTCTGTCTTACTCCTGATACATTTGTATATTTTTATCACTGTTACCAAACTGTCCCCACTGCATTGAGCTGGGGACTACCTCCACTGATCAGGCCAAAAAAAAAAAAAGACAAGTGCCTTTATTTTGGGATTTAAATGACTTCCAAAAATTTAGATGTGGAATTCAGAGAGACTGAGCTGAGGAGGCAGGTAAAGAAGAGAAAGACAAGCCAGAGGGAGTTCACAGAGGAATCTTAAGAGGAGGCTGTGGGCAACCAGACACGGGAGGAATCATTAATCTGGCAGACATGAATAGCAAAAAGCAATTAGTTTGCTGGGGTTTGTAGCAGCCAACGAAGTGTGCAGTACTCCAGTGGAGAGTCTGGTGTAAGGGCAGGGTCATTGCTAGGGAACTCAAAAAGAGGACAAGATAAGGGAGGTTAGAGGTGGGAAAGCCATCTGGGACTAGCAGGAAGGGAAAGGAAAGTGTTCCTAGTCTCCATGGCAACTCATTACCCGGTGGAAATGTCCAGGTGTAGCTGTACACCTGTCAGGGCTTGCTATGCTCTTATTCAAGGAAGTGATCTTGAAAATGATCTAGGTGCTCCAAAGTGCGTGCATGTGTGTGTACCAGCACTCAAGTGTGCCTGTGCACATGCACACACACACTCACACACAAATATTCTCTTCACATTACTCTTCATTCATCAGCCAATTCCAACTAGGCAGAAGGGTAGGCTGAGGATTGCCTGGCTCAATAACAATAAGACCACATGCCTAAACATTGGTAGGGTCATCACAGACACAATCCCAAACTTCAGTTTATGGGGCTTCCTTAACACACTGGAAAGCATGCTTGGTTTTCCTGTTTCACGCCTCATTCACGAGCACATTCTCTGTTCCTTCCAGGCATCCTGCAGCCATGTGAATGGATGCTTATCTGCCTGCACACACTCTCCAGACACATTCATTTGCTCATCATCACCTGGATTCACTCTCATATATTAAGCACTATCTCCTGCTTCTAAAAATCACTTCAATTGTCAGAGTTGTTTCCCTAGCTTCTGTTCCTGCTATCTGCAGGACCTGCTAGCTTTGTCATTCTCTTAAGAAAGGAAAATGTACCAGTACTGGCTTGACTGAGTAAAAGCCCAACCCGAAGCAGATTGTCCTACCGTGGGATGCAGGTGTGTGGCTGTGGTGTCCCCGCCTTCAAGACCATCCCCTTTATCTCTCTTTGTTTCACTCCCTCTCTCTTCCTGCACAATGCTGCAATCACACACATACTCCAGGCTGGGGAGAAAAAAAAAAAAGACAGCCTAATTTCCTGATGATTATGTCGTTACCTAGCAACAGCCAATCGGGGGCTGGGCTTTTTGCCTGCAGTATTTCATGCAAATAGTTTGGAGAAATTGCAGGGTAACCCAGGCTGCTTAGTCTGTCTTCTCAGGGGACGCATTACAGAATAAAACCAAGCCAAAAGAGGGGGGGTGACTGAAGCCAGTCACATGCCTCAGATAGCAGGCCATCTGACTGCTTTTTCTTACCCCCTCTCCCCTGCACCACCTAACAGAACATGAGGGTTGCACAGAAAGATACTCATGGAGGCCAAAAAAGTTGAAAAGGGGCTCATGAGCAGCCATCCTTTACCCTGAATCTCTGTACTGATAACCGGAGCACAGCACAACCTCTGACACTCTGGAAACCTACTTTCCTGGGAAGGCAAGAAGGCTGCACTCTCAGTAGCTGTCTGTGCAGGACGTGATGGAGGAGCCTCCACAGCCCTCTGTTCAGAAAGAAGCTGAAACCTCGTGGTTCTAGGCTGATTTAGGAGCCTCATCTATGTACCGTATCTTCTTTATCCATTCATCTTTTGACAGACGTTTAGGCTGCTTCTATGTCCTGGCTATTGTAAAAACCGCTGCAGTGAACACTAGGATCCATGTGTCTTTTTGAATTATGGTTTTCTCAGATGAAGTAAGTCAGAAAGAGAAAAATAAATATAGTATATGAATGCCTATGTATGGTATCTAGAAAGATTTTACAGATGAGCCTGTTTGCAGGCCTGGAAGACAGACGCAGACATAGAGAGGGGACGTGGACACAGTGGGGGAAGGGAAGGGTAAGCTGGATTGGGAGAGCAGGACTGACACATACACACCACTGGGTTAAAACAGAGAGCCAGTGGGAACCTGCTGTATAGCACAGGGAGCTCAGCTTGGTGTTTGCTGACCCTCTAGGGAGGGGCGGGGGATGGGAGGGAGACGCAAGAGGGAGGGGAGATATATATACATATAGCTGATTCACTTCACTGTTTAGCAGAAAGTAACACAACATTATAAAGCACTCATACTCCAATAAAAATTTTTTTTAAACAGCCTCATCTATGCCCACGTTGGCCTGTCTCACGTGGGAAAGCCCATTGTTCACAACTGCATTCTTCCTGGGGCATGTGTGCTAAGTTGCTTCAGTCGTGCCCAACTCTTTGAGACCCCATGGACTGTAGCCCTCCAGGCTCCTCTGTCCATGGAATTCTCCAGGCAAGAATACCTCAGTGGGTTGCCATTCCCTTCTCCAGGGGATCTTCCCAAACCAGGGATCGAACCTGGGTCTCCTGAATTGCAGGCAGATTCTTTACCATCTGAGCCACCGGGAAGCCCACTGGCAAATCCTTATTCAAAGGGTTGAACAATGAGTGAAGCTACATCTCTCAGAAGACCTCCTTAAAGAGATCTTTGTTGTTGTTTTCCCAACAAGGATTGAGTATTTGATATAAAACATTGTCAGGAGTCACAGATACCAGCTTTCTATAAGGCTCATGGGCTGGTTCACTGAGATCTAAAACTGGGGTCATAAAAGGTGAACTCAGGAAACAGAGAGTCCAGGTCTCTCCCCTGGGGGAGCGGGCCAGGCTTCAGATGGTAGGGATCAGATTTCAGTGATTTTGTTTTGTTGTCATTGTTGACTCAAAGCTCAGTAATCAGCTGCTGGATAGCTCCGTACTGTTGTCTCAGCCAGCAGTCCACAAAGGTGTGTTGCTGGTCACACAGTGAACAGAGTGGCCCAAGTTACCACTGGGATGGAAAACCAACTCAAAATCCTTATACTGCTGACTTGTATCTTTTACATATTTGTAAGACGAGATAATTAGACTTCAGTCATTGCAGGGAGATGGTGACAGCTTTCCAACCCCTGACATTGACAGCCTCACCATCCAGAGCCCTATTATGAGACCGAAGAAAAGAACTGTCAATCTGCCTTTGTTCAGAAAGGCAAGGGTTAAGAAATCTCATTCAGCTGGGGGGCTGGAAATTCTCTTCCCATCCCAATCCTATGGTGAACTTCAGAAAATTCTTGGAGTCAGGCACTTTTATCCTTCTTGGAAATCACACTATAAGCCCCATTTTATAGAAGAAGAAACTGATGAGAAGCTTGGTCAAATGATACAAGTGGGACAGCTGGGACCAGAAAGCTGGTCTTCTCACTCTGAAGTCTGCACTATGACATTCAGATCATCCTAGACCACGCCCAGGTCTTTATAGCAGGAAAAATAAAGAAAAAAAGGAAACAGCAACAGAAAGCCACTTTTCAAAGTTAAAAAAATAATCCATTGGCATTTAAGATAGTGCAATATGGGGCTTCCCACGTAGTGCAGTGGTAAAGAATCTGCCTGACAATACAAAAGATGCAGGAGACACGGGTTCAAGCCCTGGGTTGGGAAGATTCCCTGGAGGAGGAAATGGCAGCCCACTCCAGTATTCTTGCCTGGAAAATTCCATGGACAGAGGAGCCTGGCAGGCTGCAGTCCATGGGATCACAAGGAGTCGGACACGACTGAACAACTGAGCCTTCACGTGCACAGTGCAATGTATCTCCAGTGATTCTGACCTCTGGCTGCACATTAGAGCCACCAGATGATTATTTCAGACATACTTACACCTATTAATTAATAAATCCAGATTAATTAATTAAGAATTTCTGAGGATAAGGGGGAGGAGTTGTGTTTTAAAAGCTTCCCAGAAAAAAAAAAGCTTCCCAGGCACAACTGCTTTGGAAAATGGTCTGGCAATTTCTTATAAAACTGAACATATACCTACCCTAAAACTCAGAAATTCCATTCTTAGGAATTTATTCCAGGAAAATGAAACCATTTGTCCATAAAAGTTTTATACAAACATGTTCCTAGCTGCCTTATTCATACTAGCTAAAAAACTGTGGTATATCCATACAGTGGACTACTATTCAGCAATAGAAAGGAACAGACTATCAATACAGGCAATACCTCAGATGAATCTCAACGATGCTATGCTGGATGAAGGAAACCTTACGCAAGAGTGCATACTGTATGGTTCCACTTACATGAAATTCTAGAAATTGGAAAAGTTAAACTAGGGTGGGCAAAATCAGACTAGTGATTACCTCTGGAAGTGGGGTGTGGTGGATAACTGGGCAGGGGGGACTTCTAGGGTGAATGGCAATGTTTTATACAGTGATGAGGTTGATATTATATTAATGTATATTATATGTATACATGTATATACATATACATGTTGTATGTATCTGTCAAAACTTAACAGAATAGTGTACCTCAGATCTGTGCATTTCATTATACATATATTTTTCTTCAAAAGAAAAAAGAAATATTGAACTCTAATTAATGATATGCATGCTGAAGGGGCTCCCCTGGTGGCTCAGATGGTAAAGTGTCTGCCTGCAATGAAGGAGACCTGGGTTCGATCCCTGGGTCAGGAAGATCCCCTGGAGAAGGAAATGGCAACCCACTCCAGTACTCTTGCCTAGAAAATCCCATGGATGGAGGAGCATGGTAAGCTACAGTTCATGGGGTTGCAAAGAGTCGGACACGACTGAGTGACTACACTTATGCTGAAGTGTTTAGGGGTGAAGCATTCTGATGCCTGAAACTTACTTTAAAATTGCATAAAATAGAAGATGGACTCATAATGGATGGGGAGATGGACAGTTGGATAGATACATGATAAGGCAAGTATGGTAAGATGCTAACTGTAGAATCTAGATGAGCATACATATATAATATTCACTGTGTCAGTTCAGTTCAGTTGCTCAGTCATGTCTGATTCTTTGTGAACCCATGGACCACAGCACGCCAGGCCTCCCTGTCCATCACCAGCTCCCAGAGTCTAACCATACCCATGTCCATTGTGTCGGTGATGCCATCCAACCATCTCATCCTCTGTTGTCCCCTTCTCCTCCTGCCCTCAATCTTTCCCAGCATCAGGGTCTCCTCAAAAGAGACAGCTCTTCACATCAGGTAGCCAAAGTATTGGAGTTTCAGCTTCAACATCAGTCCTTCCAATGAACACCCAGAACTGATCTCCTTTAGGATAGACTGGTTGGATCTCCTTGCAGTCCAAGGGACTCTCAAGAGTCTTCTCCAACACCACAGTTCAAAAGCATCAATTCTTTGGTGCTCAGCTTTCTTCACAGTCCAACTCTCACATCCATACATGACTACTGGAAAAACTATAGCCTTGACTAAATGGACCTTTGTTGACAAAGTAATGTCTCTGCTTTTTAATATGCTGTCTAGGTTGGTCATAGCTTTTCTTCCAAGGAGTAAGCATCTTCTAATTTCATGGCTGCAATCACCATCTGCAGTGATTTTGGAGCCCAGAAAAATAAAGTCAGCCACTGTTTCCCCATCTATTTGCCATGAAGTGATGGGACCAGATGCCATGATCTTAGTTTTCACAATTCTTCCAACTTTCTCATATTTAAAATTTTTCATAAATAAATACATTTTGGGGAAAAAAGATCCTCAGATGATACCAGTGAGCAGATATTGGGATAAAAGACAAATTGTAAATGTCTTATTGAAAAGTCCAAAATGAATAATGCTGTGTGACTAACCTGAGATGACTGTAATCACACCCTTAATACACACACACACACACACACACACACACACACACACACAGAGAGAAAAGGAAAAAAACCTAGAGCCCTGAAATAAATGGGCAATTTGAAATAAGACTTCCACGAGTCAGACTAAATCTTATGGACACCGTATGGCCTACATCACACTGGACTTAAATAGGACACATCATTTGACATATGGTGTGATGAGACAAAATGTCTGGAATCAGGACAGCAATGGAAAATCTAGGCAATAGAGTGGCTATATTTAAGCTCTAGAATTGGAAAGCTTTAAACTACACTCAGCAAGTATGAGAGTAAAGTGCTATTCACAACTCAGCGTTTGACTTAAAAGCCCCTATTCAGCCCCTAATTCTCCTCCAGGGCTTGTGCATCTTCTCAGACTATAATTTTCCCTCCTTCATTTTCTCCTGGTTGGACCACAAATCCACAGGGATCATGCAAGGTCAGGTACTAGAGAGGGAGAAGCTGGTGTGTGGCGTCCCGAAAGATCTGAGTGGACAGCTGATTTCAATGGGGTGGGGAGAGACTGAGGGGAGGATTAATTGGGGGAATAATGCTGTCAAGAGCAATATGGACCCCTATTCCCGAGCTGCCCCATTTATTCTGCGTAATTGCTTCATTTCCACTGGCGGTTCATCTCCAGATGAATTTCATTACTGGTGCCTTGGCTATCATATTGATTACCAGTTTCATCGATTCTTATCTTGCTAATTAGCATATAAATTAGCCATTTGGGGGAAGCATTAGGCAAAATTGAATTTTCTCCTTAATCTTCTTTCAGAAGGTAAATGAAAATGGATGTGGCCTGTTAAGGTCCATGGTCTTACCATGACATGATCTAAGTGCTGTTCACAGCCAAGGAATCCTCTCCTTGGGGCGAAAGCAGCCTTCCCACCCCACTGGCTGCCATGGCTGCCATCAGACCTCCTTGGAGTTACCAAGAGAATCTGAGGCAGAGGCTGGATCTGCAAGTGGAGCTGTGTTCCCTTGGAGGAGACACTCTGCACTGCTTCTGCACACATGTGATGCCGTGGTGTTTACTTCCAAGGCTGGAACCGAGAATGCCATTCTGCAATTTAGTTCAGCAGTAAGATAAGGGCTCTGGAATCATAATCTGGGTTGGAATGCTTGCTCTGCCCCTTACCAGCCATGTCATCTTGAGCACTTCAACATCTCTAAGGCTTAGTGTCCTCATCAGTAAAATGGGGACAGTCACAATGCTGACTTTATTGCGGAGCTGTGAGGATTAAGAGAATGTATGCAGAGCACTGCTCAGCACAGTGCCCAGCGTGCAGTAGACCTCAGGGAGTGTCAGCACTGTACAGCAGAGAAGGATCTTAGAAAACGAGGCACCAGGATTCCCCAGAGGGAGTGCTCAGCTTCAAACCAAAATGTTACTGCAAACTCCCAGGAGTCTAATCCCTAGAATAGGTCATGGGCCATTAGCCAGGCCAACTTGGTTCTTGCTACTCAAGACCTGAACCTCAGATGAGCGAGATGCTATTACATGGGAGCAGGTTTAAAATGAAGACTCTTAGGCCCCATCCTCAATCAGTGGAATCAGAATCTGCCTTGTAACAAGATTCCCAGGGGATTCATATGCATATTAAAACTTGACAAACACTGTTTTAAGTTATCCCCTATTATGGACTGAATGCTTGTGTCCCCCACAAATACATATGTTGAGTCCCTACCCCCTCAGTGTGATGGCATTAGGAGGTAATTAGGATTAGATGAGGTCATGAGGGTGGAGCCCTCACAAATGGGATTAATGCCCTTATAAGAGCCACCAGACCTAGAAGGGTGGGGGGCGGGCGGGAGGTCCAAGAGGTGCACATATGTATACTCATGGCTGATTCATGTTGATGTATGGCAGAAACCAAGACGATATTGTGAAGCAATTATCCTCCAATTAAAAACAATTAAAAGAAAAAAAGAGCCACCAGAGAGCTTGCTTCCTCTGCTCTGCTCTCTGCCATGTGAGGATATGAGAAGTTAGCTGACTACAACCCAGAAGGGGGCTCTCCTTGTACCCCATGATGCTGGCACCCTGACTTCAGTCTTGAGCCTCCAACACTGTAAGAAATAAATGTCTGCTATTTATAAGCTACCAGTTTATGCTATTTTGTCACAGCAGCCCAAGCTAAGATAATCTTACCTGGTTAGAGAAGAAAGGGACTTGGAGATTACCTAGTCAGAACATGCAGCTCAGAAAAGTCAGGTAACTTGCCTGGAGTCAGCCCAGGGTAGGGCCCAGACAAGGCTTTCGGTCCTCTGGCCCTGAGCTGGGTCCAGGTTCGGCAGTGCCTCTGCGGCACATGCACTTCTTTCCCTTGCAGTGGTCTCGGTGGTGGTAGTCTTGACGTTGCCTTGAGATTCATCCACTATGGGCTTTAGCAGCGGAGATTCCGTTTCATTTGGAATACTGCATCCCAGTTACTTGAATGACCTCACCAGAGGATACAGATGTGATGAAGGAAGATAGAGAAACACATTCTTCTCGCCCGTGATCACCTCTGCAAGCTCCTGCCCTTTGAACTCAGAATGCTGTGGATGAGGACGTGCAAGAACTGCTAACAGGGATGCTCCAGAGGTGGTGACTCCACTGCTGAGGAACCCAGAGGCTGAGAGGGTGTCTGTGTGGGGGCTGCTTTCACTTCTTTCAAATATCTTTTAAGTTATAAAAATTTTATTTTATATCCTTTATATCTTTTAAATTTTGTTCCCTATGCATGTAAAACATTCAGAAATTAGTCAATAATAATTTTTAAAAGAATACCTCAGATAGATGTGCAGTTAAAAACAACACCCCATCTGGCCCTGCCATTTGATCATCTAGCTCTACTTACAGCTGTACTTTTCATTTTTCCTCTCTCCTCCTGAAACCTGAAGCTTCAAAGCATTTGTGGAAAGACGGAATAAACAGTGGTGGAAAGATTCTGAGGCTGGTGTGCAGATATAAACATTGATCTTGCCTCTGCATTATGAGTCAGACTAAGTTTTTTTCCTCACTAGGATGTGAAGTGCATTACAAACCTTTAAATGACATTAAGTAAGTGTAATTATGATTTAACCCCACCTCAGCCACTAGATCACAGAGAGTAGAAGGAGAGGACTTTTCTTTAACAGGGGTTTCACTGGGTTTGGAACAGCCAGTCAAAATGGAAGGGGATGAAGCACATCACAAACATAACATGCATGACATAATTCATTTTTGTTAATCCATCATTACTGAATGTATAGCTAGCTGGGAGGATATGGACCAAAATGTTAATAATGGTTGCATGGGATGATATGGTTACTGCTGATTTTTGTCTGTTCATTTATGCTCTTATTTTCCAAATTGCCTATATTTTTAAAAGTATCTGGGCTTAAATATCACAATATTCTTAGAAGAAAGCATCTGTGAAAAATGAAAATCTCAGGTAAATGGTGTTCATTCCCCATCTGAACAACGTGTGGTCAGTCATTCAGATGCTGGAGATGCAGGTCTGTCCACAGCATCCTGCTGACTGGGGCTGGGGGCAGCCCTCGTCTCTCCGGTACACTTGCCACTGGACATTCCAGGGACTACCAGGTTGTTGTCAGAGTGAGGAAGCACACAAAGACGGGAGGCATGGACTCCTGGGATCAATTCCAAGCAAAGAGCACAACTCCTGACCCAGCACTGGCCCTGAAGGGTTCCTGCAGCAGGTCACTCAACCCAATTCACCTTGTCAGCCTTACTTAGCATTGCCTGGATGGCAGATGGAAAAGACGTGGTTTCTGAGTGCAAGAACTTTGACAATATCGTAAGGACAATAGAAATACATACAGGGAACTGCAACACAAGGCACAACGTGCAGAATCCTACCATGGACGCACAAAGTAAAGGGTGGAACAAGGCAGTATGGGGCAGCGGCTCTGGGGTTACCCAGGCCTGGGACACACACTGTCCCCAGTGTGACTGAGGACAAGGTGCCACACCTTAATGTGTCACCATCTCCTCATCTGTAAAATGGAATAACCACCCTCGAAGGGACACCATGAGCAACAGAGGGGATCCCTGTAAAACTTCTAGAACAGCACTCGCACAGCAGGCTTTCATAGGAACTACCGCGGTTGGTATTGCTTCAGACGCTAAGCCAACAAGGGTCATGAGGGCCACATTACAGACGCTACCACCACTGTCCCCATTAGAAAAAGTTCTATGGAGACACACAGTTACAGGTGAATGGACATGAAAAAGTTCAGTCATTGGTGCCAAGGTTTCCTGGATGATGCCACACAAAAGGCCAGTCTTTTTCTTTGCTGTTAGACTTGAACATCACTCTTGGACATATGTCAAGAGTCTGTTTCGCCTCTAGACAACTGTCAGTTTCCCAGGCTGGAAATGATCCGATGAGCAGTTTATATCCTAGAATTGTGACTTGGTCCACGCTTTCAAAATTTCTCTAGCAAGGCTCCTCTACCAGTCATTGGATTTGGCAAAGAAGCTGATGCTACTGGGGAAGAGGGGAAAGGAGAGAATAAAGGAATAGAAGTCACAACCCTGACCCCAAGAACTCTTAGGTGGGAATGAACAGGATATATGTGGAGGCGGGGGTGGGGATGAAGGTAGCTTTAAAATATTTATAAGATAATATTAAACGAATGGAACTAATTCATAGTTAAGTCTTACTTTCCAAGTAACTATGTTTCTGAAAATTCACGTGTTAATATTTGTATTTAAAAGGTCCTAGGAGCTCATAGAAATCAGTAACAGGACTGGGAGCTTGGGATCAGCAGATGCAATCTAGTATATACAGGATGGATAAACAACAAGGTCCTACTGTATAGCACAGGGAACTATATATATTCAATATCCTGTGGAATATGAAAAAGAGCACATACATATAACCGAATCACTTTCTGTATAGCAGAAATTAACACAATGTTGTAAGTCAACAATATTCAATAAAATTAAAAAATATGATTTAGAAGGAATATAGGCAAAGGATCGGAGAAAGCAATGGCACCCCACTCCAGTACTCTTGCCTGGAAAATCCCATGGACGGAGGAGCCTGGTGGGCTGCAGTCCATGGGGTCGCTAACAATTGGACACAACTGAGCAACTTCACCTTCACTTTTCACTTTCATGCATTGGAGAAGGAAATGGCAATCCACTCCAGTGTTCTTGCCTGGAGAATCCCAGGGACGGGGGAGCGTGGTGGGCTGCCGTCTACAGGGTCGCACAGAGTCGGACACGACTGAAGCGACTTAGCAGCAGCAGCAGCAGCAGGCAAAGGATATGAACAAGCAGTTCATCATCATTTGTTAAAAAAAAAAAAAGGTGATAAACCTATAAAAGGATGTTTAACCTCACTCATATTTAAAGAGATGTGAAATAAAACAATACGTGTAAGATTGGCAAACATTCAGAAATTTGATTAATAACCAGGGCTTATGTAAGGTGGGTAGATACATTTCTCATACTACTTGCTGGTGGGAATGTAATTTGGTATATCCTTTTGGGAGAACAATTTGGCAATAGATATCAACATTTTAAAGCACATCTTAAGAAACTCTGCTCCTAGAAATCTACGAAGGATATATACTCCCAAAGTATTTTAAGATACATGTACTAGATGGCCACCACTGTCATAGCAAAAACCTAGAAACAATTAATATTCATCAGCCATGCCATTAGTTCAGTTCAGTCACTCAGTCGTGTTCAACTCTTCGTCATCCCATGAACCAGTACTCCAGGCCTCCCTGTCCATCACCAGCTCCTGGAGTCCACCCAAACTCATGTCCATTGTGTCGGTGATGCCACTCAACCATCTCATCCTCTGTCGTCCCCTTCTCCTCCTGCCCTCAATCTTTCCCAGCATCAGGGTCTTTTCAAATGAGTCAGCTCTTCGCATCAGGTGGCCAAAGTACTGGAGTTTCAGCTTTAGCATCAGTCCTACTAATGAACACCCAGGATTGATCTCCTTTAGGATGGACTGGTTGGATCTCCTTGCAGTCCAAAGGACTCTCAAGACTCTTCTCCAACACCACAGTTTAAAAACATCAATTCTTCGGTGCTCAGCTTTCTTTATAGTCCAACTCTCACATCCATACATGACCACTGGAAAAACCATAGCCTTGACTAGATGGACCTTTGTTGACAAAGTAATATCTCTGCTTTTTAATATGCTATCTAGGTTGGTAATAACTTTCCTTCCAAGGAATAAGTGTCTTTTAATTTCATGGCTGCAATCACCATCTGCAGTGATTTTGGAGCTCCCCAAAATAAAGTCAGCCACTGTTTCCACTGTTTCCCCATTTATTTGCCATGAAGTGATGGGACCAGATGCCATGATCTTCGTTTTCTGAATGTTGAGCTTTAAGCCAACTTCTTCACTCTCCACTTTCACTTTCATCAAGAGGGCTTTTTAGTTCCTCTTCACTTTCTGCCATAAGGATGGTGTCATCTGCATATCTGAGGTTATTGAGATTTCTCCCGGCAATCTTGATTCCAGCTGTGCTTCTTCCAGCCCAGCGTTTCTTATGATGTACTCTGCATAAAAGTTAAATAAGCAGGGTGACAATATACAGCCTTGACATACTCTTTTTCCTATTTGGAACCAGTCTGTTGTTCCATGTCCAGTTCTAACTGTTGCTTCCTGACCTGCATACAGGTTTCTCAAGAGGCAGGTCAGGTGGTCTGGTACTCCCATCTCTTGAAAAATTTTCCACAGTTTTTTGTGATCCACACAGTCAAAGGCTTTGGCATAGTCAATAAAGCAGAAATAGATGTTTTTCTAGAACTCTCTTGCTATTTCCATGACCCAGAGAATGTTGGCAATTTGTTCTCTGGTTCCTCTGCCTTTTCTATCATAAGGGATTTGATTTAGGTCATACCTGAATAGTCTAGTGGTTTTCCCTACTTTCTTCAATCTAAGTCTGAATTTGGCAATAAGGAGTTCATGATCTGAGCCACAGTCAGCTCCCAGTCTTGTTTTTGCTGACTGTATACAGCTTCTCCATCTTTGGCTACAAAGGATATAATCAGTCTGATTTTGGTGTTGACCATCTGGTGATGTCCATGGGTGGAGTCTTCTCTTGTGTTGTTGGAAGAGGGTGTTTGCTATGACCAGTGCGTTCTCTTGGCAGAACTTTGTTAGCCTTTGCCCTGCTTCATTCTGTACTCCAAGGCCAAATTTGCCTGTTACTCCAGGTGTTTCTTGACTTCCTACTTTTGCATTCCAGTCCCCTGTAATGAAAAGGACATCTTTTTTGGGTGTTAGTTCTAGCAAGTCTTATAGGTCTTCATAGAACCATTCAACTTCAGCTTCTTTAGCATTACTCGTTGGGGCATAGACTTGGATTACTGTGATACTGAATGGTGTGCCTTGGAAACGAACCGAGATCATTCTATCGTTTTTGAGATTGCATCCAAGTACTGCATTTCGGACTCTTTTGTTGACTATGATGGCTACTCCATTTCTTCTAAGGGATTCCTGCCCACAGTAGTAGATATAATGGTCATCTGAGTTAAATTCACCCATTCCAGTCCATTTTAGTTCGCTGATTCCTAGAATGTTGATGTTCACTCTTGCCATCTCCTGTTTGACCACTGCCAATTTGCCTTGAATCATGGACCTAACATTCCAGGTTCCTACGCAATGTTGCTCTCACAGCATTGAATCTTGCTTCTATCACCAGTCACATCCGCAACTGGGTATTGTTTTTGCTTTGGCCCCATCCCTCCATTCTTTCTGGAGTTATTTCTCCACTGATCTCCAGTAGCATGTTGGGCACCTACCAACTTGGGGAGTTCCCCTTTCAGTATTCTATCATTTTGCCTTTTCATACTGTTCATCGGGTTCTCGAGGCAAGAATACTGAAGTGGTTTGCCATTCCCTTCTCCAGTGGACCACATTCTGTCAGACCTCTCCACCATGACAGTTTTGGGTGGCCCCACACAGCATGGCTTAGTTTCATTGAGTTAGACAAGGCTATGGTCTGTGTGATCAGATTGGCTAGTTGTCTGTGATTGTGGTTTCAGTCTGTCTGCCCTCTGATGCCCTCTCTCAGCGACTACCATCTTACCTGAGTTACGAGCGGGGCGGCAGTGCACGAGCGCCGGCAGAGGTGGGGGTGCACGAGTGTGGCTGAGAGGAGCTACCCCACCATCCAAGGTCAGGGGCCGCAGGCGAGAGGAGCTACCTCACCGTCCAAGGTCAGGGGCCGCAGCTGAGAGGAGCTACCCCACCATCGGGGACAGTGCCCGAGAGGAGCTACCCCACCGTCCAAGGTCAGGGGCAGCGGCCGAGAGGAGCGACCCCACGTTCAAGGTCAGGGGCAGCGGCCGAGAGGAGCTACCCCACGTTCAAAGTCAGGGGCAGCGGCCGAGAGGATCTACCCCACGTTTAAGGTAAGGAGCAGTGGCTGAGCTTTGCTGGAGCGGCCGTGAAGAGATACCTCACCTCCAAGATAAGAGAAACCCAAGCCATGCCATAGTGGGAATCATAAAAATACCAGCAGTAGGAAGAATGAAAATAGCAGCCGTTAACGTTAATTGAGCACTTACTTACATGGTAGGCAGGTTCTAATGCTTTGCATTATCTCCTTTAATCTTCACATCCACTCTGGTGTAGGTATTGTCGACTGGCCGTTTTAAAATGAGGAAAATGAGACGCACGGAGGTTAAGAAACTTGTCAACTATCGCCTAACAGAGTCTGGAGCACATGTTCTTAATCACACACATGCACATACACACACACCCTGGAACACTCTGCATCACTTAAAACGAATTAGAATTGTACAATTAGAATTGTACACATTGTTATGGAAAGATCTTGAAGATACATTACTAACTGAAAAGATTCAGATTAGAATAATGTGCTTTAGTTGGCCCTCCCTATGTTAATAAAAAAGGAGATATGTCAATGGGTGATTACATCCTTCTTCTTTATATTTAAAAAATAAGAAAGAAAGAAAAGCATTTGGGGAACTGTCTGAAAATTAGAGGACTCAAGTCCCAATAAAAATATAAATTCTTTTGTAATGTAAAAACTGCAACTGGGACTTCCCCAGTGGTCCAGTGGTTCAGACTTCACCTTCCAATGCAGGGGGCACGAGTTCAATCCCTGGTAGGGGAATTAAGATCCCACATGCTGCAAGGTGCAGCCAAAATAAAAAGAACTCTTAAAAAAAAAAGGTAACCATTTTGTTTAGGAGGGCTTATCCATGTAAATTTTAACAGTGCGTTTTCCTAAACTAAATGATCTTTTCAGTGTAGTAAGGGAAGAGTGTTGAAGAAATGAGGGGAGAATGGGTACTGAATCTGGAAGGCCAAACTAAACATCTAGAGATACAGCGAACCACAGAGCCATTAGACTTGTTTATTGAGAGACCTGATCAATCTGATTACATTTTTTGAGGAGGACTGTTCCAGTGGCCATATGTGGCACAGAGCAAGCTACAGAAACGAAGCAAGAGCATGTGGGGAGGTTAACTGCAATGCGAGCAGAAGGTCGAGAAAGTCTGGACCAGTCTGCAGATATGCAATTGGTAGGGAGATGCAGCACAGCTGATGGGTGTCTGGATGAGACCAAACGTGTGCCCCTCTTCCTGGTACAGCAGGGAGCTCCTTGTCCTCTTTTTCTCTCCTCTCTCAATTCTCTGGCACTCTAAGGACTGCCGTCTTCATTGGGCCCTCATCATCATGTGGCCGAGTTGCTATTACAGTTCTCACAGGTTCTCCCTCTTCATGTCACCTCTTTTCTAATTCATCACACCTACCTTCACTGGCTTAATATTTCTGTATACATCTATAATTTTTACTGACTTTTTGCACACAGCTGTCCTGTGCTCCCTTAAAGACCATAATAATGAAGGGAAAGAATTCATGCACCTGCCACCCAACGGGACCCACCCATACAACATCCCTGTTTACTCGCTCAGTTAAGGGCTGAGCCTCAGTCACGGGCCAGACACTGTTCTCAACACTGGGGATACAGGAGACAAAGTCCCTGCCTTGGGAAGTTTACATTTGAGTTGAGGGAGGCAGAAATGAGTACTGGGATGTGTCACATGCGTTGGAGAAAGTAAAGCAGGGGCAAGGCGACAGGGGCTCTGGGGTGGAGGGGAGGTTGCCATTACATAAGTGTTAATTGCTCAGTTGTATCCAACTCTTTGAGACCCCATAGACTCTAGCCTGCCAGGCTGCTCTGTCTATTGAATTCTCCAGGCAAGAATGCTAGAGTGGGTAGCCATTCCCTTCTCCAAGGGCTCTTCCCAACCTAGGGATCATGTCTGCTGCACTGCAGGTGGGTTCTTTATTGTCTGAGCCACCAGGGAAGCCCCAGGGGAGCCATAACATAGGGTGGTAACAAAAAACCCCTCCATTTAGGGACATTTGAACAGAAACCCAAAAGAAAGCAGGGAGAGAGCCATAGGGCCATGGAGCTCTCAGGAGGACAAGCATTCCAGGCCAAGAGAAGAAAGGCTGCAAGGGGCCTGAGGTGGGGGCATGCTCCATGTGTTCAGAGTCAAGTTAAAAAAGAAAAAAGATACCTCAGTGTGGCTGATCTGGGGTCAGGGAGGCTGAGTGGGAAATAGTCCAGATTGAATCATGTGGGCCAGTGGTTCTCAGCTGAGGGCAATTTCTCCCTCCAAGGGATACTGGGCCATGTGCACAGATATTTTTGGTTGTCACAGTTGGGGCTGAGGTCATGTTGGCATTTTGGCGCTGATGGGTAGAGGCCTGCGATGCTGCTAAACATCTCGCATGTTCAGGACTGCCCCTACATCAAAAAGGTGTCTGGCCAAAATGACAATAATGTTGAGGCTGAAAAATACTGGTGGAGGGCCATGCAGGAACCTTGAGTTTTAATCCAAATAAGCTGGGAATTGGGAAAGGAGTACATCAAGGCTGTATATTGTCACTCTGCTTATTTAACTTACAGGCAGAGTACATCACGTGAAATGCTGGGCTGGATAAATCACATTCTGGAATCAAGACTGTGGGGAGAAATGTCAACAACCTCAGATATGCACATGATACTACCCTAATGGCAGAAAGCAAAGAGGAACTAAAGAATCTCTTGATGAAGGTGAAAGAGGAGAGTGAAAAAGTTGGCTTAAAACTCAACATTCAAAAAACTGAGATCATGGCATCCAGTCCCATCACTTCATGGCAAGTAGATGGGGGAACAATGGAAACAGTGGCAAATTTTTTTTTCTTGGGTTCCAAAATCACTGTGGATGGTGACTGCAGCCTTGAAATTAAAAGTCGCTTGCTCCTTGGAAGAAAAGCTATGACCAACCTAGACACCAAAGCCATCACTTTGCCGACAAAGGTCTATCTAGTCAAAGCTGTGGTTCTTCCAGTAGTCATGTACGGATGTGAGAGCTGGACCATAAAGAAGGCTGAGTGCCAAAGAATTTATGCTTTTGAATTGCATTGCTGGAGAAGACTCTTGAGAGTCCCTTGGACTGCAAAGAGATCAAACCAGTCAATCCTAAAGGAAATCAATGCTGAATATTCATTGGAAGGACTGATGCTGAAGCTGAAGCTCCAATACTTTGGCTACCTGCTGCAAAGAGCCGACTCACTGGAAAAGATCTTCATGCTGGGAAAGATTGAGGGCAGGAGGAAAAGGGGGCAACAGAGGATGAGATGGTTGGATGGCATCACTGAATCAATGGGCATGAGTTTGAGCAAACTCTGGGAGATAGTGAAGGACAGGGAAGCCTGGTGTGCTGCAGTCCATGGGGTCGCAAAAAGTCAGATATGACTGAGTGACTGAACAGCAACAAGCTGGGTAGTTACCTGCAGTGTGAGTAGACGGGTAACAGAGTCTAGGTTATATTTTTAAAGTATCACTTTGGTTTCCACATGGAGAACAGACTAGAGGGGCAAAGACTGAAGCAGGGACCTCTTAGCAGGCTTTTATAACCATCTGGGCAAGAGATACTGGTAGTTTGAACTAGGATGCTGTGGTAAAGGTAAAAAGAAACAGTCTGCTTCTGGATGTATCTTGAAGGTTGAGCTGGTAGGATCTGCCGATGTTATCAAAAGGAACTGTAATCGCTTAGTCTTCTTACTCTACCACCTACAGGCCAAGCTTATCCCTGCCTTTGTTCTAGTTATTCCCCTCCTCCTGCCCTGGAGGAGCACATCAGAATTTGGAGTTCAGAATGTCAAGCAAGAGTCTTTCTTGACTAACAGAGCACTTTCTTCTTGAAAGCTTTTCTAGTCCACGCTTCAACAATCCACACTTCAGTTTAAAAGTCACACCTCAATTTAACCCTCAGTATGCTTTCTACTGTATAAATATGTATTGAGATATCATATTTTATGGTGAAAGCTGACAGGGTGCTTGCTATCACCATTTAGTTAATAGTGTACTACTGCTGCTGCTGCTGCTGCTAAGTCGCTTCAGTCGTGTCCGACTCTGTGTGACCCCATAGACCAAGCTCCTCCGTCCCTGGGATTCTCCAGGCAAGAACACTGGAGTGGGTTGCCATTTCCTTCTCCAATGCATGAAGGTGAAAAGTGAAAGTGAAGTTGCTCAGTCATGTCCGACTCTTCATGACCCCATGGACTGCAGCCCACCAGGCTCCTCCATCCATAGGATTTTCCAGGCAAGAGTAGAGATCAAGAAAAATGAATCAAATGTATAAAGTAGAAGCATAGGGAAGGAAGAAACAAAGTTGCCATTATTTGCAGATTACAGATGGTGCACATAGAAAATCTAACTGAATCTATATCTGTGATTAGAATATGAGTTTTTCAAATTTCTGACTACAAAATCGATATATAAAATCAACTGTATTTCTTTATATTAGAAACAATGATTTAAAAATGAAATATAAAAAGAAACAAAAAAAAATAAGGTACTTAGGCGAAGCCTAACAAAAAAATGCTGCTGAATGTCTATCATGAGTCCAAGACACTTATGGGGAAAAATTATAAAAATTTAGTGAAAGACACTTACAAAGACCCAAACAAATGGAGATATATACTATATTTAGACTTGGAAAACTCCATTATAAAGAAGAAATTTCTTCCTAAGTCAATCTGCAGATTAAGTATAATTTCAATATAAATCCCAAGGTGTTTTTTTTTTAAACATGACAACCTGATTCTAAATTTATATGAAAATGCAAAAGACCAAGAATAAGCAAGACACTCTTGAAGAGAATGACAATGTAGGGAAATTGTGCTACCTGTTATCAAGCTATAATCATTAAGAGAGTTTGGGTTTCTCACTGGAATATAATCTGTTCTCAAGAACCCAAGAATTCGGCATCTCTTCCAAAGTCTGCATTCTGTCACATCATGTTGGTAGCTTGAAAACTGGTCACAGTGAAGGTATTTAGACCCCACCAGAAATCAACATATGCTGCAAGTCAGGGCTTTTTTAAGTGTACAAGAGAGGAGAGAGAAGAGCTGCCTGCTAAATACACATCAGCACACCCCTGAGTGAAGCGCAGTAGGGATTCCCAGAACAGATCCACACACTTAACAACACTTGTTACCTGACAGATGGTATGTCAGATCAGGAAAGAAGGGACGGACATTTCATTAAACAGTGCTGAGAAAATCAGGTATCTGCAGGAAAAAAAATGAAACTGATAGCTCATTTCACACCAATCCCCCAGTTAATTTTAGGTAGATTAAATGCTTAAGTAGAAAAGATAAAAATATAAGACTTTAGAAGAAAATCATAATGATTTCAGTGCAAGAAAGCTTTTTTGTTTGTTTGTTCTGGCTGTGATATGTGGCTTGTGGGATCTCAGGTCACTGACGGGGGACTGAACCCAGGCCATGGCAGGAAGGCACTGAATTAAGCACTAGACCACCAGGAACTTCTAGAAAAGATTGTTTGATGTGGACCATTTTTAAAGTCTTTTTGAATTTGTTACAGTATTGCTTCTGTTTAATGTTTTGTTTTGTGGTTTTTTTTTTTTTGGCCCTGAGGTATGTGGAGTCTTAGTTACCCTACGAGGGATTAAACCCTTATTCCTTGCATTGGAAAGCGAAATCTTAACCACGGAACCTCCAGGGAAGTCTCTAGAAAAGGGTTTTTAAATAAGAAAAGATTGATAAATTTGACTATATTAAAATTAAATACTTTTGTTCATTAAAAGACATGATAAAGTTAAATTCAAACCTTATAACTGATAAACATGTTTTGACACACATCACCAAAAAAGAATTTGCATCCAAAATATTAAAGAATACCTAAGAACCAATGAGAAAAAGGTACAACAGAAAAACAGACAATAGACTCTATTGGATTTTCCCTTTGGTGAAATACTATGTGGTCAATAAGCATAAAAAATATTCACCTTATTAATAAACAGGAAAATGTGAATTAAAACCACAATGAGGTAAAACTTCATAGCCATCAGACTGGTAGCAATTTTAGAGTCTGATAACGTCAAACACTGGGGAGGATCGGTGGCAGTGGTTACTCACCCTGAGAAGGCAGGAGTATAAACTGAAACACCACTTCATGGAACAGCTTAGCACTTCACAGTAAACTTGAAAATACCTGTGCGACCCAGAGATTCTACTCCTATGTACACACCTATCCTAGAACACATGTCCATCAGAGCAGAATGTAAAAATAAATGGTGGTATATTTATACATCAGTGAAAACAAATGACATACAGCCTCATCTCACCCCTGACAGATAAGAAAAACTGAAAGTTGGGCAACAGAAGCAAGACTGAAAGGAATGGATACGGTATGATTCCATTTACACAGAATTCAGAACAGTCAAAACTAAAAAGTATATTGTAAAAATAACAGTGTATTGTTTAGGGAAATGTTCATATGTCATAAAACTATAAAGAAAAAGCAAGGGAATACTTATTGCCACGATTGGCAGAGTGGTATCTCTGAGCAGAGAAGCTGCAACCAAGCAGGGGCAGATAGGTGTCTCCTAAGTTTCTCTCAACTTGTGTAATCAGTAAATATCCTCACTTTATAATTACTCTTTATATCCTATTTGCATGTATTATACATATTTCTGCATTAGACATTTCACAGTAAAACAAATGAACAAGTCCATCCAGCGTTTACCCTGTGCAAAGACACTGTGGATGCAGAGCTAAGACTGACTCAGATTCTACCACTACTCTGCTAAAATGACTTCCTCTGAGGTCACAGGCTTTAACGTCACTCAGTCTAACCAACATGCTCATTCCTTGTTCTCCTTGATGTCTCAGCAGCATTCAGCACTGCTGATGCCCCTCTCTCCTTGGAATGGTGTCTAACCTTGGTTCTCTTGAAACCACATTCTCCTGACCATTCCTTCTCAAGATCCTTCAGGGGGCTTGCTTCTCACCACCTAACCATTCCATGCTGGAGTTTCTTAAGGATCATCTCTGGAACCTCATTTTTAACACTTCCTTCTCTCCCTCGCTAGACATTCACATCCATGCTCAGGGTTTCAATTATCTTCTGTACATCAAAGATTTAGATCTCTAGCTAAAACCTCTCCTCTGAGATCTAGGCTGACGTATCCCTTATCTAGTCAATACCTCTCTCTACTTGGATGCTGCAAAACCTTCTAAATCTTAACCTGTTAAAAGGGAAACTTATGATTTCTCTCCAAAATGGGTGTTCTTGTGTTCTCTCTTAGTGAATGGCACTGCCAGTAATCCTGGACAAATATTATACCATGAAAGTAAATAGCCTTTAGATGAAAGGCTACAGTAAATAGTAAATAGATGAAAGAACTTGCTCTTTTCTCTCTAGAAAAGAGTTGAAAACAAAGAAAATTATTTTGGTTACAGCTCTAAGTAGAAATGAAACCTTTCAAAAAACAACATCACCTGGCAATTTAGGTTTCCTCCATAGAGGGAGCTCAGTGAAGTTAGTTCCTTTCCCTCTAATTACAAGAGTTTCTCAAACACAACAGGACTTCTATATAATTAAAATATTTTACACCCTCCTCCTTTCAACCCATTGTGCACATTTTCTTGTCTCTTCTTTTTCTCTTTAAAAAACACTATAGTTTTGTACATAATAAGTTCTTAAATAGTTTGATTTTTCTCATTATCAGTTTCTACTTTTTTCCTGTTTGTCCTAGCTCACCTCTCCTTGACTGAATGAGAAGATGCTACTTCAACCAATAAACATTTACTGGGCACCTACTGTGTGCATTCTGGGACAGAGCGGTGAGCAAGATAAGATTTTTGCTCTCATGTGTTTTTATCTGGGGCAGAAAGTAAGCAATTAAAAAGCCTGATAGTAATGCACTCATTAGGGAATTAAAATTGGGTCACGTGATGGGGTCAGAGAAGGCAGTGGCACTCCACTCCAGTACTCTTGCCTGGAAAATCCCACAGATGGAGGAGCCTGATAGGCTGCAGTCCATGGGGTCGCTAAGCGTCAGACAGGACTGAGCGACTTCACTTTCACTTTTCACTTTCATGCATTGGAGAAGGAAATGGCAACCCACTTCTGTATTCTTGCCTGAAGAATCCCAGGGACGGAGGAGCCTAGTGGGCTGCTGTCTGTGGGGTGGCACAGAGTTGGAGACGACTGAAGCGACTTAGCAGCACATGATGGGGAATGACTAGTGGCTTCATTAGGCTAGTGGTCAGGGAAGGTCCTGCAGAGGGTTATGGTTAAAATTGAGATCAAACTACAAAGACAGCAGTTGTGTTCCAGAAAAAGCGAGGAGTTGGTGCAAAGTCCCTAAGGCAGAAACAGACTTAGCATGACTGATGACTGCAGCAGACAAGACAAGTGGGCCAGTGGTATAAAATCAGAGGAATGCAAGGCTTAGACCACACAGGGCTGTGTCCAACCAGGCTAAGAACCTGGGGTTCACTCTTTTAGAAATATATTATTTTTATGCCTCTAGGTTCTATAGGGATGCTCTCGCTTTCTTTCTCTGCACCCCCCATACCACCCTGTCATGCCACACAGCATGTGGTATCTCAGTTCCTGACCAGGGCTAGAACTTGTACCCCCTGCAGTGGAAGCGCGGAGTCCTAACCACTGCCTTTTTATTTTCTTCATCAGTCTTCATAAGGATTTTTAATCCTATTAGTCTTTGGGTGCTTAGTAGCTCAGTCATGTCCGACTCTTTGTGACCCCATGGACTGTAGCCCAACAGGCTTCTCTGTCCGTGGGATTCACCAGGCAAGAATACTGGAGTGGGTTGCCACACTGTCCTCCAGAGGATCTTCCTGATCCAGGGATGGAACCCACAACTCTCGTATTCTGGGTGGATTCTTTACCACCTGAGCCACCAAGGAAGCCCTATTAGTCTTTACAAAGCACCAATTCTTGGTTTTGCTGATCCTCTCTATGAATGCTTTCTTTTTCATTAATTTCTGTTTTTGCCTTACTTCTTTCCTCCCTTCTACTTTTTGGGAGTTTAATTTGCTGTTTTTTTCCCCCGACTTCTTGAGATGGGTGAGTTTAAAGGAATAAAATTCTTTTTAACTCAACTTTATTTATACCCCAGGAGTTTTTTATATACAGTATTTTTCATTATCATTCAGTTACTTCCAATTTCTACTGTGATTTGTTCTTTGACCCAGGGGTTATATGGAAATGGACTGCTTAACATTGAAATATTTGGGTCAGAGTATGTGTTTTCAGTCACCCTTTTCTTATTGTTCTTAATTACACTGATGTCAGAGAGCATAATTATGTGCAGTTTTAATCTCTTGGAATGTGTTGAACTAGCTCCATGTCCAGGACATACATGGTCAACTTTTATAAACGCTCCACATGTGCTCTTGAAGAAAATATGTACTCTTTAGATGTTAGGTCGCTGTTGTCTAGTCGCGAAGTTGTGTCCAACTCTTTTGTGACCCTATGGACTTTAGCCCACCAGGCTCCTCTGTCCATGGGATTTCCCAGGCAACAATACTGGAGTGGGCTGCCATTTCTTTCCTCCAGGGGATATTTTCAACAGAGGAACTGAACCTTGTGCCTCCTGCACTGGCAGGCGGATTCTTTACCACTGAGGCACCCTTTGTTAGGTACAGGATTCTATAAAAGTCCATCAGTGAAATTGGTTGTTATTCAAATCCTATATATTCTATTCTTAAAAATATACTTATTTGGCTGCACCGGGTTTTAGTTGTGGCATGTAAGATCTTCCCTGTCCGATCTTTAGTTGTAGCAGGTGGGGTCTAGTTCCCTGACCAGGGATTGAACCCAGGTCCCTTGCAAGGGAGCACGGAGTCTTAACCACTGGACCACCAGGGAAGTCCCTATATCCTGTTTTTTCGACTGCTTGTATATCAAATGCTGTGAGAGAAATGTAAACATAAAACACCTCAATTGTGAATTTTTGTCCTGCAAATTCTTACTTGCTGTATTTTGAGTCATTTTATTGGGTAATTACAAAATTTTAAATTTATATATATTCCCGATAAATGGAAACTTTTATTTTTTTGAAGTGATAACTTTTATCTCTAGAAATGTTTCCTGCCTTAAGTCAGTTTTGTTCATTATTAGTATAACATTATCAGTTTCCTTCTGGTGTATATTTTCATGATATATGCTTTTTCCATTTTTAAAATTTCAAACCTTCTGTTTATTTACGTCAAAGTTTCTCAACCGTGGCGCTGCTGCCACTTTGGACCAGCTAATTCTTCGTGGTGAGGGCAGTCCTGCCCACTGCAGTTTAGCACCACCCCAAGCTACTGCTTGTCCACAGTACACCCCCTCCTTCCCAGTTATGACAGCCAAAAAAATCTCCACCCATGCCAGACGTCCCTTTGGGGGCAAAATCACTGTCAGTTGATTTTGGCTGATGTTGCTATTTTAGGCAGTCTTCTGTAAACAGTATACAACTCAATTATTATTCAGAGTGACAATCTTTGTCTTTTAATGGGAACACTTAGTCTATTCACACTTAATGTCATATTAGTAAATTCTCAGTTTTTGTTTGCCTCAAAATATCTTTCAGTTTCCTTCTGGGATGTCCACCTGAGCAGTTTTCCTCTGCTTTGGTCCACTGACAGCGAGAACAGAAAGAATGCAAGCCTTCAAAACTACCAGAGGCACGGCAGTGTGATTCTACTTCCGTTGCAGAACACTGGCCAGGCCATCTGGTGATTTTGCACAAGCTAAAACATCTCCTTTGGGCATTTGCTGCCCCCCTGGCGCATGGCTTGGCAAGTGGAAGATATGCTTGTAGGAATGAGAAAAAGGCACCCTTTTTCTCTGGGCAGCAGCAGCTCAGAGCCAGGCAGCATTCTGGTGACTGGAATGACGACTAGATTTTTGCTTCCATTAACTCCCTGGCAGGGGGTCCTTGTAAAGCAAACCATCTGCAGAAACAATTACGGAAGTCTTGGTCTTCTGGCCTCCACTGTCGATACTGAGAAATTAGCCATCAGCCTGTCTGCTACTTCTTTGAAGATAACATTTATTTATCACAGGTTGTCTTTGGTTGTCTGCAGTTTTACTACGATGTATTTTAAGTGCGTATTTCTTTTCATTTACCAGCTTGGGACTCATTAGGCTTCCTGAATCTACGGATTGTTGTTTTATATTAGTTTGAAAGAATTCTCAGCCATCATCTCTTCAAATATGCCTCTGTCTCCAGCTGCTTCTCTTTACCTTCTGGGACTCTCACTAAAAGCATGTTAAGTCTATTTAGTCTCTTATTCTATCTTGTATATGTTCTACCATTTTCTCTCTCCTGCAATATGGGTAAATTCTTCAGAACCATCATTCAGTTCTCTCCTCAGCTGTGTATAATCTGTTGATTAATATATTCACTGAGTTCTTAATTTTGGTGATTGTATTTTTCACTTTTGGAAGTTGTAGTTATTTTTCCAATCTGTTACAACACTTTTTATAGATTCCAGTTCCAGCAGATATTTTCAAGCTCATTAAAAAAATTATTTACATCTAGTCAGCAGAGTTGTTTTAAACTCTGCCTAAAAACCACAATATCTGAAGTTTTTTGTGAGACTTTATGTTGTCTGCTGTTTCTACTGGTTATAGCCTGTTATGTTTTAGAACTGATTATCTTTGACTGCTGGTTATTATACTTGGAAAAAATCATTTTTGAGGTTGAGTCCTTAGGATAATGGTACAGATTTCTATAAAGGATTTTCTTTTACTTCTGCTGGGGATCAGGGGAGATGACCAGCATTCATTCTGGCCTAAGTTAATAAAAGTGTGAGGCTCCCTGGGTCACCTGTGTCAACAAACCTGAACTGCTCCAGGGCTGGTTTACTTCCACTTGACTCTTACACTGAAGGTATAGGTCTTCATGCTCCCAGTTTATGAAGGGAAGGGCTTATTAGATTTTAAGTTTTGAATCCTGTCTCCCTTGTCCTGTAAGGCTACCAACAACCCAGTTTGATTTCACAGATATTCCTCCCAGACTAGCAAATGTTTTTGGAGAAAAAGAGGCTTTGAGTGCTCAGCTTATATCTCTGAGTTCTTGCTTTACCCAAGCTTTTGACTCAGGTCTATAAATCTTGCTATTTTGTTAGCTCTTCAGTACACTTAAGAAAATTAAAAAGAATATTTCTTTCAACTTTTATAGTTGTCCTCAGGAGTCCTAATTACCTAGCCCAACATGATCAGATATGAAAATTCCTAGACTAAGTGAGATGAGAAGCCAACAGAGGACTTTGAATAAAGGAGGAAGGTCATCAACTGAGTTTATTTTGGTCACATTTTGTCAGACTCTGTTTATAAGCAGAAGGGATAACGTATTTAAAACATTAACCAAGAAAAGAAAATAACAGCTTAAACTGTGTGAATTTGGTATTTGCACGTCTGCTTTACAGGATTGTGTGTTTTCTCCAGACCAGAAAGTAAGCTCTTGAAGAGTAAAGATCCTGTTTCGTGAGCATCCATTCCTTTCTCTAGGATCTAGGACAAAATAAAATGCCAGTCTTCTTGTCTTCTTTGTCACCCTCCTGGGCCTTCAGGCCACCTTAGGAAAACTACATTTTCCAATTCATCTCTTCCCTCATCTCCTACCTCCTTGTGGTTGGGCCTTAGCTGAATACTGAGAGCAATGAAAATGACTGTACATCAAGTCTGAGGATTTAATCAGAGTGCAGGGATGCGTGAATAGGTAAATACAAATACAGAGTCTGATACTGTCCAGTGATGTCCAGCTTACAATGATGTCCAGCTTCCATGACTTTCCTCATATACTTATTGGAGGATCTAAAATAAAATGTTAGCAGCATCACTTTGGGGTGGTAGGATAGCAGGGTTTTTTCCCCTTGGCTTTGCTTATTCCCCACCCCCCACCTTCTATAATGAAAATGGATTCTATAATAAGAAAAAATTGATTGATTATAAAATAAGAGTTCTTCTCGCATATGGATACATCTAATCCACCACCTCAGACCAGTTATTTCTGGGTCCAGTCCATCAAATTAGCAGAAAAGTCTATATTCCCCTAATTCCATCCTTTTACCATGCTTAGTCCAAATACAGCTTTTCTCAGCTTTTCGGGCCAGCCAGAATACAGAGGAACATTTCGTTATCAGAAGTGGGAAGGTGGGTCATAAAATTAGGTGGCTCATAGATATTTACTGAACTGAAAACAGATTGCTAAAGTCAGAAATTTACCCACATAATGGTAACAGAATATCACATATTTAAAATATGATCATTTTCTACGAAATAATCTGCATTTTATACTATCCTTATAGCATTATATGTTCTCTTATACCCAAACTATATAAAAATGTTTTGAGAGAATCACCACGGGGAAGGTTATGATGACTTCATGCACTGTCCCTGGAAGGTGAGTCTGTTCTACATACTTGGCCATTCTGTGAAGAGCTGCTCAATAAGGCTTAACGGCCTCTCCTGCGTCGGGGGTGGTCGGGGGGAGCGGATGAGACCTGCCCCCACGCCTTTACAGAAGAAAAACAAATGCCTGGAATGAACTGGAATTTCCGGGAGAAATGTCTGAGCGCAGTTCAAGCCCCCGTAGGATAACTGCACTGATGCCATTTCAGTGCCATTTTATGCCTTCCTCTCCCACCCTGGCCGGCATGACTCCTCGTCTGCTTCCTCCCTGGCTCTGCTGCTATGCCTTGGAGAGCAGACTGGTCTTTGTGAATGACTGGCTCAGGGAGCATGTGCGGGAGCAGCCCAGAGCCTCCCTCCATGGGAACAGGAGAGGAGAAACTAAGAATGGGCTGAGAGCGGCGGCTGAATGGAACGTGTCACGCTGCTTCTGAGGCTGAAAAGGCCAATCCTGTAAAGGAGTCGATGAGAGCACCTCATCGGGTCTGACCCCAGGGGCCGTGTGTGCACAGAGAGATGCGAAACGCAGCTGTGCACGTGAGCCAGGCAGTTAAGACCCAGGACTGCTCTCCAGACACACTTATCCACTCATCTGTTTGATTCAATTTTATTTGTACAAAAGGTCGACTAAGGCAAAAGCACACTAAGCTTTTCGAGATCATGGGCTGTGCAAATAGAACCTTAATGGAAGATTAAGTCAGCTGAGGTCCCCCTTCAGTGCTTTTCCATCTGTGGGACTGGAACTGGCAGAAGGAGGCGATGAATCACTCTTACTATATTTGAGTGGCTTCCTTACAAAATTAGCAGGTGCTATAAAAAAGCAGCCCCAGAAATACCTAGTAACAAACAATAAAGATAGCTTCCTATGAAGAGAATGAACATCATATAACAGTCACGGTTAAAAAGCAAGAATGAAAAATCAAGGCCCCAACTATGCGGGGGGGGGGGGGGGGGGGGTTGC
>SJYT01040528.1:117501-180832 GCA_006410635.1 Cephalophus harveyi
GGGGGGGGGGGGGGAGCGGTTTCCTGTTTTTTTTTATCACCAGATGAAGAACCAAGACTTTCTTTATCTGGAAACTTCTGCTTATGATTACTACTCCAAAATAATTTCTAAATATGCACAGAACTACTTCTCAACAGTTGTGTGTTACCCAGCTAGCTTCAGTATCTAGTACATTCATTTCTTTAAAATATAAGATCTCGACAGAGTTAAGATTACTTTTCTGTGGATTATAGGAGAAATAAATAATCAGGAAAGTAAAAGTAAAGTCGCTCAGTCATGTCCAACTCTTTGTGACCCCATGGACTATACAGTCAGTGGAATTCTTCAGGTCAGAATAACAGAGTGGGTAGCTGTTCCCTTCTCCAGGGGATCTTCCTAACCCAGGGATCGAACCCAGGTCTCCCGCATTGCAGGCAGATTCTTTACCAGCTGAGCCACAAGGGAAGCCCAAGACTACTGGACTGGGTAGCCTATCCCTTCTCCAGAGGATCTTCCTGACCCAGGAATCAAACTGGGGTCTCCTGCATTGAAGGTGGATTCTTTACAAACTGAGCTATCAGGGAAGCAGGAAGTCTGTGTAAGTACTACTGATATATTATCATGACATTGATTCAGATTTCACTAAAATGTATTTAAATTATTAATTATGAAGACTCAATATAATCATTTGTTTATCCCTTGAAAGGTGTATTGTTGTTGTTTAGTTGCTAAGTCATGTCCAACTCTTTGAGACCCCATGGACTGTAACCCGCCAGGCTCCTCTGTCCATGGATTTTCCAGGCAAGAATACTGGAGTGGGTTGCCATTTCCTTCTCCAGAAAAATGTATTACTGTTGATTATTATGTCTTTAACATATAGCTCTATAACTGAGAGAAAATTATCTCTGTTCCAGGCCAGAATACTGGAGTGGGTAGTCTTTCCCTTCTCCAGGGGATTTTCCCAACCCAGGGATTGAACCCAGGTCTCCTGCATTGCAGGCAGATTCCTTCCCAGCTGAGCCACATATAGCTTTATAATTGAGAAGGGAAGCCCAACATACAGCTTTATAATTGAGAGAAAACTAGGGAATAAGCCTAGAGATTTTAAATTACTTTAAGACACTGCCAATCTCCAAAAAAAAAAAAAAAAAAAAAAGCAAGGAAATATGTGCTGAAATAGCTCTATTTTCTTGTTTTTACATTAAGAAATCACCAGGTTAATAGACTCAAGATCTGATGACCCCTACAGATGAAGATAAAGCACTTAACGAAATTCAATACCCAATTGCAACAGCTCTGAGCATACTAGGGATAGAAGAAAACGTCCTCAGTTTGATAAAGGACATGTAACAAAAACCTACCACTAACATCACATTTATTTAGTTAAAGACCAAATATGTTCTTCCTAAGATTGAGAACAATTCAATAGTCTATTCAGTATGATACTGGAGGTCCTTAACAAAGTTAGGGAAAAAGGCATAGAAATTAAAAAGGAAGAAGTAATACTGTACTTATTTGCAGACAACATGATTGTGTTTGTAGAAAAATCCTAAGGAATCTACTCAAAAAAACCTATTAGAATTAAAGTGAATTTATCAAAGTCACAGGATACAATAACAGGAAGAGGCAATTTGACCAAGCTGCCTCGAATAGTAAGAGGGAAGCCAGAACTCAAACCCAGGCAGCCTGGCTCTCAAGTGTTCCTCTAAGCCAATATCACTGCCAGGAAAATAGATAAGATTGTATGAATTTGGTGTAGCTAGAAAACAACCGCAGAAAAACCATTCCATGATAGCAACCTCAAATGTGAAGGCTCTTTATGAAGATCATAAGTTTAAAATACAGAGTCGCAACACTGTTAGGCTCTGCTAATGGTGACTGCAACCTCAAACTAAAAGGTCTGTCTGTGAGTGACAAGTGGTATGGTACTAAGAATGTATCAGGTTTTTTCAGTTAAATTGGCCTCTGTGGAAAATAATATATTGTCCTCATTGCCTTATTGTTGCTTTGTTTCACTGCATGTAAATTATGAACTTTGAATTCTTCTTCTAATGAAAGACACCTATTGTCTCTCCAACTCTTGCGCCTCTTGTGGCCCAGAGTACATGATTGCAACATGAATGGCCCAAGGCTATGTTTATGGTCTATTGACAACAGAATTATGGTGCTACTGAGGGGAATACAGTATTATGGTATTGTGAGAGGTAGCATGGTGTGGTGGGAAAATTTGAACAAGTCATTTGGTATCTCTGGATCTCAGCTTTTTCACTGAATACCTAATGTATAACATCAATAAAAGCTGGAATTTATAGGGTTATTATAAAGATTAAATGAGATGCCTGACAGATATAAGATGCTAAATAAAAATGTAACCATGATACACCCACACTCACTAACTCTGTTTCTCATACACATACACACACACTCATGCATGTGCAAAGGTTAATAGTTGAGGTTGATTTATTGGCCATAATGTGGCCCAAGGATAGGCTGCTATAATTGGCTTCACTTATTTTCAGTGTGGCCAGTAAGAACTTGGAGAAAAATATTCGTTCTGGGGCCAGACAGTCAGTAGTTGGTGGAAGGTCCCACAGTTCAAACACCATCAGCATTTTCTTTGACCTCACTACACTTTTGATCTTTATCTCAGCGGTTCTGAATGTTTCACTCCTTGTTTGAATGTTGGGATGAGCCATGAAACTGAACATTTAAACACTGAAGACCATCAACAAAGAAGGAATTTACACAGATAGTGGGGCAGTTAAGGAGCTTATTAAAGCCAAGATGGAGCTGGTTACAGCTCTGTACAACCATGGAACCTCAGTAAATCACCATCTGGGCAGTCTCAGCTCTATTTTGAAATTCCTTTTCGACTCTCTGCCATTCTAATAACAATGAATTAGTCTCTCAATCCCCCAAACCCTATTTTGATTTACCTAGATGTATGGCTTTGTTGTTTTAAGTATAGATCTTCTTTTTAACTATTGAAAAACCAAGTCTGAAGTGACAGAGTTTCTTTAAAGAAAGGACCCCAACAATCAACATGTAAAGACCCTAGAAAAGATGTTAGAGACTTTCACTTAAAAACTGGAGAAACAAGGACCCTCCTTCCTTTAACAACTAAAAAAGTGGACACAATACATAGAGCAATGTTTTTCAGACACTGGCTGGCAGACGGTGCAGGCCTGTGATCAGAGAAAAGAGAAACAAAGTGAGTCCTGAGGCTGTGTCAGTTTACTGCCTGGAGGCAGTTTCCAGAGAACGTGCCAAGGATGGGGAACCGAAACAGCTCAGTGCTCTCGCTGGGCTGAAGAGAGCGAGATCAGAGATCCAGGAGGGCACAGTGGCTAGAATTTGTGAAACAGAGAACCAGAGAGATGGGTGCTATACTGGAGAAGCCGAAAGAGAGAGAGGCACGCACTCCGCAGTTCTGTTTATAGACAGGCCTCCCTGGAGTCTTTGGCTGAATACAGATCTGCACAGGCATGAGAGGAAACTACTCAATTCCACTATATAAATGAGTTAGGAGACCCATTCTCAGAGTTCACACAGGGCTGGGAATAGCTGTGTTCACATCGGAGCAGAAAGACCTTGTAATAAACAAGGAATGAGAATCTTCAGAAGGGTATTGCCAGAGGAGTGGGAGCTATGTTAGTCCTAGAATAAAGACTGCTTTGGACCCACCATAACAAAGCTTAAAACCAGTCCCTGAAAGGATCCAAATGATTTCAGGTAACTTAACTACATTCCAAAGCAAAGTATAGCAAACAAGAATATAAAATTAACACTGTCCAGTATCCAATAAAAACAACCAGGCACGAAAAGAAAGTCATGAACCAGAAGAAAACAATATAAATAAAAACACAGTCAGAAATGACAAGGATGAAAGAACTAGCAGGCACGGTTGTTAAAACACCTATAATAAATATGTTCCACATACTCAAGAAGTGGAGGGAAACAAACATGAGGACAAGAGAAAAGAGATGCAAAACCACAAACATCTGGAGATTAAAATATACCATCGGAAATCACAAATACACTGAATGAGATTAACTATAGAGTAGGAGGAACCTCAGAAGCAAACGTAAAGACACCACATTGGAAACCATCTGAGATGAAGCACAGAGAGAAGACAGAATAAAAATGGACAGCGCACCAGTGGCCTGCAAGACAGTCTCAGCAGTGTAACTCACACGGTGTAACTCGCACGGTGTAACTCACACAGAGTAACTTGCAGGGTGTAACTCGCATGGAGTTCCAGAGGGAAGAGAGATCTGCGCGGAAAGGGACAGAGAAAAGCATCTGAAGAAATGATGACTAAAATTTTTCCAAATCTGATGAAAATCATAAACCCAGAGGTCCAAGAAGCTCAAACCCAAGCAGAATAAATATAAAGAAAACAGTTCCAAGGAACATCATAATCAAATGGAGGAAATGATAAAAAGAAAATCTTAGAAGCAGCCAGAGAAAAGAGACACATTACAGAGGACCAAAGATAAGAATTACAGCATATTTCATATCATAAAGTATTCAAGCCCGTAGGAAACGGTCAGACAGCTTTAAAGCACTGGAAGAAAAAAAGCCTGTCAACTGATAATTCTTTACTCAGTGAAAATTTTCTCAAACTGAGTGTAAAATAGAACTTTTAAAACAGAAAAACATGGAAATAACTAACTCTACCACACCTGCACTACCGAATATGTTAAAGGAAGTTCTTTAGGCTAAAGGAAATTGATAAAAGATTGAAACGCAAAGGATAAAAAGATTGTCCAAAACAGTAAATAAGTAGGTAAATATAAAAGCTGTTTCTCAAAAAAGATAATTATTTAAGACAAATGTAGTAACGTATTGAATAAAATATATGATAACAGCATAGATGACAGGAAGGGAGAAATGGAAGATACAGTTTTAAAGTTCTGCCTTAGACATAAAGTGATATAATCTTGTTTGAGGACAAAGACATAGGCAATAAGTCAATAATAAAGATACAATGAAGTAAGAAATAAACTTGAATAATCCAAACTCAGGCAAAAGAGGGGAAAAAAGAACAGATGAGATAAATAGAAATAAAACAGTCAATTTAAATGCAACCATATCAATTTAAATGCAACCATATCAATAATTACAATAAATGTATACTGTTCAAACATTCCAATTAAAAGGCAGAAATTTTAATACTGGATAAAAAGCAAGCCCCAACTATAAGCTTTTTAAAAGAAACCTACTTTAAAGGTAAAAACATATATAGGTTAAAAGTAAAAGGATGGAAAAGATATACCATGCACACAAAAAGCACAGGAAAGCTGCACGACCAAATCAATATCAGGCAGAGTAGGCTTCAAAACAAGAAATATTACCAAGAGAAAAAGAAGATCATTTCAGAGTGATAAAGGGGTCAAACTCATCAAGAAGGCTTATAATCCTAAATGTGTATGCACTCAGCATCAGAATATCAGAACATATAAAAGTTATAATTGATAGAACCAAAAGGAGAAAAAAACTCACAGTTACAGAAATTTGAATACTCTTATCTTAGTAACTGATAAAACAAGTGGACAGAAAAATTTATAAAGGTATAAAAGTCTGGAACAAGATTACCAGTCTAATTTAGTTAGAACACTACACTCAATGACAACAGAATACACATATTCTGGATCATAAAATAAGTCTCAATAAATTTGAAAGACTCAAAATCATACAAGGTACATTTTCTGAACATAACAGAATTATATTTGAAATCAATTAATAGAAAGATATTGAGAAAATCCCTAATATTTGGAAACAAAACAACATACTTCAAAGTAATCCAAGGATCAAAGAAGAAATCAAAAAGGAAATTAGAAAATATTTTGAATCAAATGAAATGAAAAACATTACATATCAAAATTTATAGACTATAACTAAAGCATAACGGAGGAAATTTTGTAGCATTAAACATATATATCAGAAAAGAAGAAACATCTCAAATTATTAATCTCAGCTTCTACCTTAAGTAGACTGGAAATCAGTGAAATCGAAAGCAGAGAAACTACAGAGAACAATCAACAAAATGAAAAGCTGGCTTTGAAAAGATTAATAAAATTTGATAAGCCTCTAGTCAGACTGATGAGAAAAATAAGAGAGAGGAGGCATAGATTATCAATAATAGGAATGAAAGATTTGGCAGATATTATAAGGATAATAAGGGAATACGAGCAATTTTGTGCCAACAAAGTAAACAACTTAGGTGAAATAGACAAATTCCTTGGAAGGCACACTCAAGAAAAAAACAGATAAACTAAATAGCCCTTTATTTATTAAAGAGCCTGAATCCTTGGTTTAAAACCATTTCACAAAGCAAACTCCAGGCCCAGAGGGTTTTACTGGTGAATTCTACTAAAGATTCAAAAAATAAATAATACCAATTAATATATAAACTCTTCCAGGGAATAGTGAAGAACTTTACTTTCGGAATCAGGCCTGAGTTTGAGGCCTGAGTTTCTGTCTCCATTATATATTAGTAATATTATAGTGGACAAATCATTTCACTCCTTAAAGCTAGTCTCCTCATCTGTAAAGTGGGAGTAACAAGAAGAGTATTTGCCTTGCACAGTTGTTGTAAGAATTAAATAAGAACTCACATAATGTCCCAGCATGGAGATGAGCACATATATTAGGTACTCGATAAACTGTAATCACGATTTATTTTTATGTAACAAATACTATTCTCATAAAACTCTTTCATTCTATTGTAAATAGAAATATTGTCTCATCTTCATTTATTAATTTTCAGGGATAGAGGAGTTTTTCCTTTGGGGACTATAATCTCATAGGTCAAAGGCCTTCAGTTCAGTTCAGTCGCTCAGTCGTGTCCAACTCTTTGCGACCCCATGAATTGCAGCACGCCAGGCCTCCCTGTCCATCACCATCTCCTGGAGTTCACGCAAACTCACGTCCATCGAGTCCATGATGCCATCCAGCCATCTCATCCTCGGCCGTCCCCTTCTCCTCCTGCCCCCAGTCCTTCCCAGCATCAGAGTCTTTTCCAATGAGTCAACTCTTCTCATGAGGTGGCCCAAGTACTGGAGTTTCAGCTTTAGCATCATTCCTTCCAAAGAAATCCCAGGGCTGATCTCCTTCAGAATGGACTGGTTGGATCTCCTTGCAGTCCAAGGGACTCTCAAGAGTCTTCTCCAACACCACAGTTCAAAAGCATCAATTCTTCGGCACTCAGCTTTCTTCACAGTCCAACTCTCACATCCATACATGACCACTGGAAAAACCATAGCCTTGACTAGACGGACCTTTGCTGGCAAAGTAATGTCTCTGCTTTTCAATATGCTATAACTTTCCTTCGAAGGAGCAAGCGTCTTTTAATTTCATGGCTGCAGTCACCATCTGCAGTGATTTTGGAGCCCCCCAAAATAAAGTCTGACACTGTTTCCACTGTTTCCCCATCTATTTCCCATGAAGTGATGGGACCAGATGCCATGATCTTTGCTTTCTGTATGTTGAGCTTTACGCCAACTTTTTCACTCTCATCTTTCATTTTCATCAAGAGGCTTTTAAGTTCCTCTTCACTTTCTGCCATAAGGGTGGTGTCATCTGCATATCTGAGGTTATTAATATTTCTCCCAGCAAAAGGCCTTAACACCATATAAAAAAGGCAAAGACAATAAAGCAGTCTGCATTTCTGATATGCATATTTTTGGGGAAACAAGAAAAGAAGAGCAAAGAAAGTAAGGATTTTATAAGCCAGGAAAGGACAAGAAGTAGGGCCCGAAGAGTCAAGTGTGTGACTGAGAGTGCTAACATACTGCACTGGAGATTTGGGGGAAATGAGAGAAAATTAAGGATTTAAACAGCAAAGTCTAAAAAAGGGATGCAATCTATTCATTTTCTATAGGAATTCAGGAAATGGGTGGCATCTTGCACTCTGGAGAGATGAAGGTGGAGAGGTAGGAGTTATGATGGGGACAGTGAGTCATGAAGAGCACAGACAAGACAGACACACATGAGATGCTTTTACACCCAGACACCAGCACTGGGACCGAGGTGAAGCAGCAAATAGACCAGGAAAGCTCCAAACTCAGGAAAGCTTGGGTTCAGGGCAAACAAAACTCCGCAAGCAACTCCAAGATACAGACGGTTGTTGTCTTACATCCCCAGCAATTAGCCCAGCACCCTGCATGACATCAGTAAATCCGAGTTGAAGGAACAGATGTGAATATATATATTTGATAGTAAAACTATTGGCAGTAGAGAAGCTGAGCTGGAGCAGAATTCCTCTTTATCCCAGGGTTCTGCCTCCTGTCTCAGTACTATCCAAACCAGCCTCCACAATGGGGGTGTGATCCTTTGAGAAGAAGAATCTGATCATGTTTCTTCTAAAGTGTTTCAACAGCTCCCTGTGGCCTTCAGCACGCAGTCCAAATTCCTTGGCCTGAAAACCAGCCTTCTGTGTTTGATGCTGGCCTACTTTTCAGTTTTGTTTCTGTCCCTGCCCAAGATATGTCATGCTCCCATCACATGGGACTACTGAAATCCCCCACATGTACTACAGTCTCACATGTACACCCCACCTTTGCACATGCCTCTCTCCTCTCTGAGGTGCTCTCTCTGCCTGAGGCACTCCTCATTTCAAATGTTTCTTCCTCAAAGCAGCACTAAGTGATCCCTCCTTTAACCTTTCAAAAAATGAAAGTGAAAGTCGCCCAGTCATGTCCGACTCTTTGCAACCCGGTGGACTATACAGTCCATGGAATTTTCTCCATGCCAGAATACTGGAGTGGGTTGCCATTCCCTTCTCCAGGGAATTTTCCAAACCCAGGGATTGAACCCAGGTCTCCCGCATTGCAGGCAGATTCTTTACCAGCTGAGCCACAAGGGAAGCCCAAGAATACTGGAGTGGGTAGCGTATCCCTTCTCCAGGGGATCTTCCCAACCCAGGAATTGAACCAGGGTCTCCTGCATTGCAGGCGGATTCTTTACCAACTGAGCTATCAGGGATACCTTGTCTATACTTCTATTAGAGCACTAAGTACAATACCATAATTGATGTTTCCATGTCTGTCTTCCTTCATAAACTTCCAGACTGCTAGAACTGGGTTCGAGTCATCTTTGCATCCTTAGCTACTAGTATGGGGGTGTGGAAGCTTCAAAAATGTTTTTTGAACAACAAAAAAGAAAAGAACAGATTTTAAAGGCCAAAAGTAGAAATAAAGCTTAAATACTTGGGTGAACAAGATGTAGCAGTACTACTAAGAGACACCTGAAAGTCACTCTGTTGTGTCCAACTCTTTGTGACCCCACAGACTGACTATTCTTTGTGACCCAATGGAATTCTCCAGGCCAGAATACAGAGAAGGGTAAGCCGTTCCCTTCTCCAGGGGATCTTCCCAACCCAGGGATCGAACCCAGGTCTCCTGAACTGCAGGATTCTTTACCAGCTGAGGCACCAGGGAAGCCCGAGAGACACTTAGGGATGCACAAGTCCCTCCCTATAATTAGAAGGTTTTGCCACGGACAGCAGCTACAGTGCTCCCCTCCAATTGTCTCTTGTTACTGATCAGAGACAGAATTTGGGGCTGGATATACTGGAGGCCTGACCCAGTATGGTACTTCTTATCTTATATTTTCCCCAACCATTTCTCACACTCTTTGTGCCTTTGAGAAAGCAATTTCATTTTCGTACGCTTTAGTGTCACCATTTCAAAATGTTCCAAAAGCCAAGTTCCTCTGTCATGCTCTCATTTTGTCTCTTACTGAATAGTAAGGGAAATTTCAGCACTAAATTAAGGATGAAAATATTCTGAGCCCAGACTTAATGTACAACTTTAGGGAAGTTATCCTACTCCTCTACATTGCAAGTCTCCTCCTTAAAATGCAATTGACCCTATATCCAGGAGGTCACAGGAAATAGTAAAGGTGTTCCTGTGCACCTTACAGGTATTAACCCATTTAATTCTCCTTTGAGGCAGTTACTATTATTATCCCCATTAGGCACAAGAAGATGGAGCACAGAGAGGGTGAAGACTTGAGGAGGGCTGTGGAGGTGGCGCTAGTGGTAAAGAACCTGCTGGCCAGTGCAGGAGACATGAGACACGGGTTCAGTCCCTGGGTCGGGAAGATCCCCTGGAGAAGGGAATGGCAACCCACTCCAGTATTCTTGCCTGGAGAATTCCACAGGCAGAGGAACATAGCGGGCTGGAGTCCATGGGGTTGCAAAGAGTCAGACACAACCGCGTGACTAACACGCTCACTTTTCAGAGGATATAATTGCATTTATGCTTTTTCCATAAAAACATAATTTTACCTTTTAAAAAAAAGCATTAAATATGTAAGACCATATCACCCTCCCCTCAAAAGATTAATTTAGACAAAATTTAAGGAACATCCACTATATGCAGTAGAAAATCGTCAAATTACTATCAATCTCTTATAAGCATATTTCCTGCTGAATAAATATCTGTGAATAAATGAAAACTCTTCAACACATGGATTCAGAGAAGCTCTGCATTTCCAGATGTTTCTTCAGAAGGAATGGGTGCCTTATAACAGTCATCTTTCCCCTGGAGAAAATATTCATTCCCACTTCAAGAGGGGCAACTCAACTCCTCAAGTCTTTGAAAAGCCTACAGCACCTTTCTCTGTATCCACGGTTTCTACATTGGTTTCTTCCCCCATCAGAAAGAGAACACAGGAAGATCAGGTTACACTGGTGTCTTGGGCCTGTATAAATTCCTGGGAGGTTCTCTCTTCTGTTAGGAAAAGTTTCCCTGGAAACCATATTTACACACTCAATTCCCTCCCTTCCTCTGATTCGCTGGTTGGTATAAAAATTAATTTGCATTGAATCGCTGAAGCTTACAAGTTAATCAGTTTAACAGACTCACAAAATGTTAGAATTTGGTTTCTAGCCAGAGCTCGCTTCTTTCGGGGACTGTCCCCTTTCTTTTGAAATCTGAACTGTAATTCAGTTCAAAATATTTTAAAACACATCAAATATGTATGCTGGATATTTCTGGCTATAGGTAAAGAAAAGAAAATTCTCCTAATGGCATCTGGTCAATATTATTAGTTAAGGAAGATGAAGAGAGGAGGATGTACTTTACTTCTAAATTAAGCAAGATCAGCTATGATAAAGAGCTAGAAGAGATGAGTCAAAGACCAAGACAAAAACGTCTGGGCCCTGTGAAATGATGAATTCAGGCCTAAGCTTCTGGGTGATCAGAGCTCAGGACCTGGGTAAAGGAATGTGATATGAATATTAAGAATAAAGTGTCCCTAATTCAATCACCAAGTATTTATTAAATATCTAACAGTGCTTGGTGTTGGGAATATAGCAGTGGATAAGCCAGACCCAGGTCTTGCTTTCATAAAGTTTATAGTCAAATATTTCAGTAGTGAACCAGCATTGGCTTTGTTATTGAACCAAGTATCTTTGGGCTAGGGGCTCACTATATGATTTCCTACAAGGGCCAGAATTAGTTTGAGGATGGAGCAGGAACTTTCAGACAGAAACAAGCTCAAAAAGTCCTCTTTGGAGAAGGTGAGTTGACAAGTCAGATCTTTGACATATACAATGATTTTTTTATATCTTCAACAACAACGACACATGAGCTTCTAGACAAGAGAGATGAAGAAGAATGTATTTATCATAGGGCACAAAGTTAGGTACTTTGTAGTATACATACTAAAGAAGAGAGTGTACATAAAAAATTAAATAAAAAGCATATAAAGGTATCAGTCATTCTTAAGTATACTCAGCAAGCATTTATTGAGCATCCTCTATGTTCAAGAAAGAGTTTTAGGAACTGAAGCTATAGGTATGAAAAAGACAGGGTGCCTAGCAATTATAACAATGTTTTAAGTGCTATTAATAAGATGTTACAAACAAACCTAGACAGCATATTAAAAAGCAGAGACATTACTTTGCCAACAAAGGTCCATATAGTCAAAGCTATGGTTCTTCCATACTCATGTGTAGATGTGGGAGTTAGGCCATAAGGAAGGCTGAGCGCCAAAGAATTGATGCTTTTGAACTGTGGTGTTGGAGAAGACTCTTGAGAGTCCCTTGGACTGCAAGGAGATCAAATTAGTCAATCCTATGGGAAATCAACCCTGAATATTCACTGGAAGGACTGATGCTAAAGCTGAAGCCCCAATACTTTGGCCACCAGATGGGAAGAGCCAACTCATTAGAAAAGACCCTGATGCTGGGAAAGATTGAAGGCAGGAGAAGGGGATGACAGAGGACAAGATGACTGGATGGCATCACCAACTTAATGGACATGAGTTTGAGCAAGCTCAGGAGATGGGAAGGACAGGGAAGCCTGGCGTATGCCTGGCAGACCCTGTATGCCCTGGGCTCTGAAACAGTCAGACATGACTGAGCGACTGAACAGCAACAGCACAAAGGAAGATCAGAGAGGAAGGATACAACTCATTAAAAGGAAATTGGGAAGTGCTTCTGAGATGTAATACCTTGATCTTAAAAGACAGAAAAGGTTGTTGTTTTAGGCTGATGCATCCGGGAATAACTGTTTAAGCAATGGACAATTCCTGCAGTGCCTTATGGAGACTCTGCGAGCCGCACAAGCAGGAGACCGTGGAGAACACCGGCCACCTAGACTCTCTCCTGACGCACGCTATAGGCCATACTCTAAATCTCTTCATGTTTGTAATTTCACAGATTCTTGGGCTCACCTGACCCATGATGGGAGTGGAATGAAAGGAAGTAGCTTGTTCTGGAATGGGAATGACGTTGGTGATAGAGAAAGCGACACAACTGCAAAATCCTGCCTGAGATCCTTCACAAAGGAATCTACGTTGGCTGGTGCTAGGACTTGGTCAAGCGGTCAGCTAGTATCAAGCGGTGTCAGGATTTGGTCAGTACCTGGTCAAATGATTACTCAGAGAGACTGGGAGTGGGAGGAGCCTGAGAATGAGTAAATGTTGTTTTCTGGAGAGCAATAACCATGAAACCCAGAAAAACTTAACTTGTCAGTTCCAAGTAGTGATTATAAAGCCTAAGATAAGAGACAATACCAAAACTTAAGTGTTTCTGGTTTTCATGATCCACACAGGTAGATGAAGGAGCAGAGCGGGCAAAAAAGCCAAGAAAGGGATAGAAACATTCACGATAAATGTGGGGGACAGGGCCACATGTTTCAAACCTGCTGGGTAGCCCCCAGTGGCACCAGTCTGGTTAAGAAGTTATCGGATCAGGGCAAATACCTGTTCAACCCCAATTTATGTTTCAGTAGGTTATGAAATGGTCTTCCCAGCTCCCTAGCAGTTGGGAACATCTCAGTAAACAAGAAATAGAAATTAACTATTTCTTACTTAAATTGGGAGTAACAACAGGATCAGGACAGTAACTCGATCCAATCATACTCTCATGATATGATGAATGAGGTTCCAGAAGCCATTCTGGGTAAATAATTCCTTGCCTCTGTTTTCTTTTCATACTGGATATCTATTAATACTTGAATTTCAAAATAGCCCCCTTTTGCCCTTTATATCAGGAGTCAAAATGAAAAGACAGGAAAATGTGATGGTGTACCATGATATAGCAAGGACTTCAGGTTATGCAACCAAAAGCAATTATCAGGACAAAATGCTTTCATAGCTTTAGGAGGGAGCATTGATACATTTGGGTAGAACCACTTTCATACCAGTGCAAAATAAAAGGGCAGGTCTCCTTGATAAAAATTATCAAGAGAGCAACAACAGAGCGTTCAACTGAGTGGTGGGGTCTGTATAAACTCAGGGCCCCAGGAGACTGCACAGGTCACACACCCATAAAGCTAGCCTGGCCTTCAGGGACGGTATAGTAGGGTCCTTTTGTAGAGCTTGAGAGTCAAAGCTGGGTCCACATCACATCTTTGCCCCTCATTAATTACGCGATCGGGCAATTCACTTGGCCTCTCCATGCTTCTAGTAGGTTGTATGGTTGCAGTCCAGTACTGTGAGGATTAAATGGGATAATGAATAGAATGTATACAAGGTGCTTAACACAGGTAGTTCAGTTCAGTACAGTCGTTCAGTCGTTAACACAGGTAAGCACTCAATAAATGGTTCAGTTCAGTTCAGTTCAGTCGCTCAGTCGTGTCCAACTTTTTGCGACCCCATGAATCGCAGCATGCCAAGCTCAATGAAATGTACAGGTAATTCTCAAAGCAGTAAGTTTAAAAAATGAATTGCTGAACTGCTGTTAAGGATATGAAAGAATTAAAATGATATTTCAGGACAACTAAAATAATGAAGTAGACAGAAAAGAGCAAATCTTTTGTTTGACTCTTCTGCCTTCTCTAATCTCTTCCCTATTTCTCTTTTTCCTTTTACTGCCAAACATGCAGAAGGTGTCTCCATTTCTTACCCACATGTCATGCTCCCATCCTCTTTAATCTGGTATTTAATAGCCCTATGCTCATCCTCCACAGAATTGAGGTTATTTTTTAAAAGTTACTAATGACTCCTGTTCACTAAACAGAATGGACATTTCCCACTTTTTATTTAAAATTTCATACTGCTGATCAATCCCTTCAGCTTGAAACCCTCTTTGCTTCACTTCTACGATAATATACCCTCATGGCCAAAGCACATCTGATAGGTATCTATCAGGTACCTAAATAAATGGCCATGAAGGGGATGCAGTTGTGGGGTGAATAAATTAGATGATTCTCTTGTTTCTGTGATATTTCTTATTTTCCACCATACTGACCCCATTTCTTTTTACCTCCTTGAATGCGGGCAATCTCCATGCTTAGCCTTGGTCCTCTACACCTCTATTTCTATGCTGTCACGCCACTAAGAATCAAGCGGGAACGACACTAATCACATGGCTTTAATTATCACCTACATATAAGCCTCCCTGACTTCTCTCTTTTGAACACTAGTGCCTCCCCCACCAGCTTCCAAATAATTAGGGGATGCACCCGCTTATAAATTCCAGTATCACCTCAAGATATCTAGTACTTAGCTTTTCCTCTTGTCCCCCAAAACTGACTTTTCTTTCCATCTGTCTTATTTCTGTTGATCTTGTCACTCAAGTTCAAGGCTATATTTGATTCTTCCTTCCTTCTTGTTCTCCATATCTATCAGTCAGAGTACTGTTCATGCTTCCTTTATAACAGTGGTCTCCAACCTTTTTGGCATCAGGGACCAGTTTCAGATACTTTTTCCATGGACCGGGGCTGGTCAGGGGATGGTTTCAGGATGATTCTCATAAGGAACACACAACCTTGATCCCTCACATGCTAAGTTCACAGATGGGCTCAAGCTCCTATGAGAATCTAATGCCACTACTGATCTGACAGGAGGCAGAGTTCAGGCGGTAATGTGAGTGATGGGGAGTGGCTGCAAACACAGATGAAGCTTCTTTCCCTTACATGCAGCTCACCGCCTGCTGCGCAGACCTAACAGACCGCAGCCCAGGGACTCGGGACCCCTGCTCTATAACACTTATTGAACCTACCTCTTTCTATTTTCACTGCCATCATCCTAATTTAATTCCTTCTCCCCTCACATCTAAACAATTTAAATAACCAGCTAATTGGTTGTACAGTTCTCTTTCTACCCCTTCTAAAGTTTATTCTATACACTGTTGTTGAGAATCTTCTTAACTTTTATAACCCCCATTTCCTTAACCAAACATCTTCAGACTTTCCATCATACAGGATAAAGCCCTAACTCCTTAGTTTGGCATTCAATGCCTGTTAAAATCCAGTTTCAGACAGAAAACAACAAAATACTGTAAAGCAATTATTCTTTAATTTTAAAAAAATCTGGCTTCAATCAACACTCCCAATCTTACAACTTCTATAGTTAAATCTTCTGATTTTGCCACATTGGTCAGTTTCATCAACTGACCCCTGAAAACGTTCCTCCATGCTCCAGTCCTGTGTTTTATGAACATATTTTCTCCTGTCTAGAAATCCCTCCCACTTTCCTTCTCTGTATATAACAAAATCCACCATATCTCTGAAAAAAAGCCTTCCTTGATAATCATAGTCCACAATGATCTCTTTTTGCAATTCTGATAATATTATACGTTTAGTACCTTGAAAATTTACAGAAGTATGCTTTATACTGAATTCTCACAAGTTTATAAAGTAGGTGGCATTATTACACACAAAGAAACAACGTCAAATAACATGCCCAAGCCACACAGCAAGTAACTTCTAGAACTGGGATCCAAATCCTTGTTTAGCTGAAAATAACCCCTGGACTATACCACCTCTCTCATTTTCCTGTCTCCTCCAAAGCTCAAAGACAGCACAGTATTTACACACAAGCAGGTGCTCAGGAAACATGCTGATTCAGAAGATTGCTTAAGTAGCACCTGTGATTCTCAGCACTTACAGAATTGTCAATCTCAGCAGAGCAAATTAAGCATATCAACCCAGTGTCATGTTCTTTATGAGGCTTGATCTGTAATTGAGTTCAAGAGGGGGATTTGCCAAAAATTCACCATGTTCCATTCTAAAAATAAATTTTGATTTCAGCAAAGCTAAAAGGCCCCTTCTCTGAGTCAAACATTAGGTGAGTTCTGGGGATGAGGTCTACTTGACCACCTCTGGATACACCCTTCCTCTGTTTCCAAATGAGCAGGAAGTAAAAACAGGCTGGCTAAGTTGATGGCTTATGAGAGAAAAATGGACTATTACCAGTTGTAGAAGCAGAGGCTAAGGCAGCAGAACAGTATTTTCTCTGCTCTGGTAGCTAAGACCTCAGTAAAAGAAGCCTAATCAAAGTGAATCATGAGTGGCAACTGGATCCAAGAGGATACTGGTAAGATAATAGTAAAAAGTAAGAACAGAAAGAAGGAAGTACTGGAAATATTCTACTGAAGAGACGGTGGTGTCCTTTTCTTCAGTTGCTTGAAGCTGTCAGATCCAACTCTGTTCTTCAGTGCTAAACCACTAACAGAAGGCTCTATCATCTCTGCATGATTTATGGTCTCAGTCTCAAACTGTTTGTTCTGACCCACATCACAGTCCAGCTCCTTCCAGCTTCTCATCTGATTACTCACTTCCCAAGGTTTCACAGATCTGACCTCACAGACTAGATGTTCAGCATGGCTTCCCTGGGTATGACCCACATTGCTCCCTTACTGTATAGTTTAGACTTGCCCTTCTGGGATGGTCTATGCCCAGTGTTCCAGTCCTCTACCTTGGAGCTATAGCAAATGACTTCTTTCCCACCTTCATATGGTTGGACACTTCTTGGAAAGATATGAGTGATAAAGACCAGGAGTGAAAAAAAATGATGAGGGAAAAATGTGGGGGAGAAGATCAACAAGATGGAATCTGTCACTGGAAACTGTGGTGGGAGTTAGAAATTCTAGGTTACTTTGTCAAGAAAGGAAAAAGGCTACGGCTGCATTAAAACCATTGCCTAGAGATACCATACTCCTAAAGTACCTAGGACTTCCCTGGTGGCTTAGATAGTACAGCGTCTGCCTACAATATGGGAGACCCGGGTTCGATCCCTGGGTCGGGAAGATCCTCTGGAGAAGGAAATGGCAACCCACTCCAGTACGCTTGCCTGGAAAATCCCAAGAATGGAGGAGCCTGGTAGGCTACAGTCCATGGGGTCGCAAAGAGTTGGACACGACTGAGCTACTAAACTAAATTAAAGCATCTATATTCACAGTTTCCTCTGCTTTGGCTGCTGTTTCTGTTCTTCCCAATCTTCCAGGCAAGGCAAACTCCTATTCATCCTTCAAGACCTTACTTAAACGTGTTCTTTTCTGAGAAGCCTTCCTGGATCATCTCACACAACTATCTGTTCCCTCCTCTGTGCTTCTTTATGGACACATCTATTATGCTGTTACCACTTTAACTGGCAATTTTATTTCTGTCTCTCCTACTCCTTCTCTGAGGACAAGGATTAATTATCTTATTCATCTTTGCATCCCCAAGACATAGCAGAGTTCCTGGCAAACAGCAAGAATTTGTTGTTGTGTGATAAAAGACATCAAGAGCAACATGAAAGTGAAATTTGCACTTCACTTGCAAAAATCAAATTGGTTCCTGGTACTTTTCATGTGTAATTGCACTTTCCCTTGATTCAGAAGAAAGGACTTCAGACTAAAAAAAAATTCTATTGATATCACTGGTCATCTGCACCGGTGAGAGAAATAGCCGTCTTCCCACCGCACCCCCCAACCCCCACTTCCAAGAAGCTCCCAGGGCAAGCTTAGTATTAGTGGCACATGGCCCATCCTACCATTTCTATTGTAGTGAAAGCTAAATTACACTGTAAGCCTAAAGCTGCCACCATTCTTAGTGAATTGGTGGTGGTGGGTAATTTAAAAAACACACTTCTCTAGCAGACCTAATAGGGGAGTGAAGGAGGAAGATAAATTTAATCCTGGCCTAATAAGAAATTTGTTAGAAACTCACGCAAACAGCCGCTTCCTCTGGACATGACAGACCCGATCCAGGTGTCCAGCAGTGACATGAGTGTCAGGTCATCACCCAGCACAGAAAACCAGGGCCCAGTGCCTTTCTTGGGCATCCCTCCTTCTGAAACCTGGCAAATCTTGGGGGGCCTGCTTTTCCTTTAGGGGATTGTCAGCTCCTCCCAGCACCGACAATCCCCAGGTCCCTTGGCTGGTGGCCCCCAAGCACCGCTCTTGCCTTCGTCCCACTGGGGCCCCAGCTTGACTCCGGGTCAAAAGTGCCGGCGGCTGGGCTGTCAGGCCGCGGCTGGGAGGGGGCGCCGAGGTCAGGCCCGACCCCCAGGTCTCCTCGCACTCCGCGGGACGCGCGGAGTAGACGCAGGCCGCGCAAGGCCACGGGCTACTCAGGCGCGGGCCTCTGGGCGGCGGGGGTGGCGGGGAGGGGGACTCGGCCCCCCCACCCAGAGAAACCGCGCGAGTGCGGGTACTCCAGCCGGTTCCCCGCAGCCCCCCGCGAGTCGCGGCCCCAGAGCTGCCCCGCAGTCCTCGCCCGGCTGCGTCCCGACCCCGAGGGCGCGCGGCGGCCGGTCGATCCGCTCGCCCGGGTTGCGCGGCCCCCACGAGGGCCCCACGGCGCGGATCCCGGGTCAGGCCGCCGCCGCCTGCCTGCCGGTGCCCACGGCAATGCCCCGCCCAGAGCGGCCCGGCCCGGCCCGGCCTTGACAGTTGGGTGCCCAAAGGGTTAAGCCGGCAGCGCGGCGGCCGGAGTGCCCCGCGCGCTGCCAGTCCGCCGCGAGCCGGCCCCAGCGCGCACGCGCCCGCCCGTTACCTGCGGTCGCGTTCGCGCTCCTCCTCCACCTGGCTGCTCTCTCCCGGGGGCCGCCCCTCAGCCCGCCCCCTCGGCTCGGCGCCGCGCACCCTGCTGGCTACTCGGCCAAGGCCTGGGGAGGAGGGGCTTGGGGGCGATTACCATATATTAGCATACCAGCGTGCGTCACGTGGCCTCTCCAGCCAATTGGCACTGTGGAGAGGCGGGGATTGGGTTGAACACGCCTAGGTGCTGCTCCGGGCCTGAACCGGTGGCCATGGCAACGTCTGGGAGGGAGGGGGGGAGGGGGGGAAGCACAGAGCATCTTCCCTACCTGAGCTGGTGTGAAGGCATCCCCACATTTCCCACCCCGTGGAAGGCGAGGGGCTGAATGTGGCTCCTTTGGCTCCTCTCAGAAGCATTCAGATTCAGCAGATATTTGTCGTGCGTTTACCATGGGTCTAACACTTCTCTGCAGAATATGATTCCCTGGATAACCCTGTGATGTCTGTAACCCCACTTGGTAGAAGGGAAAGAGGAGGCTCAGAGAGGGTAGGTCACCCACCAAAAGTCACAGAGGCACACTGAATGACAAAATTAGAGATTGGAGTCCATTTCTGACTTCAGAGCACCCGAGTTATTTTCTCCAGTAGGGGTCTCCCAGCACCTCCTCACAATTCCAGGTATACCAAGCAGCTGGAAGAATCCTCATAGAAACTCTGTACAGGGCTTTAATGTTTCCTTACAATGACGGCTGAGGTCAGTAGGCAAAACAGTGATGCCCAGATTGCACATGAGAAGAAATGAGGCTCTGAGAGGTGACAGTGATCTATCTTTGGTCAAACAGCTATTAAGAACTAGTGCTTAATCACTATGATTTACACTCAAGCTTGCTACTTTATAAACTTTTAAATTCAAACATGATGGTATTGCTATGACTATTTTACATATTAAGAAACTGAGGCTTTGGGAAGTTAAGGAAATTGCCCAAGGTGGCACAGCTAGGAAGTAACAGATAAGGGTTCAAATCCAGGTTTATCTGGCTCCAAAGCTAGTCTCCTAGAGTCTCTTTGGGACTAGGCTCATTTAATAGATTCAGACTTCAGAACTCCTTCTCAAAAAGAACTTTCTCTCCTATCTTAAGATGTGACCATGTTCTCTATTAATCTTGCAAAATATTACATGACAGGTGATATGTGTTCAGGTCACAGAGGCTAAATATTAAAGGAAAACAGAGTCGCCCCTGCAGGTGGGTTAAGGACACTATAATTCTCAACTCTTCAATTTTACCCCTGGGGAATGTGATAGTTTGGTGAAGGCAGAATCACTTAAAAAATAGGCACCTACATTTAGGCTTTCCTCTACTTCTTCTTCTAGTTTAGCTCAGTGGATCTCTAACTAATTATTGGACAAAATAGTAATACCTCAAACTAAATATACTAAACTTTATAGGCATTTTAAGAGATTAGCAAATGTAATTTTGCCTGTAAGTACATTTAGCCTCATTGGGCTGACTTAAAACCCAATTTCCTCCTAAGCTGTGATGTTTGGTGTTCAAGAGCCCAAACTTGGAGGCAGACCTAATTGGGTTAAAATCCTAATTTGCCTACTCACTAATTGTGTGACTTAGGGAAAGTTACTTAACTGCTCTGCCTCAATGTCCTCATTTATAAAATAGGATAGGAATGGTGTGAGAATCAAATGAATTAATGAACAAAAAGTATTTAGCACAAGCTATGGCTTAGAAGTAAAACCTCCATAATTGTTAGCTGTTATTGACACAGGAGGTTTGCAGGAACAGACAACCCACATGTACAGAATCTCTCAAGGTTTCCTAGCTGGCTTCGGAATTCTGGAGCTGTCTCTCATCCCTTGTGGCATATTAAACAGCCTGTTGTGCTGGTGAAGGCTTGTTATCTCTCCAAATGACATCCTCTCTTCTTAGGATCATAAATAATTCCTGGACTCAAAGGAGCTGGTTTCTCCTGTACATCTCCTAGCACCAAATTACTGGAGTGGCTCCTTGCAGAAAGGGATCTTGACAAACAGTGGAGCCATAAGTCAGGCGTCTTGAAACACTTTTATGAGCGCCTTAATGAGGGAGATGAGCTGTCATCAGGAACTCTTCTCGACCTTCCTGGCCACAGGAAATGAGTTCTTTGTGCTCAAAGGGTTTCCAAAGCTGAGGCGTAAAGAGTTTTCAGGAAGTGGGGCAGTGATGAGAAGCTGTTGACTCAGAGAATCCCAGGGCTAAACAGCCCCCATCCTGCCATTCACCTTATAGGGTCAAATTACTCAGGGCTTATTGCAGCAATAGCACCAAAGGGTGGCTTGCAGGGGTGGATGTTAATCCTTTCCCCGTCCCTCCATGCACACACTTCAACAGCCAATCTGCCACCATCCTGAAAGATGGAACAGTATAGACAGTATTTAAGAGCATTGTCTCTGCAGCTGAAGAAACAAGTGTGAACCCTGCTTCCATTATTCTCTATCTCTGTGTCCTTGGGAAACTTGCTTAACCTCTCTGTGTCTCAATTTCCACATCTGCAAAATGGGAAAAATACTGTGCCCACCTTACAGGCTCTTGTGAAGATAAATGAATGACTAGCATCAGGTGTTTAGAACACCCAATAGGAAGCCCTGGAGATATGTTTGCTAATTCAACAAAATAAACATGGAGTCCAATACAAGCAGTGTACTTTCTGTAGAGGCAACCACAGCCCTAAGCAAAATGCTTTGGACCCTCTCCTAACTATATGCTGCCCCCTTCCCCTCTGACTTGCAATAGGAAGAAGACGTGCTTCAGGGTTCTACTTTGAATGTGGACTCTGCCACATTCTGTTCTGTGAAACTGGTCAAGTTATTTTACACCCTCAAACCAGAGTTACATTATTTGCAGAATGAGACTTACTTCCTCCTGGAGTTGTTCTGAGCATTCGGTCAGATCGTATCTAGTAGGAGGTGATGAGAGCCTCCTACTCTCAGGACAGAGATCCTTCTTGACCATAATCACGTTTCTCTTTTACTGAAATATTTCTAGTGATGTCTTTACTTTCCAGTAATGAACTAATATTTAGTGAGCACTTACATGGCCCTGTGCTATGTATCATATATACTTAGAGAAGAATGAACACCTGGAGTCCAAGATGTGAACTTGCCCCAAAACACAGTGGAAGTCAGTGGTGGAACCAGGATTCAAGCCTGGACTGTCTAATACCCAAGTCCACGCTAATGACCCTGCATGCCACAGGCTTTCCACTCCAGCTCAGCTCTTGGAACTCAGTTCTCTTTCTTTAGCATTCCTCTCGCATCCATACACACACACTCCCTGGTGGCTAGCAGTGCCCAGCACAGTAAGTGCTCCATGTGTGTTTACTGAATGGGTGAAAGTAAATGACTGCGACATCCTCTTATAGTGATGAAAGCCTCCTTTTTTCCTTGGACTGTCCCCACTGGGGAAGAGAAGCAGCTGGCAACGCTCCTCCCCACCTCCTAGCATCCTCTTCCTGCTCAATAATCATGTGGAAGGCTTTCCTCCCTCTCCCTGGGGGAATCAGGCTGCTGCTGCTGCTGCTGTTTTTTTTCCCCAGAGATCTACGAGAGACACAATGATGACTCATCTTCAATGAACATTTGGAGGGATGTCAGGGCCACTGGTGCTTTTAAGGGCTCTGTTAATATCCATCAGTGGGACCATTTCCAAATAATGGCCTTGGATAAGTGTATTAGTTTACTAGGGCTGCTGTAACAGAATACCACAAACCAGGTGACTTAAAACAACATAAAAATTTACTCTCAGAATTCAGGAGACCAGAAGTCCAAAATCAAAGTGCCAGCAGGATTGGTTCTTTCCTGTGGGTGAAGGGGGAAAATCTAATCAGTGCCTCTCTCCTAGCTTTTGGTGGTTATCAGCAATTCTTGGCTTATTCGTGTATCATTCCAATCTCTGCCTCCATCATCACACAGCATTCCCCCTGTATGTCTGTGTCCAACTTGCCCTCTTCTTATAAGGATACTAGTCCTGTTGGAGTAGGACCCACTCTAATCCAATAAAGTGAAAATGAAAGTCGCTCAGCCATGTCCACTATACAATCCATGGAATTCTCCAGGCCAGAATACTGGAGTGGGTAGCCTTTCCCTTCTCCAGGGGATTTTCCCAACCCAGGGATCAAACCCAGGTCTCTCGCATTCCAGGTGGATTCTTTACCAGCTGAGCCACAAAGAAGCTCTAAAACCTCATCGTAACTTGATTATATCTACAAAGACACTAGGTTTTTTAAAGGTGTTTGTGTTCCAAGGCTCATTACCGGCTCCTCCAAGCTTCCATAGGCTGGTCCAGTATTTGAGGGACTTTGGAACTTCAGACAAATCTAGAACCATCCCCTCTCTGACAGTGCAATCTGCAATCTTTCTTCTCCTTAGTCACATCCATTGACTAATCTTGGAACCATCACTTCTCTGAATCCCTCAACAGATGAGCATGAGGGAACTCCTTGGGGGCAGATACAATGTCTTGTTTATCTTTTTTGCCCCCAGTGTTAACATAAAAACCATCATAAAATTGGCTCTCAATAACCATTTGTTTAATCAATGAAAGAACCTTTGCTCCAGTTAGTACAAAGGGCCATTTATTTCTCACTGTTTCTACATCTAATTTTCAGTGACAGTTGCAGAGTTGGTTTAAGATACCTGAATTCCGCTCTGAAAGACACAGTTCTTTTGACATGAATATTCCATTTGTCACTACATTATTAGAAGAGATGGCATTTTGCTCCTATTATTGGTGGCTGATACAAATATTGTCCTGCCTCAAGCTGTCATCATGTGAGATCGCAGCCTGGAGCAGTGAGGCTGAAAACTGGGGCAGGCTGGGGTCAGAGATGGGGTCAACTCAGCAGGAGTTGTCAGATGAGAGCAGGGGTGAGAAGGAGGTCAGATGGGAGATCAAAGTCCAGGAACTAGGCAGGTACACAGTCAATCCTGGCTCTCCCAAGGATGGTGGCCTGTGACTGGAGCCCCTTTGGAAAATGTCTCATAGGCAGGTCCTCTGAGCTGGCCGCCTGCTCAAAGGTCCCCGGAGGATTCTTTGTAATTGATCTGGGTCTGGGTTCCCTCCTCACAAAGGGGATACAATCAATCAACATTATTTGGCAAGCCTCATGTTCATATGATCAGATAAACTTTAAAAGCCTGGAAGCAGTCTTGTTTGTTTTAGTCACATGGCCCCAGGCCTGCTGCTAATTTTTAAATTTATGGTTTTAGGTCTAATGCTGGTTATGCATCAGGATCAGCTGGGAACCCTGGCTCAAAGATCCCTGGTCCTACCCCCAAAGATTCTGATTCTCTGAGTGGGCTACTGACACCTAGTAAGACTGTGCGGTGCAGTGGTTCAGGGTGGAGGCTCTGGAGCCAGACTGCTTAGATTTGCAATGGTTTTGCCATTAACATGGTGAACCTGGGTGAACTTCACCTTTGTGAGCTTCAGTATCTTATCTATGAAAGAGAATAGGATAAAAGAATAGAATAAAAGAGAACAATAATATTCAGTCAATTGATAGTATGTGAGGATTAATGATTTAACACATGCAAAGTCTTAGACTACTAAGTGCTCAATAAATGTTACTTATGATTATCTTTCTTTGTACCAAGCTCTGTGAGTGATTTAGAATCACAATCCTTCTCTCCCTTCCTCCTTCCCTTCCTTCTTTCCTTCCTTCCCTTTTTCTTCCTTCCCTCCCTCTCTTCCCTAAACAATTACCAAGGACTTCCCTATCAGGGGTTCCAGGTGGTGCTAGTAAAAAGAACCCGCTTGCCAGTGCATGTTCCCAATTTGGAATCAGTCCATTGTTCCATGTCGGGTTCTAACTGTTTCTTGACCTACGTACAGATTTCTCAGGAGGTAGGTAAGGTGGTCTAGTATTTCCATCTCTTGAAGAATTTTCCACAGTTTGTTGTGATCCACACAGTCAAAGACTTTGGTATAGTCAATAAAGCAGAAGTAGATGTTTTTCTGGAGCTCTCTTGGGAAATAGATGGGGAAACAGCGGAAACAGTGTCAGACTTTATTTTGGGGGGCTCCAAAATCACTGCACATGGTGACTGCAGTCATGAAATTAAAAGACGCTTACTCCTTGGAAGAAAAGTTATGACCAACCTAGACAGTATATTCAAAAGCAGAGACATTACTTTGCCGACTAAGGTCCGTCTAGTCAAGGCTATGGTTTTTCCTGTGGTCATGTATGGATGTGAGAGTTGGACTGTGAAGAAGGCTGAGCGCCGAAGAATTGATGCTTTTGAACTGTGGTGTTGGAGAAGACTCTTGAGAGTCCCTTGGACTGCAAGGAGATCCAACCAGTCCATTCTGAAGGAGACCAGCCCTGGGATTTCTTTGGAAGGAATGAGGCTAAAGCTGAAATTCCAGTACTTTGGCCACCTCATGTGAAGAGTTGACTCATTGGAAAAGACTCTGATGCTGGGAGAGATTGGGAGCAGGAGGAAAAGGGGATGACAGAGGATGAGATGGCTGGATGGCATCACTGACTTGATGGACGTGAGTCTGAGTGAACTCTGGGAGTTGGTGATGGACAGGGAGGCCTGGTGTGCTGCGATTCATGGGGTCGCAAAGAGTCAGACACGACTGAGCGACTGAACTGAACTGAACTTGCTTTTTCGATGATCCAGCAGATGTTGTCAATTTGATCTCTGGTTCCTCTGCCTTTTCTAAAACCAGCTTGAACATCTGCAAGTTCACGGTTCATGTATTGCTGAAGCCTGGCTTGCAGAATTTTGAGCATTACTTTACTAGCGTGTGAGATGAGCGCAATTGCGTGGCATAGTTGGAGCATTCTTTGGCATGGCCTTTCTTTGGGATTGGAATGAAAAACTGACCTTTTCCAGTCCTGTGGCCACTGCTGAGTTTTCCAAATTTGCTGGCATATTGAGTGCGGCACTTTCACAGCATCATCTTTCAGGATTTGAAATAGCTCAACTGGAATTCCATCACTTCCACTAGCTTTGTTTGTAGTGATGCTTTCTAAGGCCCACTTGACTTCACGTTCCAGGATGTTTGGTTCTAGGTGAGTGATCACACCATCGTGATTATCTTTGTCATAAAGTTCTTTTTTGTACAGTTCTTCTGCGTATTCTTGCCACCTCTTCTTAATATCTTCTGCTTCTGTTAGGTCCAGCCAATTTCTGTCCTTTATTGAGCCCATCTTTGCATGAAATGTTCCCTTGGTATCTCTAATTTTCTTGAAGAGATCTCTAGTCTTTCCCATTCTGTTGTTTTCCTCTATTTTTTTTGCATTGATCACTGAGGAAGGCTTTCTTATCACTTCTTGCTATTCTTTGGAACTCTGCATTCAGATGCTTATATTTTTCCTTTTCTCCTTTGCTTTTTGCTTCTCTTCTTTTCACAGCTATTTGTAAGGCCTCCCAACACAGCCATTTTGCTTTTTTGCATTTCTTTTCCATGGGGATGGTCTTGATCCCTGTCTCCTGTACAATGTCATGAACCTCCATCCATAGTTCATCAGGCACTCTATCTATCAGATCTACGCCCTTAAATCTATTTCTCACTTCCACTATATAATCATAAGGGATTTAATTTAGGTCATACCTGAATGGTCTAGTGGTTTTCCCCACTTTCTTCAATTTAAGTCTGAATTTGGCAATAAGGAGTTCATGATCTGAGCCACAGTCAGCTTCCGGTCTTGTTTTTGCTGACTGTATACAGCTTCTCCATCTTTGGCTGCAAAGGATATAATCAATTTGATTTCAGTGTTGACCATCTGGTGATGTCCATGTGTAGAGTCTTCTCCTGTGTTGTTGGAAGAGGGTGTTTGCTATAACTAGTGCGTTCTCTTGGAAGAACTCTGTTAGCCTTTTCCCTGCTTCATTCCGTATTCCAAAGCCAAATTTGCCTGTTACTCCAGGTGTTTCTTGACTTCCTACTTTTGCATTCCAGTCCCCTATAATGAAAAGGACATCTTTTGGGGGTGTTAGTTCTAAAAGGTCTTGTAGGTCTTCATAGAACCGTTCAGCTTCAGCTTCTTCACCGTTACTGATCGGGGCATAGACTTGGATTACTGTGATATTGAATGGTTTACCTTGGAAACAAACAGAGATCATCCTGTCGTTTTTGAGATTGCATCCAAGTATTGCATTTCAGACTCTTTTGTTGACCGTGATGGCTACTCCATTTCTTCTAAGAGATTCCTGCCCGCAGTAGTAGATATAATGGTCATCTGAGTTAAATTCACCCATTCCAGTCCATTTTAGTTCGCTGATTCATTAGCATAGTTTAATAAGCTGAAGTGAACATCTTATTAAAAAGCATTCAATAAAAGCCACTATAAAATATTTTTATAGATCTATGTGAAAACTGCCCTTTAAGAAAGAAAGACTGTCATTTATCAAAAAGACCAGCTGAATAAATGACTAAAGTGAGAACAGTCATAAATTTAGTCTTTGCTCTCGAATACAAAAGCAAACATTCTACTATTTTCTCTATTTCTTCTCACCTGTGAGATGCTAGCTACGTTGGAAAAGGAGTTAATAGGCTGCTTCCTAACTTGAAGTTTCACTCATACGGTAGCCTTAATACAGAATATATGTTTTGCAGAGAACTCACAGACTTAAAAAGTTACACCAATTCTAATGGTTGTAATTATTATCCTTGGTTTCATGCAATACAGCCCTCAAATAACCATGGAACTCTAAATGCAAGCAATGCTACAACCCCATCTACTGAAGTGAGGCAAGTAACTGAGTCAATTTTTAATAAAGGTATCCTCTGTGAGCCTTAAGAACTAATGCCATGGAAATCCAGATAAAAATACTCCAAAACAGTAAGAAAGTCTTACCTACATCTTTTTGTCCTGGTTTGTCAAAACATCTGTCACCCATAGAAAAGGTAAAAACCAATTTCAAACAAAATGTGAGAGTAATACATAGATTTCCCATCCATGACACCTATTTCCTATCTTTAATAACATTTTTTTCAAATTATAAAACAAATATATGTTTTTTGCCTAACATTTGGAAAACACAGAAAAGCACAAATATAAAAACAAAAATATCCATCTCACCTACCAAAAGCTAGCTTCTACAGACCCAGAAACTTTTTTCATTAGATACATTTTTAGCTAAATTCATGTTTGATTTTAGGTATCTGCTATACAGAGCTTTATAAACTGCTTTTAGAACGTGTTTTTACACAGGATTAAATATTTTCAAACTCATCCTAACTTTTATGGTTATATGGTACATACAGTATTCTACTGTGTAGACATGGCTTCCCTGGTGGCTCAGAGGTAAAGAATCCACCTGCCAATGTAGGAGATGCAGGTTTGATTCCCAGGTTGGGAAGATCCCCTGGAAGAGGAAATGGCAACCCACTCCAGTTTTTTTGCCTGGGAAATCCCATGGACAAAGGAGCCTGGTTGGGCTACAGTTCATCGGGTCACAGAAGAGTCAGACATGACTTAGTGACCAAACAACAACAACTGTGTGGCTATGCCATTATAGAAGAAACCACACCGAGATTAAGCTGTTTGGCTTATTTCCCATTGTTTTATATTATACATGTTATCACACGGACATCTTCATATACGCATCTGTGCAACTGCCTTTGCTCAGCTTGAAAGACTTCATATAAAGTCACCAGCAATATAGAGAAGATGCTTTGATTAACAGCAACAAACAATAAAATGAAAATGTGTCACACTGAGTGCTAATCACACAGCACATCTAATTAACTATTAAATATCCATGCTGGCACGAAGATATTAATGTATTTATCGAGAATGGTTCTTCCTTTAAGTAAGGATCATTTAAACACTTCTAATATAACTCATATTCAATTAGCATTTTTTTGAAAAACGACACCTTGTAACTGCACAGAGAGCCTTCTCGTCTGCAGAAAGCAGAGAGGAAATGTTTTTACACCAAGAATCTTTATCCCAAGACATGACTCCTTCAGTTACCTTTCCTCCCAGTTCTGTGACCTGTGTATTTCCCTGCTGCCTCCTTGGTCAAACTCCCACTTCATCAAAACTTCCTTGGTAGAAACCACATTCACCTCTGCCTCTGCCTAAAAACAAGAACACACAGAAAATGATGGTCAGATGTCAACATTTGGCACAAGTTCAACACCAAACATTAATCTTTGAAGTGCTGTCTATATACAAAGCAGGATGAAGTGAAGTCGCTCAGTCGTGTCCAACTCTTTGCAATCCCATGGACTGTAACCTACCAGGCTCCTCTGTCCATGGGATTTTCCAGGCAATAGTCCTGGAGTGGATTGCCATTTCCTTCTCCAGGGGATCTTGCCAACCCAGGGATCGAACCCGGGTCTCCCAAGTTGTAGACAGACGCTTTACCTCTGAGCCACCAGGGAAGCAGGATATCTACATTTAAATATTTAGCAAGGCCCACTGAACCTTTACCAGTGAGACCAGTAATAGCAATGATGGCAGTGAAGTAGCTAGACCACAGGAGGATTAAAACAAAAAGCTGGAAAACTGTGTAAGAGTCCCAGTTCCAGTCCTGAAAAGAAGCAGTGTCAACACTGAGCTCCTTGACAGAACAGTCAATAGTGGAATCCTAAGATCAGTACACCATTATGACAGATCGCACCTTCTATTGGATTATTTTCAATAAAAATGGAAAATGTGAGAAGTTTGAGAAGAGAGCAGATAAAGTACAAAAACCAGGCACAAATGTTAATTTCTTTAATTCCAGAGAAAGGATAATTTAATAGGGTCAACTCTAAACTATCAATTTTGTGAAATAACTCCTTAAAGAATGTTCCACAGCAACCAAAGTCACTCTTTCCCATTTGCGCAAATCTTGGGGAAAAATATCAGGCAGCACTAAATTCAAACCACAGAGGTGGTAAGAAAGTGTGGATGTAGGAATTTATGAGGCTCCAGTGGCTCAAATGTACACTGGCCTTTACTGAAAGCAATCTGATTAGATTTATCAAAATTTGACTCAACATTCTAATTAGAATTTATCCTAATAGAAATATTTGCACAAATATGCAAATATATATATACACACACATACATATATGGAGATCTTTGTTGCAAATTTTTAAAAAACAGAAACATAATCACTAAAGGACATACTAAGTATATTTTGATAAAGCAATTCAGTAGAATACTGCTGCTGATGCTGCTAAGTCTCTTCAGTCATGTCCAACTCTGTGCAACCCCATAGACGGCAGCCCACTAGGCTCCTCTGTCCCTGGGATCCTCCAGGCAAGAACACTGGAGTGGGTTGCCATTTCCTTCTCCAATGCATGAAAGTGAAAAGTGAAAGTGAAGTCACTCAGTCGTGTCCTTAGTCGATTCTTAGTGACCCCATGGACTGCAGCCCACCATGCTCCTCCATCCATGGGATTTTCCAGGCAAGAGTACTGGAGTGGGCTGCCATTGCCTTCTCCGTCTGTAGAATGCTAGGAAGCCACAAAAGATAAAGTACTGTCATTAAAAGAAATCTAAATTTTTCTGTTGAATGACTAAACCATGCCAAAGAGCAATACATATTAAAAAAAATTACCTTGTATATAAATGGTATGACTGAATGGTTAGGATCAAGAAGGATATAAATTCAAATGTTACATCTGGGAGCAGAAGGCCGTGTGCACTTTCAGCTTTTTATTTTCTGTGTAGTGTGAGGATCTCCCAACTAATGTATGCCATTTGTATCCAACACATAAGTTAGAAAACTGGGGGGAGAGGGGTAAGAACTGTGCCTAGGGATGCCCTTGGACTGCGAGGAGATCCAACCAGTCCATCCTAAAGGAAATCAGTCCTGAATATTCATTGGAAGGACCAAAGCTGAAGCTTAAACTCCAATACTTTGGCCACCTGATGCGAAGAACTGACTCATTGGAAAAGATCCTGATGCTGGGAAAGATTGAGGGCAGGAGGAGAAGGGGACAACAGAGAATGAGATGGTTGAATGGCGTCACCAACTCAATGGACATGAGTTTGAGTAAACTCTGGGAGTTGGCAATGGACAGGGAGGCCTGGTGTGCTGCAGTCCACAGATCACAAAGTGTTGGACACAACTGAGTGACTGAAGTGAACTGAGGGATGTATTTATACTTAGATAAAATCTTAGCCATTATCCCCACCTCAACTTCTCCAACAGTTAAAACCACCCAAGGAAAAATGATGCATCTTGAATAAAAGTATGAATGCATTCCAAAGCTAAATACAACTGAGTTAAATAAATGTTTCAAATATCCATACAGCATTTCTACTTTTTAGCATTATTTATCAAGAATTGGCTCCAAATACAATAATACTTCTATATGACCTTATTATGGAACATAAGAATAATGCATAGAATTTTATGTATGTAATCTTAGAACCAAGGGAACATTTCATGCAAGGATGGGCTCGATAAAGGACAGAAATGGTATGGACCTAACAGAAGCAGAAGATATTAAGAAGAGGTGGCAAGAATACACAGAAGAACTGTACAAAAAAGATCTTCACGACCCAGATAATCATGATGATGTGATCACTCATCTAGAGCCAGACATCTTGGAATGTGAAGTCAAGTGGGCCTTAGAAAGCATCACTACGAACAAAGCTAGTGGAGGTGATGGAATTCCAGTTGAGCTGTTTCAAATCCTGAAAGATGATGCTGTGAAAGTGCTGCACTCAATCTGCCAGCAAATTTGGAAAACTCAGCAGTGGCCACAGGACTGGAAAAGGTCAGTTTTCATTCCAATTCCAAAGAAAGGCAATGCAAAAGAATGCTCCAATTACCGCACAATTGCACTCATCTCACATGCTAGTAAAGTAATGCTCAAAATCCTCCAAGCCAGGCTTCAGCAATACGTGAACACCAGTACTTTGGCCACCTCATGCGAAGAGTTGACTCATTGGAAAAGACTCTGATGCTGGGAGGGATTGGGGGCAGGAGGAGAAGGGGACGACCGAGGATGAGATGGCTGGATGGCATCACTGACTCGATGGATGTGAGTCTGAGTGAACTCCGAGAGATGGTGATGGACAGGGAGGCCTGGCGTGCTGCGATTCATGGGGTCGCAAAGAGTCGGACACGACTGAGCGACTGAACTGAACTGAACTGAACTGAATCTTAGAACAATGAGTACCCTCTTAACTAGTCCAAGATTCAATATCTTCACCTGTAAAATGGAAGTGAGGACTAGAGTTGAACTATAATAATCCTAAAGTTACCTTCCAGTTGTACCAACTTAACTTCAACTTCATGTCCAGTTTTCTACCTCTATCCTTAGGAAATACAGATGTATTATTTAAGATCTATCTTAAAACAGTCTAATGCAAACTGTTATGTAACACTGTGGTGATCTCTACAAAGATATTTTTAGGATGAAAGAAAAAATGTCCCTTGTCCTTTTAGAGAACAATTTTCTCAAGAAAACCATTAAGCACAAAGCACCATGAAAAAGTATTTTATTCTGGAAACATGTGATTGTGAAAAACAGTGTTCAAAATTTGCCAGAAAAATAAGCAAACCACAAAATGTTTCCTGCCAGTTATGACTAGCATTGGCACTGGTCCTCCTTTTGAGCCCAAAGCTTTATAAGTGGGCACAAAAAAAGAACCTGATTCTAGAGCTTTCCACTTGTTAAATGTAAGGAACACTCTTCAAAGTGCAAGATGCATAATCATCTATAAAAGTAGTTCCCATATGACAAGAAGCAAGTAAATATTACATGGAGAATCTTTCACAAAGTTAAATTTAAATGACTGTCCTAATCTCGGAGAAGGCAATGGCACCCCACTCCAGTACTCTTGCCTGGAAAATCCCATGGACGGAGGAGCCTGGTGGGCTGCAGTCCACGGGTTCGCTAAGAGTTGGACACGACTGAGCGACTTCACTCTCACTTTTCACTTTCATGCATTGGAGAAGGAAATGGCAACCCACTCCAGTGTTCTTGCCTGGAGAATCCCACGGACGGCGGAGCCTGGTGGGCTGCTGTCTATGGGATCACACAGAGTCGGACACGACTGAAGTGACTTAGCAGTAGCAGTCCTAATCTCTGAGATTTCACCCTCTTCTTTGGGAGGATTAAAATAAATTTCCTTTAATAATGATGAAGACAGTACTGACAATTGTGTAGATATGTTTTATTTTTAAACATCTTCACCAGATAAAATAAAAAGACAAATTTGTGTTATTTCCCTGTTCATTTATTACCTTTTACTGCTTCATGATATTCAGAAGTATGAAAGTCAATTGATTTTCACATCAAACTTCTCTCAAGTTGAAAAGAGCCAGGCCAGTCATCTGATGTCAAGTCTGCTCATGTCAAAAAAAAAAAAAAAGCTACACTAATCACTACTTATTTAACTAACAGGTCAAAATTAAGCAATAAGCAAAGAAAACAAAACCACAGATTAAAGGTCTCATGAAAGCATTAAGAATCACAGTTGGGACAATGGTGTCAGAAGTATTTCTCACTCAGTCAGTTCATTCATTTGACTAGTTTCGTGTCATCCATTCATATCAATGTTAATTAAGTCACTGTTTTTATCACAGCATCTATCTTTCATATATGTCTCATTTAAATTCTGAATTTAAGAGTTCTGTCCTATGTGATAACAATACACACTTCAAAGAAACTAGAAGGCACGAAGAAATTTGTCAACCTTTTCTCAGTTTCTTGACCTGGAATTTTTTTAACACCTATTTAGAGATTGGTTGGTACTTGCGACACACAACATCAGTGCTCACTTGAGGAACGGGCCACATTTCTTAATTAATAAGACCACTCACTGCCATGCCCTGAAAAGCACTAGAGGAAAAGCTCCCCAAGGACAACTTCTTCTCAGTGCAAGCCCACTGCAGAAAAACACAGGCAACATCCAAGGAGTGGGCCACAGCCATCCTCAAAACAGTATCATCACGCCACCAAGAAGCACAGACTTCAGACGATTTCTGGACCAACTGAACTAATTGCATTTGGGAATCTAAACGGCCTGTGAACCTTTTGAAACACACATGCTTAAATCTCACCACCCAGTATATTCTGCTGCAGATATTATTTCTTATTGAGTTTTATAGATGATTCTAACAACTCCCCAGGTTAAAAACCTCTGTTCTAGAGACTGACAAATTCAGAAGGAAAACACATGGAAAACTTGGTAACAGCACTTGATCTAAAGCAGAGTTTCAGTTAGACTCTTCATTATTCACAACAGCTGCTTTCCCACATTCTGAATGAAACCCCGCCACAGGAATGCACAATTTAATACAGTCCCTATAAAGAGTCCCTATAAAGACTTCCCTGGTGGCTCAGACGGTAAAGCATCTGTCTACAATGTGGAAGACCTGGGTTCAGTCCCTGGGTTGGGAAGATCCCCTGGAGAAGGAAATGGCAATCCACTCCAGTACTATTGCCTGGAAAATCCCATGGACAGAGGAGCCTGGTAGGCTACAGTCCATGGGGTCGCAAAGAGTCAGACACAACTCACTGAGCAACTTCACTTTCACTTTCACTATAAAGAGTGTGTATACATTACTCTATTCATAAAGCATAACTTTAAGAAAAAAGAACTTAGATACTCCACACTCATGATCATGCCAACCTGGACAGTGCAAGCTGTTGCGAAAATCGCTTCTGTTTTTGCAAACACCCAATTCTTCCTAAAGCACCTCTTAAAATTGCAAGGTATGTTCAGACTTCTGCTGTGATTAGGCCAACTTAGAAGTAAAAGCCCAAGTAAATATTTATATTACGAACATTAAGAATGCCCTTAAGTTGCAAAGATCAATAAACTCCAAGCAGGGAGCAGATATCAAAGAACAAGTAATATCAATTATTCTTCTAAGAAAAGACACAAATCTATAAAATATAAAACTACAGATTATATAAAGGATTGTTGCATAATTTTTTCTTTCTTCTACACCCTAAAATAGGTCTCGTACTGAGAAGACGGCTTTTACAAAAGCCTTTCTCTGGCTGGGGACACTCCTGGCACCTGGCCATATATGGAGACCCGAGTCACAGAGCCCTGCAGGGACCTGGGGGCCACTCCAGCAGCCAAGGCACTTTAGGGAGCCCTGGCTCTCACAGCGTAAGGTCCCCTGGGGGTGAGGAATATGGATCATGAATATTTGCCAAAGAGAATTAGGACCATCTAGAATCATTCACACTCAAGTCTCTAGGCTCGAATTATTCTCTTCTACTCAAAACCAGGGGTTGTGGAGTAGATACACTGAGAGATGGTTCCGAAAAAAAATGTTCAGGACATTTCTTATGCAGTTAATGTCAAAGGGCAGTTTTTGAAAATCAAATATCAAAATATTTTTAAGTGATTTATTTATTTCCCTCTCCTCTGTCTCCACCGTTCCGTTATTACTTTTTTTTCCACGTGAAAGCTCACCTCGCCTTGTGAAGAACTTTGACCTCTAGCAGCCCCCACCGCTGTTCCTCTTCCTCCTTGTCCTGTCAGTTGCAAGACAGCAGCACTATTTACGGACATGGAAAAGTTTCTCTGCCAAAAAAAGAAAAGAAAGAAAGAAAAATGGATAAAACAGATAAAACTGCATGTTATTCCTCACCATCTCCCACTGCATCTATAAAATGGCGTCTAGTGACCACTAGCGATGGGAAAAGTTCACCACACGACACAAGATGTCCCCAAACCTGATTTTAGCTGAAAATTTTAAATTAAGATTTCAGATCAACAAACATTAACAACCAATGCCTTACACCGTGTTAGGCTCTGTATATACCCAGAAGGAGGCAAGATATGTATGCATCATCATAATAAACAGAGAATACACAGTAAAGGAAATCTGATTTGAAAGGGTCCTTTAACTACCGAAAGGTGGAAATGAGTGGGAGTCACTAAAGGTCTGAATCAATAGTAACAGGATAAAGAAAAAAAATTGCTCATTTTGCCTCATGCTGCTGGCCAATGTGAATCAGGAACTCCAACTAGTGTTTAATAGAATGACAGGTATCAGGGATGAGTGGGGAAGAGAAAAGTAAGAAGTGGATAGGAGAAGACAATGCTTGAAAAGAATAAACAAAATCCCAATCACTTAGTCATTAGCCTACATTTGCACCCACAGTCAATGTGGAAAAGTGTTGGGAGCTGTCTTAGGCATTACTGACAAAATGGAGGCACTGCCCCAGCCCCCTCTCCTCATTCCGCAGGCACGGTCCCGGGATGAAGGAGTTAAGTTTTGTGATTCTGACTTGTTCTTTCGTTTCTTGGGTTGAGTTGGCTGGAAAGAATGTTAAGGTGCTTATTGTTCTTGAGAGAAGCATGAGAAAGCACAAAGCGTTCTGCAGTTGTGCCCAGAAAACAATCTATAAAGTAACCATTGACATTTGTTCAAGGATTTTTACAAAGAATGTCCCAGGATGAGCATGTAGGCCACAGCTTGAGGCCAAGGGAAGGATTGTTATCTGAGACCTGTTTGTGAGGGAGATGTTTATGGCAAAGGAAGTTTGCTGAGTTTAGGGTTTAGGAATAATTAAGAATAGTTAGAAACCTTTTTAGGAGATAGTGAGCTTAGGATACTAGGGGCAAAGGGGATTTAGAAAGATAAGAAATAAACTGAGGAATGTGGTATGCAGCCCAGACATAAGCATGAGTTACAATGTAATCACAAGTAAACAGATTCTGAGAGAATGGCTGAAACAGGAACTCTGTTTGAAGGGCAACAAGGAGATAATAAATCTGGGTGAGGGGGAGGTGAAAATGTAAAACCTCTGACCTAATGCTTTTGAAAAAGTATAAAAGAAGACCTGATGCTTGAAATAAACATGTAGTCCCATATCTCGAGTCAGAGGCTACATCATTCCCCGCCGACACCACCCATCCCTTCAGGCTGATTCCCTGGCTGCTGGAGCTGGACTCCGGCAGAAAAGGGTCAAATAAGACAAAAATAGTAGTGGGTGGGCGTCCTTCACACATGAAGAGGCGACACAGGAAGACAGGAGGTCTGGGATTCAAAAATATCTTTAGTGGATACCTCTGGATAAATGGAACACACAGAGCTTAGGAAAAGGTAAAGCACGAAGCAATTACAAAAATACTGGAAAATAATCTATGAAATAGCAAAACTCTAGTCATATGAAACAATTTAATGAGAGAGTTTTAAACTCAAAAATTCTTGGAATTTATCTTTACCTGAATACTTTCTATATACTTAGGACCTAGTAAGGGCTTCCCTGGTGGCAGAGATAGTAAAGAATTTGCCTGAAATGTGGAGACCTGGGTTCATCCCTGGGTTGCAAAGATCCCCTGCAGGAGGGCATGGCAACCTCTCCGATATTCTTGCATGGAAAACCGCCATGGACAGAGGGGCTTGGCAGGCTACAGTTCACGGGGTTGCAAAGAGTCAGACATGACTGAGTGACTAGGCATGCAGTATATGAAAATACAATTGATTTCTGTGTGCTGATTCTGAAGCATACAACTGTGCTGTATTCCCTTACTGGCGTTAATAGCTGTTCTGTGGATTCTTTAGGATTTTCTATATCATGTCATCTTCAAACAGAGATAATTTTACTTCTTCCCTTCCAATCTGGATCCTTTTTATTTCCTTTTCTAGCTTAAGAGCTTGGCTAAAACTTCCAATGCAATCTTCGATATCAGTGAAAACAGACATACTTATCTTGTTTCCAATCTAAGAAGAAAAGCTTTCAATTTTTCATCACTGAGTATAATGTTGGTTATGTGTTTTTCATAAATTCCCTTAATTATACTAAGTTCACTTCTATTCCTAGTTCGTTAAGTTTGCCTATCATGAAAGGGTGTTGAATTTCGTCAAATGCCTTTTCTGAGGCAACTGAAGTGATCAAGTGGTTTTCTTTTCTTCATTCTATTAATGGGGTATGTTATATTGATTTTATGTTGCACCACCCTGGAATTCTGGGGATAAACCCCACTTAGGCATAGTGTTTAATCCTTTTGATATGCTGTTGGATTCAGTCTGTATTTTGACAGGTGTATTTTGACAATTAAAGATACACACACAAAAATAAATTGCTTAAACATACTAAATGTTAATAAGTAATTATTTCTACATGGTAAGTTTATAGGTTAAGATTTCCCTCTTCATATTTTCTGTATTTTCTACAACCAATATGAATATCTTTTATAGCAAAAGAATAAGTATTTTACTGATTTTTCTCATATATGAAATATTATGTAGCAGAGATGAACAAACTGAAGCCATGTGTATGAATATGAAATTTAAAAACGATGAAATCTAAAAATCATTACTGAAAGAAAAAACAAGCTGCAGAAAATAATATACAGTAAACTATCTTCAGTATGGCCTTCCCTGGTGGCTTATGTATTAAAGAATCTGCCTACAATGAGGGAGACCTGGGTTCAATCCCTGGTCAGCAAGATCCCTTGGAGAAGGAAATGGCTACCCGCTCCAGTATTCTTCCCTAAGTAATTCCGTGAACTCAGGAGCCTAGCAGGCTACAGTCCATGTAACATTTATAACCCTATAAAATGAAACTCTTAGGAGCAGATGGATACACAAATATGTAATGATAATATTAAAACATGAATGATGAAAGTAATCTGATTCATAGTAATCCCTGGGAATGCAAAGAGGGGCACACCCCCGGCAGTCTCAACTGGATGAGAAATTTTGTTTCTTCAAAGGTATACACAGATTATTTTAAGATTAGATTTATTTGAGTTGAAAATATTCAGATCTTTGTAATAATATTCTCTATACTATTTGACATGCTTCAAAATAAAAAATATTTTTGAGAAAAATTAAACCAGATGTCATATTTTTTTAAAGGAAATTTACCACTTTTGAAAAGGAACTTTCCAGCAACTACTGGAGATAGGACCCTTCCTTTCCCATGTATTCTTTATAACAGTAACACTTTTTGATCAATGAAAATATTTTCTGATGCCTCTAGATGATACCGGGTTTCATGAATAAAGACAGAATTACTATGCTGATTTTGGACTTCCCTGGTAGCTCAGCTGGTAAAGAATCCACCTGTAATGCAGGAGACCCCAGTTTGTTTCCAGGGTCGGGAAGATCCCCTGGAGAAGGGATAGGATACCCACTCCAGTATTCTTGGGCTTCCGTGGTGGCTCAGACAGTTAAGAATCCACCTGCAAGGTGGGAGACCTGGGTTCAGTCCCTGAGTTGGGAAGATTCCCTGGAGGATGGCATGGCGACCCACTCCAATATTCTTGCCTAGAGAATCCACATGGACTGAGGAGCTTGGTGGGCTACAGTCCAAGCTGTCATAAAGATTTGGACATAACTGAGCAACTAAGCACACAGCACAGCCTGATTTAGGAGAAATCACAAATGAAACAAAATTACTTATAAAAGTATGATGCTACAAGTCACCAAATAGGTATACCTTTCTTAAAACTTAATGCAGGTTCCAAATAGGAAAAGGAGTACATCAAGGTTGTATATTGTCACCCTGCTTATTTAACTTATATGCAGAGTACATCATGAGAAACACTGGACTGGAAGAAACACAAGCTGGAATCAAGTTTGCCAGGAGAAATATCAATAACCTCAGATACGCAGATGACACCACCCTTATGCCAGAAAGTGAATAAGAACTCAAAAGCCTCTTGATGAAAGTGAAAGAGGAGAGTGAAAAAGTTGGCTTACAGCTCAACATTCAGAAAACGAAGATCATGGCATCCGGTCCCATCACTTCATGGGAAATAGATGGGGAAACAGTGGAAACAGTGACAGACTTTATTTTGGGGGGCTCCAAAATCACTGCAGATGGTGATTGCAGCCATGAAATTAAAAGACGCTTACTCCTTGGAAGGAAAGTTATGACCAACCTAGTAGCATATTGAAAAGCAGAGACATTACTTTGCCAACAAAGGTCCGTCTAGTCAAGGCTATGGTTTTTCCAATGGTCATGTATGGATGTGAGAGTTGGACTGTGAAGAAAGCTAAGCGCTGAAGAATGGATGCTCTTGAACTGTGGTGTTGGAGAAGACTCTTGAGAGTCCCTTGGACTGCAAGGAGATCCAACCAGTCCATTCTAAAGGAGATCAATCCTGGACGTTCTTTAGAAGGAATGATGCTAAAGCTGAAATTCCAGTACTTTGGCCACCTCATGCGAAGAGGTGACTCATTGGAAAAGACTCTGATGCTGGGAGGGATTGGGGGCAGGAGGAGAAGAGGAGGACAGAGGATGAGATGGCTGAATGGCATCACCGACTCAATGGACATGAGTTTGAGTGAACTCCGGGAGTTGGTGATGGACAGGGAGGCCTGGTGTGCTGTGATTCATGGGGTTGCAAAGTCGGACACGACTGAGCAACTGAACTGAACTGAATAGAGGTCTGATGGTTTTTGGCCATGCCTCATGTGGGTTGTGAGATCTTAGCTCCCCATCAGTTCTGAACCACCAGGGAAGTCTTAATAGAGTTCTTTTAATAGACTTTTTCTTCTTAATAGACTGACTTCACCATGTGAAGCATGGCAAGAGTGCAGAAAAACACCCAGAGTTGTCACAAAAAAATAATGATGAAAAATAGTTCTGGAATTAGATAGTGGTGATGTGTTATACAACTCTGGGCATATACTAAAAACTACAAAATTGTAAAATTTTATGGCATGTAACTTAAGTCCTAATAAAGCAGGTTTTTTTTTTTTTAAGAGTAATGATGATTCCTCATTTAAAGTGGTATTCTAACAAAGCTCTTTATATCTCTATTTTACTATAATCACCACAGTTCCTTAAAGTCAGAAACTCTATTATTTGTCTATGGACATCATATACTATAATAGGACAAACACAAAATCTGTTACTTTACAGCCCAAAACTTTTTCTCACAATATCATTTTAAAAGTTTGTGACAGAAAAGTACGATTTTAAGCACACTGTGGGCTGAATATTTACATTTTTTTTTCCAGTGGTAAAAACTGGTATGAATTCAGGTTTAGCAGAAAACTACATGTTTCTGAAAAGAAACTCCTCTTCCCTGAAAAATACCCTTTTCTCTCTATTCTAATACATGTCCTTATCTCTACATAGTACTCAACAGCCTCAGATCTAAAGCAAAATATAGTCAACTAAGAGAGGCATCCATACGCCAAGAAGAGTAAGAAGGAAGCAGACCTGGGGAAGGACACTCCTGAGAGCCTAAGGGGGAACTTCCTATTTTCATGTCTCAGTGGGAAGGAACAAGGGTGGGACCTGAGGCTCAAAGCTACGCACACACCTGTTCTTCCGTGAAGGGCACAAGAGCCAGTGGCAGCAGGGGCTCCTCCTGTAGGCAGAAATTCTTTATCCAGAAGATCTGGGGGTCGGGATGCTCTGGGCCCTGGTGGGGAGGGCAATATCTACTGGGATCTGTTTGACCAAACATATGACCATGAGGTTAATGCTCTCCCTGCGATTCTAAGAAGTCAAAACAAGAAAATATTATTTGGTTTATCTGCTGCTAATTATCAAAATACAGAATAAAAGTTTATTCAGTCACAATTAATATTCTGACAGGGTCAAACATTAAAAAGCCCAGTCACTCACCTCGTCCCCCCTTCAGACTACCACTCTCAGATTTGATATACAGCTGCTGCTGCTAAGTCACTTCAGTCGTGTCCGACTCTGTGCAACCCCATAGATGGCAGCCCACCAGGCTCCCCCGTCCCTGGGATTCTCCAGGCAAGAACACTGGAGTGGGTTGCCATTTCCTTCTCCAATGCATGAAAGTGAAAAGTGAAAGTGACCCTGATAGCTCAGTTGGTAAAGAATTTGCCTGCAATGTAGGAGACTCTGGTTCGATTCCTGGGTTGGGAAGATCCACTGAAGTAGGGATAGGCTACCGACTCCAGTATTCTTGGGCTTCCCTTGTGGCTCAGCTGTAAAGAATCCAGCCGCAATGCGGGAAACCTAGGTTCGATCCCTGGGTTGGGGAAAGGCTACCCACTCCATTATTCTGACCTGGAGAATTCCATGACTTCCATGGAGAATTGTATGTATAGTCCATGGTGTCGCAAAGAGTCATACACAACTGAACAACTTTCACTTTCACTGACTCCGATACTCCAGAATGCACATTTAACTCAAAGCACAAGGTGGTAAGTAGAGTTTTACAAGCAGCCGTATCTGTCCTTAGCAACCATCATTAAAATTTTGTTCTTAATTCATTAATAAAGTTAAAAACAAAGTACACTTAAGTAGAAAATGTTATTTCTCACTAATCACATGACAGAAGTGTACTTTATACTGTATGAGTTTTGATCATTTATAAGTAACTCAAATCAGGTGTCATATTTTAAGATTTTCTCCCCACTAAAAATTTTATATTTAACTCAAATGGGAAGAACAAGAGAGGCATCTGCCCTTCTGGCTCCTAAGGTCTAACTGGAAAGAAGAATGACAGATGCAATAAAGAGAAGAGAAAAACATCTCAGCCATCACAGTGGGATAAAAATAAAGGTTGTTTGGAAATCAGTTAGACAAAGCATTAAGTCCTGACCACTCTCCTGCTTCCATGGAGCTTTCTACTTCTGTGATGAAATCTTAGGTTTTCTCTAAAACATAAAGAGTGCATCATTTAGAAGAGCCTCTGTGAACTACTGCAGGTTTCAACACAGGAAGAAAAGAGAGAAAAACCATAGATATTTCATATATCAACACATAACTGTACATACTCTGAAGTCGCATTTGCAATTTTGAACTCTTTCCTACGTTCTTACCTTGTTGTCTTTAAGGAAAAGTGCTAACATTTCTTCTCTCCCATAATGATAGTCTGCTAACACATTCTGGCAATGCTGGAGAAAGAGGGGGATGTGATACTCCCACCGCTGGACAGAGCTCGGAGCCTAAAACAGTAGACAGCATAGAAAACCAAAGTGTCAAATGTGCTGGCAGTAAGGACCTTTTATTTCCACTATACTATATACTATAAATTTTCATTTTAGTTCTTCAAAAGAACAGAAAGGAAAAGTCATTATGTCAAGGAATCCAAGATTTTAGCTCTAATACAATCTGCTGTAATAGCTCACTAAGAAAATAGTTTACTGAGTTCATTGAGAAATATGTAGACAACCATGTGGAAATTCCTTAACTCAAAAAGTATCGTAGCATGTCCCTAAGAAGCTTAGGGAGTGAGGAGGGGACATGTTTTTCCAAACTATAAAACTAAAACATAATTAAAAATTAGACAGCAACTTAAATCACTGGATTAATAGAAATTAATAAATCTGACAGTGCCAGCTGTTGGCAAGTATGTAAAACAATGTAAATTCTCAAGTAGTACTTGTGGAATTATAAATTAGAACAGTCACTTCAAAAAATGATTTCCTAATATTTAACAAACTATTTTTTAAAATATTTCTTTTGCTCCCCAAAAGAAAATGCAAAATACAGACACTTGTAAAGAAAATGATACTTTTATATACGTCCACAGTATTTGATAACTCACTTTTAATAAAAGCAATAAATGATGAGTGTAGAGAATTTGAAAATGCAGTGAAAAAAAATCCAGTGAAGTACAAGGAGAAAAATATATAAAACCCATATTTACTGCTAAGGAAAAAAAAAAAAAGGTAAAAATATACTTCAAGCTGATAACAGAAGTTACCTCAAAGGAAGGAAACTGGAAAAAGAGGAACACAATTTTATAACATGTTATTATTTTTAAAAGGAGCTGCTGCTGCTGCTGCTAAGTCACTTCAGTCGTGTCCGACCCTGTGCGACCCCATAGACGGCAGCCCACCAGGCTCCCCCATCCCGGGGATTCTCAAGGCAAGAACACTGAAGTGGGTTGCAATTTCCTTCTCCAATGCACGCAAGTGAAAAGTCAAAAGTGAAGTCGCTCAGTCGTGTACTACTCTTAGCGACCCCATGGACTGCAGCCTACCAGGCTCCTCCGTCCATGGGATTTTCCAGGCAAGAGTACTGAGTTGCTGAATCAGGAGTAGCTGACTATCAAGGAGTGGCCCAAAGTTCTGTAAAGTAATTGATAACAAGAGTAAAAGGAGCCAAAGTACTGCAAGTCAGTAGTTTAGCCCAAAGGAAAATTCAACAGAAGCACTGAAATATAGGGGACTGGAATACAAAAGTAGGAAACCAAAAGATACCTGGAGTAACAGGCAAGTTTGGCCCTGAAATTCAAATGAAGCAGGGCAAAGGCTAACAGAGTTCCTCCAAGAGAACGCACTTGTTATAGCAAACACCCTCTTCCAACAACACAAGAGAAGACTCTACACATGGACATCACCAGATGGTCAATATCGAAATCAAATTGATTATATTCTTTGCAGCCAAAGATGGAGAAGCCCTATATGGTCAGCAAAAACAAGACCAGGGCCTGACTGTGGCTCAGATCATGAACTCCTTATTGCCAAATTCACACTTAAATTGAAGAAAGTAGGGAAAACCACTAGATCATCCAGGTATGACCTAAATGAAATCCCTTATGATTGTACAGTGGGAGTGACAAATAGATTCAAGGGGTTAAATCTGATAGACAAGAGTGCCCGAAGAACTATGGACAGAGGTTCATGACATTGTACAAGAGACAATGATTAAGACCATCCCTAAGAAAAATAAATGCAAAGAGGCAAAATGGTTGTCTGAGGAGGCTTTACAAACAGTTGAGAAAAGAAGAAAAGAGAAAGGCAAAGGAAAAAAGGAAAGATATACCCATCCGAATGCAGAATTCCAAAGAATAACAAGGAGACATAAGAAAGCCTTCCTCAGTGATCAATGTAAAGAAATAGAGGAAAACAACAGAATGGGAAAGATTAGAGATCTCTTCAAGAAAATTAGAGATACCAAGGGAACATTTCATGCAAAGATGGGCTCAATAAAGGACAGAGATGATATGGACCTAACAGAAGCAGAAGATATTAAGAAAAGGTGGCAAGAATACACAGAAGAACTATGCAAAAAAGATCATGACCCAGACAACCACGATGGTGTGAAAACTCACCTAGAGCCAGACGTCCTGGAGTCCAAAGTCAAGTGGGCCTTAGGAGGCATCACTACAAACGAAGCTAGTGGAGGTGAGGAATTCCAGCTAAGCTATTTCAAATACTATAGATGATGTTAAAGTGCTGTACTCAATATGCCAGCAAATTTGGAAAACTCAGCAGGGGCCACAGGACTGCAAAAGGTCAATTTTCATTCCAACACAAAGAAAGGCAAGACCAAAGAATGTTCAAATTACAGCACAACTGCACTCATCTCACACACTAGCAAAGTAACGCTCAAAATTCTCCAAGCCAGGCTTCAACAGTTCATGAACCGTGAACTTCCAGATGTTCAGGCTGGATTTAGAAAAGGCAGAGGAACCAGAGATCAAATTGACAACATCTGTTGGATCATCAAAAAAGCAAGAGAGCTCCAGAAAAACATCTATTTCTGCTTTATTGACTATACCAAAGGCTTTGACTGTGTGGATCACAACAAACTGTGGAAAATTCTTCAAGAGATGGGAATACTAGACCACCTTACCTGCCTCCTGCGAAATCTGTATGTAGGTCAAGAAGCAACAGTTGGAACCCAACATGGAACAATGGACTGGTTCCAAATTGGGAAAGGAGTACATCAAGGCTGAATATTGTCACCCTGCCTACTTAACTTGTATGTAGAGTACATCATGTGAAATGCCAGGCTGGATGAAGCACAAGCTGGAATCAAGATGGCTGAAGAAATATCAATAACCCCAGATATGCAGATGATACCACCCTTATGGCAGAAAGCCTCTTGATGAAAGTGAAAGAGGAGCGTGAAAAAGCTGGCTTAAAAGTCAGCATTCAGAAAACTAACATCATGGCATCTGGTCCCATCACTTCAAGGCAAATCAATGGGGGAACAACGGAAACAGTGACAGACTATTTTCTTGGTCTCCCGAATCACTGCAGATGGTGCCTGCAGCCATAAAATTAAAAGATGCTTGCTGCTTGGAAGAAAATCTATGACCAACCTAGATAGCATAGTAAAATACAGAGACATTATTTTGCCAAGAAAGTCCATCTAGTCAAAGCCATGGTTTTTCCAGTAGTCGTGTATGGATGTGAGAGTTGGACTATAAAGAAAGCCGAGCGCCGAAGAATTGCTACTTTTGAACTATGGTGTTGGAGAAGACCCTTCATTGTCCCTTGAACTGCAAAGAGATGAAACCAGTCAATTCTAAAGGAAATCAGTCCTGAATATTCATTGGAAAATGCTGAAGCTGAAACTCCAATACTTTGGCCACCTGATTCAAAGAACTGACTCTCTGGAAAAGACCCTGATGCTGAGAAGGATTGAAGGCAGGAGGAGAAGGGGATGACAGAGGATGACTTGGTTGGATGGCATCACTGACTCTATGGACATGAGTCTGAGCAAGTTCTAGGAGTTGGTGATGGACAGGGAAGCCTGGTGTGCTGCAGTCCATAGGGTCGCAAAGAGTTGGACTGACTGAACTGAACTGACTGAAATATGTCCCCAAAATTGCTAAGTTGTATTGACAAAAACAAAAAAATAAAGGACTGGTCTACAACTTGTACATTAAAAAGTATGAAGGCCAAGCACAATAAATACTTGCAAATTATTCAACAATGGCAGAAAAAGTAGCATGTTCACAGTAAATATACAGAATGTGTTTACATGTAGAAAGCAATATCAGAAAAAAAAAAAGGAGTATGTATTAGTACAGTAAGACGAACAAGGTTTTTTTTATTTCAATGTTTTACTTATTTTTTTTAAATGTTTTATTATGGGCAATTCTGAACATATATAAAACCACCAAGAAGAAACTCCCCCATACCCATCAACCCAGTCTGCAGTCCATCTGACTTCTTCTACAGCCCCATCTAACCGTCCTTTAATGTTATTCTGAAGGGACTCTTTGGCTTTCAAGATTTTTAAAGGAAATTATTTTTAAGTTTGGAGAAAATTCTTTTAAGAAAAGTTATCATTTCATCTGTAAATATTTCAGAATGTTATCGCTAAAAGACACAGGTTTTTATTTAAGTCTGGATTTTGCTAACTTTATCCCTGTGATATAGTTTACTACGTTTCTCTGCTCTCTGCATTTCATGTAAATTGGTGGCTGGATGTAGAGGCCTGATCAGACTTGATCAGACTATGTACATGTGGTGGTATGTCATCCCACCACGAGGCACACACCACCTGGTGCCTTTTGCAAGGCTAAACAGTCCCTCACGAGCCAAGCTGAGATCCCCAAATTCACTAAGGTTACAGGCTGACTTTATTCTATCATTTCTTCTTTATTTACTAGGTAGAGTAGTTCCACAAAGAGAAACTTCCCTTTTTTACTATCTGGTATTACCTAATAGAATATAGCTCATATAAGAAAAGAAAAAGCTTCCGTTCTTCCTTTTCGTTTATTAGTTTTCATAATAACGACTTGGTTTGCTAACAATCCTCCAACAGTAAAATTATATTCATTAATGTATTTCAGTTCACTGCAATTATTCTTAACAATATTCAAACTGTCTCATCTTTGCCTAGTGGAAGAGGCTTCAGGTTTGCTCCCAAGTCCTTCTGACCCAACGCTAGTAGTCTTTGAGAGCTTCATTTCTATCTGGTATGTCAAATGTTCCAAAACCAGCTTACTTCTTGCCTCAGATGTGGAATCCATCATTTCACCAGGGAGCCTGATTCTCTTTGGCAATACACATATTAAGATTACAGTCTGGCTGCTAGAAGTGTTCACTGCTATTGGGTTGGTCTTTTGTTTTCTTTCCAATTATTCTTGGACTTAGAGGTCATTGAGTCCAACTCCTATAAGACAGGCTAAACAAGTCAGTAAGAAAACAACATGCTCACAAAAGAGGACCCAACCACTGCTGAAGGACCTGCCGGTACAGTGGTTCACATCAAATTCATGAACATCTGGGCTCTTCCCTGAAAACGTGGACTTAATATCCACTGAGAACTGAAGCTGGGAATGTTACACGTACTCATTTGTTTCACAACCACTCCCAGTATAGCAGATGAGAAAACCAAAGCCAAGGAGTTAAGCCGTTTACCCACAATCACAGTCAGCAGAACCAAGAGTCGAAAACTAGGTTTTTATGACTAAAAAGACCAAAATCTTTCCAACAACGAGGTCTCAGAGGTCTCAGATTTCTATTTAAAATAGTCATGGTTCAGTCTGCCAAAAATTAATTTTAAAATATACATCTATGTAATTAGAAATCAGTTTAAACCATCTTATACTGAATCAGTATGCTCCCTAAGAGTGTCTGCCTCTAGAGGGCACATCTAAGCTTTCTTCCCTTTTCTAAGGGAAAACCATCCCAGTATCTGCAATTAGTAAGTCTCACTAGAGTCTTTCCCACTCACTGCCCAGCACCCCTAATTTCTTCATCTGCTCCTCACAAGGTTTCAAATCCATCCACCAACCCCCAGAGAATGAGATGGTTGGATGGCATCATCGACTCAATGGACATGAGTTTGATACCTCCAGGAAATAGTGAGGACAGGGAGGCCTGGCATGCTGAGGTCCATGGGGTCACAAAGAGTCGGACACGACTGAGCAACTGAACAACAACCCCCAGGGGCTTTCCATGCCTGGGAACTGAACACTTCTCTTAGGTACCAGACCTAGAGAGTAGCATGACCAAGAATGCATACTTAAGAGACTTCTCCAGCCACTGTGAAGGCAAGCTAAGTGTGATGCAACCTAGAGAAGACGGTAGCCTGAACCAGGAGAATGGTTGCGCCCACTCATAATCAACAAATCCTGTCCCAAGTCCTTCTTCACCCACAAACATCTGGAAAAGCTGACACATATCTGGATGACGTCCTTCCTTAAAAACCCACCAGTGATCTTTACCTCCTCTGGAACTGTGCTCCATATAGCCCTCTCTTCTAGAAACTCAGTCCTTCCCTATCAGCGTTCCTTCCCTATCATCTCTAAGTATATCTAATATTGATTTGCTTAAAAGTCCTCTAATGCCGCATCCCTCTCTGGCAATGCAGCACTGGTCGTCTTTCCTCTTCATTTCGGAGATGTCTTCACCGCCTCACATCCCAACCACTTCAAGACCCAGTGCAACCTGGCTTCCCCTGCACCACTCCACTGCTCCAGAAAAGTTCAACAATCTCAACACTAGGCCCAAATGAAATTTCCCTCTCCTTGTCATCTTCACCTTCCTGGCCATATGGAGATCTGTTTAACACAGGAGGCCCAGTGCTACTCCCAGGAGTCTAGTAGTACCTGACAGGTAGCTGCAGCAGGGCCTTCTAAAACAACCCTTCCCCAATAACCACAATCCTCACTTGTTAACTGTTGTTCAAAATCCAGACTTCAACTTAGAATGTCCCTGTAGATATGTGAAGATGTACAAATCTAATAGCACTTCTCTGTAAGGTCATGATTCTCAGTTCCAGGTGTGAACTCTCCCCTACAGAGCAAGGCTTTCTTATTCAACCACTCACAGCCCTACTCATCAAAACCTCCTTCATCACCTGTATTCCCAAAGACAGGTAAGGATACCATCATCTACTGAGCGAATGGATTAAGAGTCTCGGAATCATCCTTTACTCCTAATTAATCATCTCCCATACTCAATTACCACATTCTGCCTGCTTTAAGGGCTTCCCTGGTGGCTCAGTGTAAAGAACCCACCTGCCAATGCAGGAGACATGGGTTCAATTCCTGGGTCAGGAAGATGCCCTGGAGAAGGAAGTGGCAACCCACCCCAGTATTCTTGCCTGGGAAACACCATGGAAAGAGCAGCCTGGCTGGCTACAGTCTACGGGGCCACAAGAGTTAGACATGACTTAGCAACTAAACAACCGTTTTAAATCCTAAACCTCTCAAACCATCCTCTGACCAAGTAACCTACCATTGTTCACATTTATTACCTCAACTGCAGTCATTAATGCACTTTAATGAGCACCATGCTACAACTGCTGCTGGCCCACAATGGAAGCTATATCCCAGTTGTCATTACGCGCACAAGGATAAACTTGGTCAGAGCGGCTCATTATCATCATCTTCTCAACTGTGTTGTTCCTAGTAGCTGATTTTAAGGACTGCTCACGACACCTTCAGAAAGATTATGCTATGATTCTAAATTGAAACATATTGGAAAAGACTCTGATGCTGGGAAAGATTGAAGGCAGGAGTACAGGACAACAGAGGGTGAGATGGTTGGATGGTATTACCGACTCGATGGACATGAGTTTGAGCAAGTTCCGGGAGTTGCTTATGGACAGCAAAGCCTGGCGTGCTGCAGTCTATGGGGTCGCAAAGAGTCAGACACGACTGAGTGACTGAACTGACTGACAGATACAGAGGATTTAATCAGAATCAAGATGTCTTAAAATACATTCTTAGTGGGTACTTACCTATATGTCCCCAGATGTAATATTTACTTCTGAATAGTGGAATTATGAGTAACTCTTTTCCTAGTAAGTTACTAATTTTTGTTTGAAACCGAGATAACACTGGCCATAAAAAGAAGAATGGAAGAGTTCAGAAGTTTCAAATATTGAAGTAAAAAAAGAGAAAGGCCGGAAAGTCTTCATTGGCTTCCACAATGAAGTCATCGGTGACTTGAAGAGTACAATTAAAGAAGTTTGTGGGGACAGAGCCAGATTTCAGAGGTTGGGAGGTAAGAAAGGGAAGATACAAATGCAGTCAACTTTTTCTAGAATCTTAGCTGCGAAAGGTGAAGAGAAATGAAGCAGAGTAGAAAGAAAAGTTCCACTTTCGTTTTAGAGGAAAATATCCTAAAGGAAAAGTATTAGTACAATCAAAAAGTGAAGAAACAATTTAGCAAAAATATGATGGAAATGCAGCTCTCAGAAGGCAGGCTGGATGGGGCTTCAAAAAACAGTTCAGTTCAGTTCAGTCGCTCAGTCGTGTCCGACTCTTTGCGACCCCATGAATCGCAGCACGCCAGGCCTCCCTGTTCATCACCATCTCTCGGAGTTCACTCAGACTCACATCCATCGAGTCAGTGATGCCATCCAGCCATCTCATCCTCGGTCGTCCCCTTCTCCTCCTGCCCCCAATCCCTCCCAGCATCAGAGTCTTTTCCAATGAGTCAACTCTTCGCATGAGATGGCCAAAGTACTGGAGTTTCAGCTTTAGCATCATTCCTTCCAAAGAAATCCCAGGGTTGATCAAAGCAGGGTGACAATATACAGCCTTGACGTACTCCTTTTCCTATTTGGAACCAGTCTGTTGTTCCATGTCCAGTTCTAACTGTTGCTTCCTGACCTGCATACAGATTTCTCAAGAGGCAGGTTAGGTGGTCTGGTATTCCCATCTCTTTCAGAATTTTCCACAGTTTATTGTGATCCACACAGTCAAAGGCTTTGGCATAGTCGATAAAGCAGAAGTAGATGTTTTTCTGGAACTCTCTTGCTTTTTCCATGATCCAGCGGATGTTGGCAATTTGATCTCTGGTTCCTCTGCCTTTTCTAAAGCCAGCTTGAACATCAGGGAGTTCACGGTTCACGTATTGCTGAAGCCTGGCTTGGAGGATTTTGAGCATTACTTTACTAGCATGTGAGATGAGTGCAATTGTGCGGTAATTGGAGCATTCTTTTGCATTGCCTTTCTTTGGAATTGGAATGAAAACTGACCTTTTCCAGTCCTGTGGCCACTGCTGAGTTTTCCAATGGGGGAAAAAAAGACATGCCATGCTTATCCACTTGTGACAAGAGCAAAGTATGTTCAAATGACTGAAGATATCTGCAGGCTTTTTGTGGTGGAATAGCAAGTGATGGGGAATTCACATTCAACGGCCTCAGTTTTCTCAGATAAGTAGGCAAATGACAGTAGGGGGCAGGGTAAGGTTCTAGAAGGGTGCAGAAATGTTAGCTGCTGTATCTCTAATAGTATTGTTTTTTGGTTTTTTTTAATAAACTTTATTTAGGAATAATTCTGGGTTTATAGGAATGTTACAAAGATATTACAGATACTCCCTCACTTTCCCCTAATATAAACAACTTACATTACCACAGTACACCTGTCAAGACTAAGACACCAACACTGGTACACCACTAGCAACTATACTCACACTTAACCCATTTTTCCAACAACGTCCTTGTTCTGTTCCAGGATCTAATCCAGGACACCACACTGCAGTTACCGACAGTGGTTCTGAAGGCCCAGCCAAGATGGAGATGGCACCTACCTGCGTGGTTGTGGGCTTCTTTCTCCAACTTAGCCTAAGAGTGAGCTGACAACATGACTGAATCTGGGTTAGGATTTTGTCATCACAATAAATGATGAATACGAAGGCAAAGGGAGGGTACTGGCAAAAGAATAGAAGAATAGAATAGAATAGAAGAATAGAATATTCTTCACTAGAAGAATAAGAGGTGGGAGGTAAGTCGCAGAATCAGGACACTGGGAAGACAGGATGGGTCGTCCCATGGACTCTGAAGTAACCTCAGGATAATGGCAGGGAGAAGAAAGAAGAAAACGAAGGATGATGCCACAGGGTCCAGATCTGATGATAAAAAGGGGAAGAGATAGCTATACTGTCAGACAGCATGAATTTCAGCAACCAGCTATTCATATCTTAGCCAGACCCGGATTAGCACAAGAGTAACTCCATTTCTGTAAATTCGTTCAACCCCTTCAAAAACCCATTTAGCAGTTATCTATTACATCGAAATATACACCTATTCGGCGACCCCACAATCCACTGCTAGACATACATTCACCGAAGAAAATTTCTACCCAGAGATGAGTATAAGATATGCAGAGTAGCTTTATTCATAGCTGGCACGTGGCTATCATGTTTACCAACACAAATGCCCATCAACAGGTGAATGAGTAAGCAAATACATGGGAGCTTCAGGGTTGGTGAAGACGTGGGAAGGATGGCATAAAGCACTCTGATGTGCCCTTTCCCACACGCCTTGCCCTATGCATCCCTGCCACCCAGCTGTTACTGACTTAGGGAACATCACTGATAATGAGACAAACTGGCACCACGTGCCTCCTAATGACACTGACAAGGACACAGTATCATTTATGTTATATTCCTAACAAAAATGCATACACTGAAATTAATTTTGAAAAAAAATCAGGGAAGTCCAAATTGACAGACACAAAATCCATCTCCCATAGTCACCAAAAACACCAGTGTCACAAAAGACAAAGGCTGAAGAATGATCCCAGATTAAGGGAGACTAATGGAGAAGGAAATGGCAACCCACTCCAGTGTTCTTGCCTGGAGAATCCCAGGGACGGGGGAGCCTGGTGGGCTGCCGTCTTTGGGGTCGCACAGAGTCGGACACGACTGAAGTGATTTAGTAGCAAAGAGACGTAAAAACTAAGCGTAAGTATGATTCTTAATTCTATCCTGAACAAGAAAAAAAATGCCATGATACATTAAAGAGATAATTAGAACAATTTGAATAGGAAATATGGATTAGACAACAGTATCATACCAATGTTACTTTTCTATGATTCTGAAATTTTTATTGTGACTATGTAGAGGAATGTTCTCATTCTTAGAAAATAACACTGAAATGTTTGGAGGAAAAGGTGCATGAGGTCATGTAAGTCCATTTGAGGACTCTCAAATGGAACAGAAAAAACTACAAAAATTTTAAATTATATTAAATTATATACATATATAACTGCACATATGGAGAAAGAGAAAAAAATTAGAGGTAAAGCAAATATGCTGTTCAGTCCCTGTGAGTTGTTATGTACGACTCTTTGCAACTCCATGGACTACAACATGCCAAGTTTCCCTGTCCTTCACCATCTTCCAGAGCTTGCTGAAACTCAGGACCATTAAGTCAGTGATGCCCTCCAACTATCTTATCTTGTCATCTTCTTCTCCTTCTGCCCTCAATCTTTCCCAGTATCAGGGTCTTTTCCAATGAATTGGCTCTTCGCATCAGGTGGCCAAAGTATTGGAGCTTCAGTTTCAGCGTCAGTCCTTCCAATGAATCTTCAGGCTTGATTGACTGGTTTGATCTCCTTGCTGTCCAAGGGACACTCAAGAGTCTTCTCCAACACCACAGTTCAAAGGCAGCAATTCTTTGGTGCTCAGACATCTTTACAGTCCAACTCTCACACTATACACGACTAATGGAAAAACCATAGCTTTGACTAGCTATTTGTCAGCAAAGTAATGTCTTTGCTTTTTAAGACGCTGTCTAGGCTGTCATAGCTTTTCTTACAAGGAGCAAGCGACTTTTAATTTCATGGCTGCTGTCACCATCTGCAGTGATTTTGGAGCCCAAGTACATAAAGTCTGTCACTGTTTCCATTGCTTCCCCAGCTATTTGCCATAAAGTGATGGGATCGGATACCATGATCTTCGTTTTTTCAATGCTGAGTTTTAAGCCAGATTTTTCACTCTCCTCTTTTACCTTCTTCGAGGTTCTTTAGTTCATCTTCACTTTCTGCCTTAAGGGTGGTGTTATCTGCATATCTGAGGTTATTTGTACATGTCAAAGAAAGTTTCTTTTCAACATTAACTTTTTAAAAAAAAAATAACTTCAAGGTACAAAAATAAAATGACATTCTCCATCTTTGAGAGCAGAAAATACATTTTCCTTCTGTACCCACCTGTATGACAATACCAGGTATCCTCATTTTTAAACATGCAAACTTTTAAAAATAATTATTAAAATATGATCTGTTAACATATCTATTAATGACAAAAATTCATGAAGCAAAATTAGGCTCCATTGCTAAATATTTATCCTAAAGAACTAACAAAGAACTCCTTCCCCAACTCCCCAGGAAATCATCATAAGTCACAGTTGTCTACATCTCTCCGTATCACACTTTATTGTATGAAATTTCACAAAATGCTATTGATTTCTACATTAATTATACTTTTATGACTTATCTTCAAAAATACTGTATATGCTCTGTTGGCTTCTCTCCTCATCCTAAAAAGAATTTAAATTCAACACAGAAATCATTAAGAGGAATTCTTTACCATTAAAAATGTGAGTTAAAACATTTCTTCCATTGAAAGGAGGAGATATGTTACACAAAAAAATGACGCGTGAAATCTGCCTTCAGAGAGTTGGGTTCGCAGCTCACTATACAACCGCAAGTCTAAATTCCCTCTGTCCCAGAATCTCATGATAAGAATCAGTTTGGGGTTTGCTCTCCCTACGGTAAGAAAAGATGGCCAGCCTTCTCATCATGGTCACTTTCATTTTCCAAGGCTTTGGTGAGAACACATGGCTTTGGGGCCTGGGAGCTTCAGCAGCTTGTACCTAGCTGCACACTCATCTTAAAGCCGGGTAACTTGGCCTCAGTAAGCATGCAGCCTGAAATGGCTAGGGAAAATAAATCTGCGCACTGGGTGACCAAGGAATAAACCCAAAGAATTCTCACTCATTCCTCCGGGGGTGGATAAGCAGGGCAGTTTTGAAGATACAAAAGTCTCTGGCTGGGCTGGATCCTCCCTTCTTTACTCAAGAATATATCTTTATTTATTTATTTTTTGCTATTTAACTGTTTTATTTTTTCATAGGTACTGAACCTGCATACAATTACTTTATTCCAGAACTTTCCAACATCAGAATCCCATCACTGTAAGTGGTCAATATATGGGGAGAGAGGTGGGAGGGAGGGTTCAGGATTGGGAACTCATGTACACCCAAGGCAGATTCATGTCAATGTATGGCAAAACCAATACAGTATTGTAAAGTAAAATAAAAATAAATAAAAAGAAAACCTAAAAAAAAAATCTTTATTTATTTAAAATGCAATGAGTCGTACTTCCCTGGTGGTGCAGTGGATAAGAATCGGCCAGGTTTACTCCCTGGTCCAGGAAGATTCCATGTACCGCGGGGCAACTAAGCCCGTGCACCACAACTGCTGAGGCTGTGTGCTGCAGCTACCGAAGCCCGCATGCCCTAGAGCCAATACTCTGCAACGAGGGAAGCCACAGCAATGAGAAACCTGCCCACCGCAAGGAAGAGTAGCCCAGGCTTGCTGCAACTAGAGTAAAGCTGGAGCAGCAATGAAGACCCAGCAGAGCCAAAACAAAATAAGTAATTTTTTAAATGCTTTGAGTCCATCAACAGAGGAATGGATAAAGAAGATGTGATACACATATACCATGAAATATTACTCAGTTGTAAAAAAAAGAACAAGACAATGCCATTTGCAGCAAGATAGATGGGCGTGGAGATTGTCATAATGAGTGAAGTAAGTCTGCTGCTGCTGCTGCTAAGTCGCTTCAGTTGTGTCCGACTCTGTGTGACCCCATAGACAGCAGCCCACCAGGTTCCTCTGTCCCTGGGATTCTCCAGGCAAGAATACTGGAGTGGGTTGCCATTTCCTTCTCCAGAAGTAAGTCAGAGAAGGAAAATATCACTTCTATGTGGAATCTTTAAAAAAAAAAAAAAAGAACTAATTTACAAAATAGAAATAGAGTCACGGATGTAGAAATCAGTCTTAGAGTCAACAGGGAGGGAAGGCAGGGAAGGATAAATAGGGACTGAGATTGACATATATACACTACTACATACAGAATAGGTAACTAGTAAGGACCTACTATTGGAGAAGGCAACGGCACCCCACTCCAGTACCCTGCCTGGAAAATCCCATGGATGGAGGAGCCTGGTGGGCTGCAGTCCATGGAGTCGCTAAGAGTCGGACACGACTGAACGACTTCACTTTCACTTTTCACTTTCCTGCATTGGAGAAGGAAATGGCAACCCACTCCAGTGTTCTTGCCTGGAAAATCCCAGGACGGGGGAGCCTGGTGGGCTGCTGTTTATTGGGTCGCACAGAGTCGGGCATGACTGAAGCGACTTAGCAGCAGGGACCTACTATATAGCACAAGGAACTCTAGTCAATATCCTGTAATGACCTATACGAGAAAAGCATCTTTAAAAAAGTGGAGATATGTATTATGTTTAACTGACACACTTTGCTGGACATCTGAAACTAACACAACATTGTAAATCAAATATACTCCAATAAAAACTTTAAATCTAAACAAAAACAAAAACAAAAAATAGTTCTTCCAGGTTATATTTATTAATGATCTGTGTCTAAAGTCCAAAGGAATTTAATTTCTCTATATTTTCAAATAGTCTGAGGTATTTCAAAGGCCCTCTTCTTAGAAAGCAATTTCTTTTGAAAAATCCTTTTAGGCAGCTCAGTTCAGTCACTTAGTCATACCCCACTCTTTACCACACCATGAACTGCAGCACACCAGGCCTCCCTGTCCATCACCAACTCCTGGAGCATACTCAAAGTCATGTCCGTTGAGTTGGTGGTGCCATCCAACCATCTCATCCTCTGTCATCCCCTTCTCCTCCCGCCTTCAATCTTTCCCAGCATCAGGGTCTTTTCCAATGAGTCAGTTCTTCAAAACAAGTGGCCAAAAATTGGACCTTCAACTTCAGCATCAGTCCTTCCAATGAATATTCAGGACTGATTTCCTTTAGAATGGACTGGTTGGATCTCCTTGCAGTCCAAGGAACTCTCAAGAGTCTTCTCCAACATCACAGTTCAAAAGCATCAATTCTTCAGCGCTTGGAGTTGAGTAGACTTGGTGTCCATAGTTGGATCTGGGCCAATCATCTTGTGACTCACCATTGTGTGCGCCCAATCTAGAGCCCATTCACAGTTCAGAAAGCTCTACATCGTTTACAAGCGGACTTTCCACACCAGAACTTTCCCACAGGTTTTCGCATAGCATTTCCGTGCTCATTTGCCATCCTAGAGAAAACAGGGGCACAACACAGAGAGTCAAAAACTGAAGGAAGACTGAAGGCAGGGAGCCAAAGCCTGAGAGAAGATGCTAGAAACACTTTACAGTTTAGAAAGATGATTCTAACTCAGGGCACAATGAGGACAGAGCTCCTTCTTGTGTGGAACTTAAAAGCAGGGGCAAATAAGTAGACGTGGCGAGCACCCACGCTCCAGGTGGGAATTTAGCCAGAAAAACGGGGAGCAAGAAAGAAACAACATGAGGGAATCAGTCTTTCCAGAAACTGATCCGATTTCTTTATTTTTTAGGTTTGCTTATATACCTTTTGTTACACATAGAGACAAATGGCAATTTTAAAGTCACATGGAGGTCAGCAGTCCTAACCTTTATCAAAATCAGGTGCTTCCCATAAATGTATAAAAAAAGGTCTTAGGGGTTTTACATCATCTTTTGGCCATGAGGCCTGCTGACATTTTATGACCCTTTCTTTTTGATAACAGTCAGTTAACCAGCAAGCTTATTTTTTCCAGGGGTGATTTTTCTTAAACCAAGTGCCACCCTCCAAATAAAGTTGCATTCTTACAGGGTGAGGGTGTAGTGGGTTACAATAAAAAAAAAAATTTACTTAGCCTAAGGTTTAACATGATTAATCTTAAGGTTAATACTTATTTCTCCTATATGCTAGTTATATTCATTACAAGAGCAGGGAATATGGAGATTTAGCAGCAAATATTGGCTCAACAAATGGAAAACCCTTCACCAATATAATTTTTAATCAACCCACTAATACTATACTAATAATTTTGTAACTTCAAAAAAGTTTGTATTTAAAAAGTTTTAAAGCATCTCATGCCTCTCACAGTTGGGAGGCTGTAGACAATCACATGTGGCTGGATGAACCTGTACAGGCAGGCTAGATAACCTTCAGAGGAGTTCATAAGTTAAAACATTCTTGTCACGCCCAAGAATTTTTATTGACTTGGAGCTGTAAGTTAACTCCTTCTCCGAGAGAGATAATGGGGGTCAGCCCCTCGTAAAGTGAGAGGTATAAGTGAAAGCATGAAACAGTAAAGTAGGTAGACTCTGGTTTTGGGGGTAGACGCTCGGGAACAGGGGGTTTCCTGAGGCTCGATCCCGCCTTTGCATATGCTGAAGCCTCCTTCCTCATGACCTTTGCCATAGGCAGAGTTCCTCATGCTGGCTCCTGGCACAGGGAAACCACTTATGAGGGCACTGCAGGTTCCCAGGAAGGAGCCAGTGAAGACCATGGCCACGGGGCTGAACGTAGGGGTCCTGGTGGGGCAGATGGTCCTACTGTTTCTCTTGTCCCTACGGATGGGGTCTGGAGCCTCCACCCCCGGGGTCTGCCTGGAAGGCTTTTTCCCCACCCCCACCCCCCTCATTTGACAATATTTACTGGGTATCTGGGATTCCTTGCTGGCTCAGACGGTAAAGAACCTTCCTGCAAGGCAGAAGACCCAGCTTCGATCCCTGGGATGGGAAGATTCCCTGGAGAAGGGAAGAGCAACTCACTGTAATATTCTTTCCTGGGAAATCTCATGGACAGAAGAGCCTGTCAGGCTACGGTCCATGGAGTCGCAAAGAGTCAGACACAACTGAGCAAATACGCACACATGCACACACTGGTATCTACTATATACAGACACAGTCATAGGCACCTAGGCTGCTAACTCCTGGTGGTGAAAACAATTAAAGCTCCCAATCAGCCAACACTTACTCCGTGTTGCACATGGCACTAGGAACTTTCCACATATGGCCTCATTTGATTTCCCCAAAATCCTGAGGAGTCTTATTTAGTCTTCCCATAACCTGGGAAATACCCTCACTCTAACCAGAATCAGGATCCCTGGAGATGGAGTCAGGATCTCTATTTTAGAAATAAGATGTTCTGGGGTGTCCCATGTTTGGAGGATACCAAGAAGGTGGATCTTGTGACCCTAACTTTAAAGATGAGGGTCTGTGCAGGGCAAATTTGCTCAGGGCATCTCCAGACCTGTGGGTCTCCTCACTGGACCTGCCCCTCGGAGGGGAGAAGGCAGGTGAGTCATGAGCCCAGGAGGAGGGACAGTGTGGGGACCCCTTTCACTACTGTTCCAGGTGAGTCCACTGTGGACTTCACCCACATCCCAGGGTTTCAGGAGACAATGAGATCTTACAAACTTTTAGTTACCAATACTCTCTTCTATACAAGACAAACTCGAATACGGGTTTAAAAGTGAAAAAGTCATTCAGTCGTATCTGACTCTTTGCAACCCCATGGACTATTCGGTCCATGGAATTCTCCTGGCCAGAATACTGGAGTGGGTAGCCTTTCCCTTCTCCGGGGGATCTTCCCCACCCAGGGATCAAATCCAGGTCTCCCAAATTGCAGGAAGATTCTTTACCAGCTGAGCCATAGTGAGTTCAGTTCAGTTCCATTCAGTTGCTCAGTCGTGTCCAATTCTTTGTGACCCCATGGACTATAGCAAGCCAGGATTCCCTATCCATCACCAACTCCCAGAGTTCATGCAAACTCATGTCCATTGAGTCGGTGATGCCATCTAACCATCTCATCCTCTGTTGTCCCAATATTGGAGTTTCAGATTCAGCATCATTCCTTCCAATAAATATTCAGGACTGATTTTCTTTATCATGGACTGGTTGGATCTCCTTGCAGTCCAAGGGACTCTCAAGAGCCTTCTCCAACACCACAATTCAAAAGCATCAATTCTTCCACGCTCAGCTTTCTTTATAGTTTGTATACCCATATAGTCACATCCATACATGACTACTAGAAAAACCATAGCTTTGACTAGATGGACCTTTGTTGGCAAAGTAATGTCTCTGCTTTTTAATATGCTGTCTAGATTGGTCATAACTTTCCTTCCAAGGAGTAAGCGTCTTTTAATTTCATGGCTGCAATCACCATCTGCAGTGATTTTGGAGCCCAAAAAATAAAGTCTGTCACTGTTTCCACTGTTTCCCCATCTATTTGCCATGAAGTGATGGGACCAGGTGCCATGATTTAGTTTTCTGAATGTTGAGTTTTAAGCCAAATTTTTTACTCTCCTCTTTCACTTTCATCAAGAGCCTCTTTAGTTCTTCTTTGCTTTCTGCCGTAAGGGTGGTGTCATCTGCATATCTGAGGTTATTGATATTTCTTCCGGCAATCTGGATTCCAGCTTGTGCTTCATCAAGCCCAGCATTACTCCATGTAAGTTAAGTAAGCAGGGTGACAATATACAGTCTTGACGTACTCCTTTCCCATTTGGAACCAGTCTGTTGTTCCATGTCCAGTTCTAGCTGTTGCTTCCTGACCTGCATACAGATTTCTCAAGAGGCAGGTCGGGTGGTCTGGTATTCCCTTCTCTTTGAGAATTTTCCACAGTTTTTTGTGATCCACACAGTCAAGTCAATCCCTGCCTGGCAGGCAATTTTAAACCTGCAAGTGCCACCCAGTGGCGGCAATGAGGAATCACCGTGTCCCTAAACAGCTACAAGAAATTTGCTAGGAGAGTAGAACTTTAACCAAGAAAGAAAGAAAGATAATTATGAGAGGTGATGGATGTGTTAATTAACTAGATGGGGAATGCTTTCACAATGTATTCATATATCAAATCACCGCAGTGTACACTTTATGTATGTCAGTGAAGTTGCTCAGTTGTGTCCAACTCTTGCAACCCCATGGACTGTAACCCACCACTTTATATAGGTCAACTATACTTCAATAAGGCTAAAATTCAAAAAGATTAACTGGTTATCATGAAAAATCATGGACTTTCAAAACTGAAAGGGGCTTTAAAGAACACCTGATAAAGAGTGTTGGAATTTTTATGGGAAGCAGTTATTAGTAGTTTATTTGCAAATCACTTTGATCTTTTAAGACTTGTTTTTAAGCTCTTTCAAGGTTGGTCTAGCCTTTCCTCTATGGCCAGTTCAGCTCACTTTTAAGGTCTGGTATGTCTGGACTCTCTACCCAACACCAACACCGTATGCATTCAGTGAAATCTCTTCACTTTGGCTGATGGGAATAAAATACAATTCCTGATGTTTCTGAGTTTGGGGAACTGTTTGGCTCTGCAGTGATTGTTCCTGCCCTGGAAGTGTTTTCATCTCCCTCATGGCATTCCCCACCGTGTGTGTACAATTCATATTTCACCAAAGACTCGGGGGACCCCAGGCAGAGCTCTTCATCTGCTTTCCCTCTGCCTGCTTGCTCTGTCCTGTCAGTTCTGGTTGTCTTGACCTCTGCAAATTTCCATCTCTGACTCTTTAACTCAGTGAGATTACTGGGCTCTGCTTGGGTTTCCCTTCTTTTTGCCAGTTTGGGTTTTACCTTCCAGGCAGAAAAAGAGAATAAGAAAAGAAAAGAAAGTGTTAGTCGCTCGGTTGTGTCCGACTCTTTGCATCCCCATGGACTGTAGCCTGCTAGGCTCCTCTGTCACGGAATTCTCCAGGCAAGAACACGGGAGTGGGTTGCTATTTCCTTCTCCAGGGGTTCTTTCTGATCCAGGTAGCTAACCCGTGTCTCCTGCATTGCAAGCAGACTCTTTACCATCTGAGCCACCGTAGAACTCACCTCATTTCCTCCCTCTTCTCCTGTGATGCCTGCTTTCCAAGGCCTTTTGAGCATTTCATCTAGTTATCCAGCTGTTTCTGACAGGGTGCATGTGTGGACTGTCTGATACTCTCAGGGCAGTTCAGTTCAGTCGCTCAGTCGTGTCCGACTCTTTGCGACCCTATGAATTGCAGCACGCCAGGCCTCCCTGTTCATCACCATCTCTCGGAGTTCACTCAGACTCACGTCCATCGAGTCCGTGATGCCATCCAGCCATCTCATCCTCGGTCATCCCCTTCTCCTCCTGCCCCCAATCCCTCCCAGCATCAGAGTCTTTTCCAATGAGTCAACTCTTCGCATGAGGTGGCCAAAGTACTGGAGTTTCAGCTTCAGCATCATTCCTTCCAAAGAAATCCCAGGGTGAAGCAGAATATTCTAATCTTCACTGGAGTCGGCAGCCCCATTCTCTAATTGTTTCAACATTTTAAGGTAAAATAGCTTCAAAGTTACAGAAAAGCTGCAGGATCAGGACAAAGAACTTCTGTACCTCGTCTGTCTTGAGGAACTATGGGAAATAGGAAGCTGGAGATGAAAATGATAGATTTAGCTGGAAAAGTCCAAAGAATCAATCACCCTCTACAGACACACACACACAGACACACCCTACAAACTCAAGAAACTTTAGAACTAATAAACTGATTTTCAGCAAAAGGTGATTATAAAAGAGAAATATACAAAAACAATATTTCTTCCCTCCACTATATGATTAGTTTAAAATATAATGAAAAAAAATTCACAGTAACAGTAAGATATAAAGTATGAATTACACGAATGACTTTAACAAGTATGAATAGAACCTAGATTAAAAAGTAAACAAAAATAAAACTAAACAATAGCACTTTGCAGAGAAACATAACAGACTTGATTAGAGAAGAATATATACTATGGCCTTGAAAAA
>SJYT01040528.1:188756-239057 GCA_006410635.1 Cephalophus harveyi
CCCAGAGCCCGGGCAGGGCTGGTGGGGGGAATCTGTGAGGCTCCTTGATGGGAAGGGCTCTGCCTCCCACTCCTGGGGCTCCCACTTTGTCCTTTCTGCTGGTCCTTTAGGAGCCACACCTGCTCTCTGGGGCCCCTTTCTTTACCCTCTGCTCCTTTGGGTCTTACTGTTCCTCCCCTCCCACTGTGGTTAGGGTTGGGGGCTGTCTCTTATACACATCTAGATGTGTATAAGAGACAGGTATGTAGCCTCTTCAGACTGGCTTCTTTCATTTAGTACTATGCATTTAAGTTTCCTTTATGTCTTTTCATAGCTTGATAGTTCATTTCTTTTTATGTTACTTAAAAACATAGCTTTGTATAGATGGAGCAGTTTGTTTATCTATTGAGCACTTATTAAAATAAGTAAAAAAACACCCTTTCTTGGAAAGGGGTATAAAGCATATTCAAGGAAAAATGAGACTGTGTGGCAGAGGCACCATATATATGATGGTGCTGTGGGCTGGGCACAGCCGGGCATTCCAGGGGGCAGGCATCAGCTTGCCTGGGCTGCAGCGGGGACTGCGGAAGGAAGGGCACCGGAGGAGGTGCCTCGCTGGAGCCCTGGGCCTCTGGGTCCTGGGAGAGAGGACGGAGGCATGACAGGTGCTGGAGCAGTTAGATCTTATGTTGCTTCATGTTGACCTGTGTCTTAAGGAATTTCCTGTCCAGCTTATGGTGGGTTTCAAACCACTCATCCTATACCTTCCTAGCAGCTGCAACCTGGAAAAGCTCACCACTGAGCTGTCAATTTATAAATATGCTGTAAGAATTTCCCAGGAGTCCAGAGGCTCAGAGCCTGGACATTTAGCACCTTCGTGGCCAAACTGGCAGGCTGCTGGTTGTCACTGGTGCTGGGGTGTAATTCACCAGCTAACAACAGGCTGAGAGCCTGACGCCATTGCATCTCTAGAAGCAGGGTGGCTCTAGGAGTTGGCAGAGAAGTTGCTCCCTGAATTCTAAGACTGTCAAATAGATCCCAGGGATGACTGTGGCCTTAAAGGCCATCTGGTCTACTCTGGAATGGGCCACTGGAATCTTCCCAGTAAATCCCCCAAATATGTGACCTTCCGGCCTCTGCTCGTTCACCTGCACTGCCTGCACCATCTATAGACAGCTCAAATTATCAGGAAGCTTCTCTGAAACTGAAAGACTGTCTCTATCTACCCAGAGGTCCTGGTTCCATGGCACAAGGCCATTTTTCCATAGTCAATGAGCCACTTGAAGCCATTCACCTGTCACTGTTCCTTTCTCCAGACTAGAGGACTTTTGTGGCCACTTGCCTTCTCCCACCAGAGCCACCATCTGCATTAACCCTGCATGTAGTTAGCTGGAGTCTCTCTTCTTCCAGAGAACTGAATTAGGTTTCTCTTTCTCCAGTTATCAGCACACCTCCTATCTCCTGCCTGGCTTAGTGCTGAGCATCCATATTTCTGGGCTCTTGTCTGCTCCCATGCTGCTGGGCCCACCCTTTCCATGCTGAGGAGACAGTTCGATTTTCCTCTGACAATACGATTTCGCACTAATTGGCCCTTATTCCTTTTATGCTCTGATCATCAATTAAATAATCCTTTCTGTTGCCCATGATGTTGGCAGGCATGTGCTCATTTGGGACTTACATCCTATCATTGGTTGTTCTAGAGGTCCAATCTTGGTATGGTGCCCTTTCCCTGCCTTTCCCCCTGGTATGGCTTACCTGTGACCACCTTACCAACCCTTAACTTAGGAGAAGACAGTCTTACCATTGGCCCGTCAGCCAGTGGGGAGCCCCCTTCCTTTTGGCCTCCAGCCCCCTGCCTTGTGTGGCTCACCCAGAGCCCGGGCAGGGCTGGTGGGGGGAATCTGTGAGGCTCCTTGATGGGAAGGGCTCTGCCTCCCACTCCTGGGGCTCCCACTTTGTCCTTTCTGCTGGTCCTTTAGGAGCCACACCTGCTCTCTGGGGCCCCTTTCTTTACCCTCTGCTCCTTTGGGTCTTACTGTTCCTCCCCTCCCACTGTGGTTAGGGTTGGGGGTGGTCCTGTTCAGCTTTATAAGCATTTTAAAAAATCTGAGCTCATGGAACTATTTCCCTCGTGTCAAGTGGGGCTCATGTTGACTTACTGTCAGGCTGGAAACCTACAGCAATTGCGGGCTGGGTGCTGACTTAGGACAGACATTGGGGAAGGTGGAGGCTGGTGGGTGGAAAACAGGCAGTTTCCCTGAGTAACAGGCCTGCAGGCATTCCCCCTGGTGCTGGCACTGATGGAGCTGCTGGGACCTGCTCTGGGAAGCAGAAACCCGGGCACCACCATAGAGTAAGATCTGAGCGTTCAAATCAAGCATCGCCCAAGAAACTTCTTGGGTTTCTTATATTGAAATAATTTTAGATTTATGCAAGAGTTGCAGAAATAGTACTGAAAGTTCCCATATACACTTCACCTGGCTTTACCTAGTATTAGCATCTTATATAACCATGGTACACTGATCAGAACTAAGAAGTGAGCATTGGTACACTGCTTTTTTTGGGAGGCGGGCATGCATGTGGCGTGTGGTATTTTAATTCCCCTACCAGGGTTCAAATCTGTGCCTCCTGCAGTGGAAGCACAGACTTCTAACCACAGGATCCCCAGGGAATTCCCTGATACATTGTGAGTGTGCTAAGTCGCTTCAGTCATGTCTAGTTCTTTGCAACCCTATGGACTGGTAGCCTGCCAGGCTCCTCTGTCCATGGGATTTCCCAGGTAAGAATACTGGAGTGCATTGCCATGCCCTCGTCCAGGGGATCTTCCTGACCCAGGGATCGAACATCTCCTGCATCTCTCTTACATCGCCTGCATTGGCAGGTGGGTTCTTTACCACTAATGCCACCTGGGAAGCCCTCCCTGATACATTAGTCTTTACAAAACTTCAGGTTTTTTCAGATTTCCCCACGTTTTCCATTGGTGTCCTCTTTTTTCTTGCCCAAGATTCCACATTAATCAGTCATGTCTCCTTCCCTTCTCTCAATCTGATAGTATTTTGTAGACTGTCTCTCAGTGTGAACTTGTCTGGTGTTTTCTCATGAGTAGACAGGTTAAGAATTTGGGGGGAAAGACATCAGAGATGAAGTGTCCTCGACACGTATCAGCACACATGGCGTCAACATGACCCAGTGGTGCCATGAACCTGGATCACTTGGCAAAGAGGGTCTCTGTCAGGTTTCTCCACTAACAGTTACTATTTTTTATTTTCCACACGTTCCCTCATCAGAAGGGAGTCTTTTCTTCTTCTCCTCATTCTTTTGGCACCACCTTGCAGCTTGTGGGATCTGTTTCCTGAGCAGAGACTTCTACTTTGGCAGCTGGAGGACCATTGGATTTCTCCAGCAGGGTGCACTTGAGTGCTGGAGAAGGGATGAGCTCTGGCCTCATCTCAGCGGTAGCAATGTGTTCCTGAAGCTGAACAAGCTCAGGCCAGTTTTGTTCTACCCTCAGACACCAGCACCAGGTGAGCGGCATCCACCCCGAGGCGTCTCCTTGGTTTTGTCTCCTTTAGGCCTTTTTAGTGGCTGAGTCAACAATTCGATCAGATTGTTAAAATAACCTGCCTGGTTTGTGTTTTCACTTGGGCCATGACTAATAGAAAGGAAATTTCTATTGAAATGCAGTCTCAAAACTACACTGTTTTAAATCTTCTGTAAGGCTCTGTAGTAAGTTTCATTGTTCCCTGGTATTTCACATGAGCAATGGCCACTGGAATGCGTTACATGCCCACCTTTGGGCTAAATAAAACATTCCAGGCTAAGACCCAGGGTGGCCTCTTACTTTCAAATCTTTGAATTCCAACACTGCTCATTCCAAATTCAGAATTAAAATTAACAACTATATTTTTGTATTAAAATGTAAATTAAGTTTTGGCAATGATTAATATCAATTAGAGAACAGCTTTCTGATATTACATTCATGTAAATGATACTGGCAGTGTCTGGACTCTTTCACGTATTTTGTTCTGGAATGCACTTAAAACAAAGACTCACGTGCTGAAGGGCAGAAGCAGGAAGCAAAACACTACTAGTATCCCCATTTTCCACTGTATTAAAGAGTCCACAACCAGGTTTTTGCTGATATTTTCCATTTATTACTGCAGTAGACAATTGCTCTGAAAGTGCAACACTAAATCACTCTTGTCACAGCCTCTGCTCCTCCACTGGCAAACACTTGGAAATTCATTCTAGGAGCATCGTGGACCACAAGCGTCTCGGAAAACTGTCACTGCCAATGTCAGAGGGCAAACACACACACGCATGAACAGGAGGGTAAGAGAAGAGCACTGGCGAGGCATGGGGCCAGTTTCTGGGGGTCCTGGGAACAGCCCACCTGGGCACACTGGACGTCCCCCTCCAGCAGCCACCCAACACGTCTGCTAGGTTGGCAGATGCCTGGTGCACCTTCTTCCTTTTTCTCTGGAAATGGTGATACCATAACTGCAACTGTGTCCTGTCTCAGTCATTAGGAATTGAAAAGACCTTGCAAGCTAGTGTGAAAAACAGGTGGTTTGGAGAACTGACTCTTTAAATCTCTGATTTAAAGCTGTTAGGCAGAAGATCTGGAGAGTTCTAGGGTAAGACACTGCCTAGCAGAAATAACTCTTGCTCTAGCCAGCATATTTTTGATGTGGAAAAAACAACTTTCAAATACTGCAAAGACAAAGAGGAAGGCGGGAACGGGGAGTGACATCAGCAGCTCTAGAAAATGCAAGAGACTAAGAAATTAAAACGAAAGCCCTTCCCGCCCCCCTCAAAAAAACAAATATGGACAACTAAGCATTCGGTCTGACAAAACCTTCACTTGTGAACATGTAACAAACATATGCACCCACACACTCATGCTAACAGTCAGTCAGGTAGATGCCCAGAGGGCAAATCCAAACGTCCGCTCTCTTTGGGATTTTCATGGCAAATCTGAGTTTAGGCAAAAGTAAAGACCTCCCTGGGGTCTAAACTCAGGAGGCAGCGTTTGTCCCCTGCTTGGGCCAATGTTGCTCCTGTATTTGTCTGAGCCCTTCACGGCTGTCTGGGCACTAGAGTTTATTCTTCATACTCCTGGAGTTTAAATCACTGCTAGACCTTCTCTGATCTAACTTCACCTGCAATGGAAGCACCTCCCTTTTGGCCCCTATACGCCTCTGTTCTTTTAGGAATAAGCACCCCAAGACAGCAGAAATGAGAGTGTTCAGGAGCTGGAAAGTCGGTAGAGTTAATATAAATACTAGAAAAAAATGCCTGTTACTCTATGATTTCTCTGAGACCAGGTGGCCAAGGACCCCGGCCTGCAAGAATAGGTTTTAGGGGAGGCCTTAATTTAAGGTACTGCAATCTGTGCTCACAAGAGCCAAGTAAGATGGCGCTCCTCAGAGGCTGCTGAGGACTGGTCCTTGGTATTTAGTCCAACCCTAGGTGTTCTCTGACCTCTCTGACTTCAGTCCTTCTGGAGTCAGATCACCTGGCTTCTCTGGCGTGTGCCTGGTCATTTTTAGAGCCTGCCTGCAACAGCCCACAAGGTTTGTGTTGGGCTTCCTGGATCAGCACACACTAGCTAACACATTTATTTACCAGGTGATGAGGACTGACAGCAGATTTCTCTACCACTGCAGACAGGCAGAGCCATGCAAAGAAAGCCGTTCATCACGGTCACCTTTTCTCCAGATGTCCCAGTTTTGAGATCACAGAACCGACCATGTTAACACCTGGCAGCAGCCAACTTCTGCTTCCCTTCCTCCACGAGGGGAATGCAAGAACCCACAGCAACAGGCTGGACACAACAGGTCCTGCCTGTCTGGGAACCTGGGTCAGAAACTGCCCTGCAGCTCCAAATCCTGCCCTTGGAACCTCTAGTACAACCTCGCTCCTCATCAAACCGCAGTTTGGTGCAGTTTAATTTACAATCATACCTTCTAAGCCGCCTCAGTGAGACCTGTGTGGCCCACTGGTTACAATTCTAAGTGCAGCAGTGCCTAAAAGGAAAGAGTCCCACAGGAGGGAAGACTGGAGGGCGTAAGGTGGGAGACTACAGAATCAGTAAGTAACACACATTCCGAAAGGGTGGCCTTGGGGGACAAGGGGTGTGAAATAAACAAAATGTCCCAATAATTTAGTGGCAGATCTAGAAGAGAGCGTTTATAGCTATTCTGGGACTCTCCAACAAAACACTTTTCCTGGATGCACAGACATTCATAATACTGCTCACTCTCAGTCGACAGCTCTGGCTTGTACACGTGGTCACGACGCCCTTCGTACAGCAGAGGCGAGCACGACAGAGTGCCCGGGAGGCACCTGGACAGCACACAGCAAGACAAAAGGCTGAACTCCCCCCCACAGAACCCCGTTAAAAAAAAAAAGTCTGTCTATTACAAAGTCACGTGTTCCGTTTTTTCCGCTTTATAAAGTCAGCGATGCTGGAGGGTGTCTAGCGGAATCCGTCCTCCAGGAATGAGTGCAAAAGGGGAGCACGCAGCTCGGGGACGTCCCTTCGGTGAGCAGATGGAGGGGCCAGCCGGAGGCCTCCCATCCGCTTCGGACAAACACACACATAGAGGAAAGGATTATTGCCAGCTTGTGTACTCTCACAAGGTGATTTTTGTATTTCGAAAGCTTGAATTGTCCCTGAAAGAAAAAATGGGAGAAAAGAGAGCATCAATACACAGTGTCATCTCCAGGCAACATACACACACAGGGGGAAACCTGAGCTCGGCAGCTCTGGGGCCCACCTGACACCCTGGGACCTTCCTTCCTTGCTCATCTAATGCCAGCATGGCCATCTGCCCCACAAGTCCCTTCAAACGCTTGGGCTCAACTGGCTGTAATAGCAAGAGGTCAGAAACAACCCAAATGCATGTGAGCAAGGGACTAAATATTAATGATACTGTGCAGCTTTTAAAAAGGGGGAAAGAAGCTCTCTACTGAGACTTCTGAAAAGAAGCCTTTCTCCCAGAGAGACCAATAGGTAAGGTGCAGAACAGCATGTGCACGCAGTGTGCGACTGTCTGTGTAAGTAGGGGCGGAGGAAATAAGGTTTTTATTTGCCTCAAGTTAAGCCATACATACTGAAATGCTGTAAGGCTCCATGGGAACCAGTAACAGTAGCTACCTGGGGTGTGTGCTGGCAGAGGAACGGGGCCTCTGGAAACTGGGCCGATGGAGAAAGAGTGGAAGGGAAACCTCTTTTTCTGTTTTCTTACACACACATGCACACAGAAAATGTCTAAAAAAACTGAATCATCAATGTGTACTATATACTAAAAAAAAAAAAAAAAAAATCAACCAAAAATCCCTTGGTTCAAAACTGACAGAGCTGTTTACAACAGGATATTCCAGGAGGTGAAATCTGGACACCCTTCACTTTAAAAACTTGGCATGTACATCCATGTGTGCATGTGTGTGCATATGTGCATGTAACAGATCACAAGATTATCTTCTTAGTTGCCTCCTAGGGGATGCAGGCAGGTTTGGCTACCCACTAGTAACCTCTCCTGTTTCAGCCTAGAAATCCAACACCTTAGCCATTTTAATTCCAAAATCTCAGGGCTAGAAGGGGCTTTAAAAGTCACTGCACCTACTGCTCTGGCCCCAGGCTTCGGACTTAAGTTTGTGTGAACTTTTGAGACATAAATTCTCTTTAATCTGATTTTGGAATCATTTCCTCCATTTAATTTAATTTAATTTTTTATTTATTTTTTTCCTCCATTTAATTTTAATGGCACATTCTAGAAGTTTTGGTTTTCATTGACCTGTCTGAGAATTGCTTCAATTGTCTGGGTATCTGGCAACTGGACTGGAGAGAGTTAATACTGACGAAAACGTACGCTCAGCCCAGCCAAACAGCAGTGTCTTCCTGCCAATGGCTAACCAAGTCTCCCCCGTGATGGTGGCAGGCTGACAGTAACTTACAGCCCTCACCACACAGACAAGTAACTGCAGATAAGAATGCCGAGAGGGAAACCAGAGCTGGCATGGGTGAACTCTGGCTGGGAAGAAACTGATATTATCTCAAAAGCCCACTGGCAATTTTGTAACTGACATGCACGACCGTGCAGCTCCATGATCAATGCTACTAGAATTTGAGTGATTCCCATCTAAGGAGTTGACTGAACACAAAGAGAACTTAGTGGAGTGATCATATTTTTAAAGGAACGCCTAACAGGACAGACTCCCCTGAGGTGCGGCAAATAGCTAGCGAAGAAGGAGGCGTCTGACAGTAAGACAGGAAAGCAGGAGTCACTGAGGTGTGCTAGTTGAGTGCCCCCAGGAACACCGTGCTGCCAACACTGAGGGCTGTATGACGGAGAACACTTCTAAAAACAAAGAAGCAGTTGGGAAGGAAGGATTTGTTTGGCTTCCTTCTTCCCCTTTGACACCATCTCGATCCCCATGGGCCACCTGGTGGCTCAGATGGTAAAGAATCCCCCTGCAATGCAGAAGACCCAGGTTTGATCCCTGGGTGGGGAAGAGCCCCCAGATCAACTGGATCACAAGTCCATCAACAGGGAGACCAGAAAGGCAGAACTTCGGAAAGGCAGAATCAGAGAATCTTCTGACTATGGGAGAAGGATCTGTCTTGAAGTGGGAGAGATGGCAGGCAAATATCTGGACTCAGTCCTTTCACAGCTCTTTAGTGATGTAAAGAAGAGCATTCTCAGGATTAACCGTCCCCGTGAGCAGGGCATCTTATCTTCTAGGAGAACTCCTGTGCTGTGCTGGAGCTGGGTCAGAAACAAATTCTCGCAGGTGGCAGGTAAACTAAGAGCTCTACAACACGTTCCCATTCAGAAAGAGGTAATACTTAATTCTACTGTCATAGATCTCTTCACAGAAATTCTAAGAACTCAGAAGCATTTTAAAGTTTATTTGCAAAACAGAAATGGGGAGGAACAGAGTAACAGAGCTAAGAGAATCAAGCAGTTTTTCCTCCAGAATCTGATATAAAAGAAAAACAGAGAGGAATGAGGGTGGGCAACAGGCTCCTGATGACAGGCTGAAGCAGGCTGGTGGCAGCGGGCCCCTCAGGTCCAGCCTTTGTTTAAAAAAAAAAAGTGGGTTGAGAACAGCCTGGTGCCAAATTTAGCCTGAGGAATGTGTTCACCTCAAAGCAGCTGGGAATGAACCCTCAGCTGTCCCTCACCCCAGGCCGCAGTGCACTGAGAGATGAGAAGACAGGAAGGGAGAAGGTAGACAGGAAGTGGTAGAGGCCACAAGCAACTTGTTTACCCCCCTAAAGATGGGTTTCTGTTCTTTTAAAAGCAAATTAAAATTTAGACAATTAAGACTGAGCACTGGAAAGTTAGACCCTACAGGCACCTTGTGATGGGCAGACTACTGGGAAGGTTTATTGGTTTTGTTTTTTCAGTGATTTTCAATATGAGTGTTCAGAAGGAAATGATAACACTTTTTACATCATGGTCTTCAGGGAAACATTCTCTGGCTATTCACCTGCCCAGCCCCGGCCAGCTCTGGCTTCCTCCTCGCTCCCTCCTTGCATAGTAAATCAAACGGCAAACCACCTAGGTTCACTCGGGTAAACTTCAATCTCTCATCTCTGCCAAGTGACCACATCAACTTCATTCCCCATCAGTAGAGACCACTGCTGTGCACATGCCAGTCTAGACATACAGGGCCCCAGAATCTCTGCCCCTATCCCCCAGCAGCTAACCGGGACTTCTGCTGAAGCTATGGTTAACATTGCCATGCTTATTTGTAACACTAACAGAGGTCACATGACACAGTCCTAAAATAGCAGCAGCTACATGCAATGGCACAAAACAGCAGATAAATTGAGGAGAAGTATTTGTGGTTCAAGAATTATTTAACTAGCAGTTTATTCCTTTTACTCGGTGGGAGAAAAGGGAGGGAGGACAAGAAGGCTAAAGTCCTAGGGGGCCTCTGAAATGGCAGCTGGCACCTTCTTGGAACACCCAGTTAAACACTTTCAAGGTAAAATCAAAAAACATGAAATAAAAAAATCCTTCTCAAGTCTGTTGTGACAGGGAAGTGAGCTGGGTTTTTTTGTTTAGACTCGAAGACTCCTCTCATTCTCCCAAGTCTGTGCTTCAAGGGGAATACTTAACCCATTGAAGGAATGTACCCTTCAAGCCTGCCCCATAAAAATGATACGGGGGTGGGGTGGGACAACAAAAAGAACAAAGAGCCTACAAAATGGCAATGATGCAAATATGACTGTTCAAAAAAATTCAAAGGTATTTTTCCTGGGGAATCTAGTGCCAGCTCTAGGGAGAGGGAATAATTTTAAGTTTTCTTCTGTCTCTTCCAACTTCATTTTAAAGCCCCCTTCCATGCCCCCATGGAACCTAAGATGCTGTTGAATTTTAAAGGTACCATCATTCTATGTACTTTGAGAGGTAAACACTGCCATTAAACTATGACAAAAACCTTTCTTATCACATTCAGTGTAAAAATCCCAATTTTAGGGATCTTCAAAGCAGGAATAAAAGAAATTGTATATATAGCAATGCTGTTAAAGCAAGTCCTGTATCGCACCAGGACTCTGGAAATTTACCTTACGGATGTATTTTGAATGTCTGCTATTTTCCAGCCTACAAGTCAACGTGTTGGTATTAAAACTAATACATGTTTTCATCCCTCTTTGATATACTAGCCACCATCTAAGAATTCTATATTGAGTATACTTTACAGAGAATCCCTTTGAATTTCAATTCTGAAAACCTAGCATTATCATCTAAAAACTGAATTTATGATGAAGGAATTAAACTATTTGAAAAAAAGATATGAGTGGCGGAGTGTACAGGAACTCCAGGACTGTCTGTTCCTCAGACCCCAACCACTCGCTCTGTCCCTCACAGGGTCATACTCTCTTTGGTTCATCTAAGGAAGAGGGCAGGTCTCCTTTCCTTGAAAAAGTCTCCCTTGCTTCCTGTTTTGAAGCAGAGTTCTGAAACAACTACTACAGCGGGCATATTCTTTTCCAATTTTAGAAATTCTCCATTTCTTAGGGATGGGGCCGGGGGGCTGGGGGCGGGGATAGTTAACGTCCAGGGATGTGCTTTTGGGCCAGGCACATGCAGACCCTGTCCCTGTAGCCATTCCTCTCATCCAGAATAAATTCATCCAATCCCTTCTGCTAAAGAGACAGACATGGACTTGGAACTCCCTTAACTGAAATATAAATATTCTTAAATGAATGGCTCGCTGACCCAGGCTTTGCTATCCCAGGGTCCCTCTCTGCCAGCAAACACGTGTTGGTCTCGCTATAATACAACCTGGAACCATGCTTCCTACACAGCCCTGAAATCTCCCTCATCCCCCACCATTCACTTTACCCTTTGAAACTTGGAGGTTCCATCACTGTTTCCTCACAACTGATAAATACCACCAGCAAATGAGACACATCTCTCATCTAAGTCATACAGGGGCCAGAGGAACTGCCCTGTTAGTCACAGGACACTGCCAGATAGCTTAAACATGGCCATGTCTGGGAATTAAAAAAAAAAAAAAAACCACCTCTGGCCCATTTATAGTCATGAAATGTCAAGATCCAAAGAGACCAGAGATGTTAGTCTGTGGAACCTCATTTTCCAGATCAGAAAGCAGAGGTGCAGTGAGGCTCATCGACCTGCCCAGGGGTTCACTGGGAGACACATGACCCAGGAAGGATGATAAGTCAGCAGCTCTGGACTCAGTGTTTCCCTCCAAGACGGTGGGTGCCTGGCACAGGCTCAGTGTTGGCAGAGATAAGCCTGGGGGCAGATGGGGAGGGGCAAGCCCTTGGGCGGAGGGTCCTACGACTGGGAAGGACATCACAGGGTTACGGAGTAAGATAGACAAGGCCCTACCCTGAGTGTGAGAGACAGAGGGGGAGCGTCCGATCAGCGGCCGCTGCTGTTCACCAGGCCATGAAACTCCTCCCAGGCCCTGGTAAACCAGAGACAAAAAACACAACAGCACATTCAGATCAGAGGCTTTTTAACAAAGAGAGCAGACAAGATAACCCCACACCCCAATTCAGATACCCTCAAGGTCAGGTGGGGCCCACTGAAACCTGGAAGCACAGGAGCGAGGGTCCCCGCCTAGACTTTCCTGTTAAGCAGGGTGGCTGACACCTTTCAGGGGCACCTGGCACTTCTGGCTCATGCTACTGCCTGTCTGGCCCTCACTGTCCCCAAGAGGACTTTCACGTCCTTCCAGCCACTCCTTCCACAAGTCTACTGGGGAGGCCACGGAGGTCAGATTAAGTTCACCCACCATGGGAGATACTTCCAATTCACCGAGGTGAGGGGCAGCACGCTTTCTGTCTTGGGGATGTGAGGAGAGGAGGTAGAAATGATTTTTCTCCATCAGGCCTCACCCTGAGGGTAAAGGCAGGTACCCAACAGCATTAAGATGCTGATACAAAGATGCAGTGAGGAAATAAGACCGCTTCATCTGCTTCCATACTTCAAACCTTCTAACCCTTTTCAACTCAAACCCCAAATTCATGTCAGGTTCCATGCGTTTCTGGTAATACCCAAGTAACGATTTATCTTAAAAAGTTTTATGTGCCACAGCATTTCCAAGGACCAAACTCCTTTGAAATTCCCCAGGACCGATGCTCAGCCCAACTTTAATGCTTATTACCTAAATTTAGAAACTGGAGCTAGGAAGGGATAAGGAATGTGACAGAAGGGCAGAGTCTTTTGGATGACATTCCACAGAAAACGAGCCTTGGTGGCCACAGGCCAGACACCAGGAGAAAGAGGCTCCCTCGTGCCTCTGAAGCCCTGACCCACCTCAAGTTCTCTGAGAGGAGCTGACGTCCTTCCTTTTTGCCTGAGTCATTTTTCAGCCACTTAGGGACAAAGTGTCAGGTAACTTCCCTGGGAATTATACATAAAATGGGTAATTTGGGGCCTTCGAATCTAAATCCCTTACCGTCAATTATTCCATTTGTGGCTTAAAGGGGTGAAATACTCATGGTAACAACATATAGGGTTTAATATGTTCAATTATTTGCTCACTAGAGGTTTAATATTATGACCACTAAACTACACTTCATCATTAGGTCTCCTACAGATAGCTTTTCTTCTTTATTCAAATAGGAAGGGATGAAACAGAGACCTGGCCCAATAAATTCATTCTTCCACGCAATCATCACATCAGTTTCATTAGTTATTTCCCTTTTGAAAAGCAACACTTATAAGTTAACGATGTAGCTCTCAGAACAAGACTGATCCACAGTTAATAGTTTCTTCAGAATATCGCCAAAATCTGGATACACGTATGTTCACTGAATGGAAGGAAAACGTTTAGAACATCCAGTAAGCATGCGTCTTGTCAGTTCACAAACTCAGTTTCCACGGAAAGACATGTTTCACAGCTCTTTCTGGAGAGATGGTAATACGATGAACTTTGAGAGTCCATCAGTGATGGCAGGAGGTCATTTCACTTTTCACTCCAAATGAAGATAAAGAGAAAGCAAAATCTGACACCCAGGCAATGACCCAGGAAACCCTTCTCATTCTAAGAGTGAGGTTTAAGTTATATTTAAGCAAGTTAGGTGTCAACAAGATACTACATGGCTGTGTTGAAGGTTCACCTCATTTATCCTTTAGTTTCCAGAAAAGCCTACACTAGTCCAAACGGAAGTTCTCTATGTCAAGAACTTACAGAAATAGGGAATTCAGAGTTCCCCTCTAATCCAGTTTAGCATTAAACTGTCCTCCTATTTTCTTCAGCAGTATATTCTTTACATGGAAAACTTCAACATGAAGAATCTGGGCAAAGAAATTTCCTCAGGTGCATTCAGTGGAGATAAAATCACTGCTCACAGTCATTGGTACAATCACTGGTTCTCAATGCTTGACGAAGTAAACCAACCGCCTAAAACTAGGTGCGAATGTTCTGGCTATTTTTCACCTGGCATCCCAGGCATATATGTAATTTTAAAACTTGTTTCTTTGAAAGGTAAACAAAGAACAAGTTAAATGTTATATCTGTTATGTAAACTGAGTTTCCTAGAAACATTTCCACGCCCCCCTCTCCCCATTATCCTAATACAACCTACAGGGAATTCTAAACAGATTCAAATGACAGGGTAACAATCAGTCCTTTCAAGATCACTTTTTACCAGCTGGCTTACCAGAGAACAAATTCTAAGGGCAGAAATCTCATCCTTTAACTCTGCATTTGCCCCACCTCTGGCCCAGCCCCACTTCACAGCCTTGCCCTCAGCTGGCTCTCACACTCACAAATGAATTGGGCCTCCTGCTGGTCTGGGCTTTACCTTGCAAATCAGTGTAGAGGGACATTTCCCAAAAGCAAAGCCCGGCCAGCAATGATGCTGGGTGACGCAGCGCCCCCCAGCTGTGATTTAGCTGTGGCTAGAGAAGGGTGGTTGGTCCCTGCCTACCAAGTTCAATATTTAAATACCATGAAATCTAGATGTAGTGGAGTCCCCATGATTTGACCCATTTCTCCTCTAAAACAAATGAATAAAGACAAGTCACCTACCCTCAGCTGTCTGTGCAGAGGGGCCTGGTCAGTCTTCCCAACCCTGTGGCCCACCGAGTGCAACAGGCCCTGTCTCCCCCCTCCCATCCCAGGCCAGAGGCACAAAAGGACTCAACAGACTATTCCAAAAAGGAATTTCCTCACAAAAGACACTGCTGTTTTATACGGCCCTGTGACCCAACTCTTCTCCTGGTGGTCCCATGATTCTGGGGTGCAAGTCTGGCTGTGTTATGAGGCTGTCCACCTGCAAGGACCCAAATCTCTGAAACCTCAGCCACACACCTAACACTTGATTTAACCATTTTCCCACTTCTCAGTGGGCCCGTGCACCCTTAAGGGACTGACTGTTAGCAGTAAACAAGGGTATGAGGTAGCAAGCAGTGTTCCCTCTGCAGCAAAGCGGCTCACCATGCCCCTTGCGCAGTGGCAGCAGTCACCTCTTAGCTCAGCAAGGGGTACTAGCAAGGAGTGCAGCAGGAAAAGGCAACAAGCAGTGTGATGAAGCAAGGCTGGGGAACGAGACACTTGAAATAGGACGTTGGAGACTGGACGGCAACACAGCAAGGGGGAGGGACACCTGCCTGGGAAAGCTGAGCACCCCTAGAACACTCCCCTCACCATTTCCAGGACCCCTCATCTCCAGAGTACGTGGGAGAGAGTTAAGTGTTGGCTCTTTCCTACTCATGTCCCTTCAATTCTCAAGTCCAAGCAGTTGCTGTTCTTTGGCTCAAACACAGCCACACCTGTGGGACAGCCACGGGGGAAGGACAAAGCACAACAGTTCCGGCTTCCATTCAGGTGGGGCAAGGCTCAGAGGGGTCAAGGTCAGTTCGGTGCTTTCCGATCAGCTCTTACAGTGGTAGGTGGCATCAGGCTCAACCTCTGGACCATCTATATTAGCTGAAATTAAGATCAATACATGTGGACATCACAGCGGAAGGCAAGAGGGAAAGGGCCATAGAACGTCATTCTATGACAAACACTGAAAACACAGAAAATATGTATTTCCACACATCAACCATCTCCACCTTTCAGGAACTTTAAGCAATTTGGGGTAAGTGATCACAAAAAGCAGCAATGACAGAGCCACCTCCAGTATGCTCAGCCCGTGTGCTAGTCCTGATGTGTGGTCTGTGGGATCCCAGGCCTCATGGAGACAGATGGGCAGTCAGGATGGCACAGCTCGGGGCGTCGCTGCCAAACTGGAGCAGCACAGCCACTTTGGAGAACTCTGCGCTATGCCCACAGCCACCTTCACAGATGTGATCAGGCCACCTGGCCTAGTGTGGGCAAAAGTGGTTTATTTATGGTTTGGGTGGAAGCTCTAAAGAAAACCTAAAGTCACATTAAGCTTTGCTAGATTTCTCCATGCAGGTTAGGGGCCTGAAGGCCAAGTTGCAGCACATACATGCCGATCCTCAAAAACATGTGAGGGGCTGGGCCATGCTGTGGTCAGATGTCCTAAGGAGCAAAGTCACACAGGACAAAGACACGTCCCCACCCCCAGGTTCTGATGCACAACTCTAGGGACTGGGGAAAGGGAAGGGCTAGAACTTTGCAAATGTTTGCAGGGTGAGCTCAGAGAGGAAGATGAGCTGGCTCCAAGGGGAGAACAGAAGGGGAAAGGCTGGCAGAGAGCTTGTGGTTGGGAGGCTTTGGCCAGTGAGGAAAGCCCACTTACACAAAGCAAGGAAGCTCTACACACACAGCGGCAAACAGATGGAAGCAGGGCTTTACCTCCAAGCAAGAGATGTCTTTGAAGTAAGACAAATGAAGTCAGCCAAGCGAAGGTCAAGGATCCCCCTTTCCAACCTGATGGACTTTTGAGCCGAATTCTAAATCAGAAATCACTCTGTTCCTGTCCTCAGCATGACTGGTGGAAACTTAAATACCAAAAAAACCGGGGTCTCTTTCTGAGAGCAGATGTCACCACAGTGTTGGACCTCAGTGGAGATGGAACAAAATACCGTGTGATGTGATACCATGGGCTTATGGAAATGAGGCTGCATTCCCCGGACGGCCCTCCACAGAGCAGTCTGTGCCATTCCTTACTATGGTGACAGTCAGTCTGAAAAGCCACTTCTCTGATGCACCATAAAGAGCAAGAGCATGAGACAAGCTAGTTTAGCACCATTTATTAAGTGATCTCAGCTGTTGTTGTAGCTGCTGCATGTCAGCCTGTTCTTAAAACAGAGAATGCTCTTCCAGTTCCTCTTGTCCGGGACGGAAGGATCTTCCAGGTAGCACACCAACAGAACAAGAGATTCCGATGACGCCGGCTTCAATGACGGTGCCATCCAGAGAGGGAGAGGGTCACGGCACATTCAACCGCGGCTTCCAGAGGTTTTGAAAAAGGAGCCTTTGGGAGCCCAGCCTGCCTGGCATTCTAGTGGAAGTGCAAAAGGTTGGCATGTTGGGAGAGAAAGAGAGGGAGCCGCGAGGGGAAAGTGGCATCTAGGTGTCAAGGAGGGGTTTCTGGCCCCTGTGGCTGCAGGGCTGGAGGACTAGGCAGACCTCTGATAAAGCAGCAAGCAGCAGACTAAGGCACCAAGCCCCAAGGCTAGCCTAGACTCTATGGACCTGTACATTTGGCTACAGAAGTCAGGAAGAGCTGCTTCAGGGTATTTGAAAGGGAGAACAGTGTTGAGGGGGGAGTTGAAAAATATCTCTTTCCCTTTCCTATCCGGGTGAAAAGGTTGCATGGGGGTGGGGTAGGGGCTGTCTCTTATACACATCTACATTTGCAAAGTTCTAGCCCTTCCCTTTCCCCAGTCCCTAGAGTTGTGCATCAGAACCTGGGGGTGGGGACGTGTCTTTGTCCTGTGTGACTTTGCTCCTTAGGACATCTGACCACAGCATGGCCCAGCCCCTCACATGTTTTTGAGGATCGGCATGTATGTGCTGCAACTTGGCCTTCAGGCCCCTAACCTGCATGGAGAAATCTAGCAAAGCTTAATGTGACTTTAGGTTTTCTTTAGAGCTTCCACCCAAACCATAAATAAACCACTTTTGCCCACACTAGGCCAGGTGGCCTGATCACATCTGTGAAGGTGGCTGTGGGCATAGCGCAACTGGCTGGAGGGCAGAAACTACTTGTATTCCAGAACAAAGAATAAGAAAAATCTGCCAAGAGAAAAGCAGTGCTGACCCAGGGCTGCCAAGGCAAGTCCTCAGGGTCGTAATGGCTAGTAACTGCTGGTGGCTGTGATGAGCCACACCCAGCCATTTCAGACAGACCACCTCCTATGGCAGCATTCCCAGTTAAAAACTGGAGCTTAGCTGGTATGAGCCAGTTCCACCCACAACATGATCTGTAAATGCATGGGAAAAGATTCCCAAACAATCTGCCTGCTGAGCGCCATCACTGGGCTCATTACTATAATGCTTGTAATAATAGCATGATGATGTTATTACTAACGATGATGAGAGTAATAATCCTTGACCCTGTGAGAGCATTCTCCATCTGAGGACCTTCAATTACAAACACTGAATCAGCCTCACAAACAACCTTGCTCAGTAAAGCACTCTTACCCCCCACTTTTCCGATGGGACAGGTGAAGCGGAGTGGCAGGGACTTCAAAGGCACGCACTAGTATCTGAGTCAGAGGACAGAACTACACCTATAGGTCCTGACTCCTAGCTGGCTTGCTCTCCCTTTACATGTGAGAAAACTCTTAATAGCCACTCCCCACAACATGTCTATAACACCCTGCGTTTATTTATGATCTTCGGTCACTGAAGGAGCAACCCCGGCCAGTGATTCTCACTTGTGGACATCCAGCTCCACTCCCGAGTCTCAGGTAGACTGCCGAGCTAACTTCCCCTCTGGCATTCCTGCTCCCCTAGGAGTCTACTCTCACAACCACACTGTTCTGCTTCCACTGCGACTTCAGCTCTGCATACAAGGAAATGGGGTCATCATTCCTGTAAAGAAGTCAATTTCCCAGGACAAAGAGAGCAGACTGAAGCTAACAAGTTAAAAAGACATGCAAAAGTGGAGTGAGGGACAGACAGGGAGGAGGGCCTCACTGTTCAGTGAAATTATTTTAGAAGCTGCAAGAAAAAGATCACTTTGTCTTTCATTTTAAGACAGTGGTTAGTGAACGAAAGACAAGACAGCCTATGTGAATACAGCAAGCCCAGGTTGTTCAGCTGGGACTCTGCACAAGGGATCTCTCATCCAGAGCACCCAGGGTGCAGGCAGGCAGAGAACCGCACCAGCAGAGAATTGCTTTGAGTGGACAGAAGCACTGGGAGAAGACTGGTCTGTCCCTTCTCCTTAAGTCAGTCTCCTGGAAGACCATATTCCTCTGGACCCGACTAAGGACCTACTTTTGCTGAACTCAGGGACACGCCCCACACACCCCCCCAATCCCCACAACACATACTTGATGCTGTCGGTGTGGGTTTTGTATTCCATAATGGTGTTGGGAGGTAGGTTAAGCACTCGCCGAAGCGTATCCCGTATGCGGGCCGTGGTGGCTTGATCGCTGGCAGTCTTATTCCATATGGAAATAATGTCCTCCTACAGGAGGGACGACAGAAGCATTCATCAAAGGAAACTGAGGCAGTGAGAAGAACAGAGGCACGCGTGAACGCAGCCCCGCCCGCGAGGCGGCTTACCTGAAAGCGGACAGAGACCACAGCCCCGCAGATCTCCTCCCCAACCATGAACTGTTCCCCCAGCATAGCCAAGATGAGATTCTCCCAGCAGCGGGAGGCCAAGCCCTTCCGCAGTCGAATTATCCACTTTCCACCATTTTTATTTGCATCATCCTGTAAAAAAAAAATGTATTAAAAGTTAAACTATGGTCTCATAGCATTAGGGCCAAGGATCCATGATCACTGAAAAGTCTTGCTGTTTTCCAACTATTCAACTCTATAGGAAAATGTGGTAGGACTACAGGCAGAAGAAACGAGAAAGAAGAAACACAAGATGGGATCCTTGCAACCAGCCATTAAAGAAAAACAGCCAAACAGACTCTTTAAACTAATCCTCTTTTGGGAATTCCCTGGCGGTCTAGTGGCTAAGGCTCAGCACTTTCAGTGCCAGGGTCTGGGTTCAATCCCTGGTCGGGGAACTAAGATCCCACAAGCCATACAGTGTGGCCAAAACAAACCAACCAACCAACCCTCTTTTTTGAAAACTACATTAAAACGAAATAATGTCAGATTTCAAACACAGATCATTCTTTCCTTCATTTGCTAAAAGTTTATCAAGTGTCACCATGTCCCCAAATACAGACGTGAAGTCACAATCTCTACCCAGATCCAGTCGAGTGGAGCAGACAGACAAGAAAACTAATTACAGTAGTATAGTCTGGCAAGTACTGCTGTAACAGAGACACATACAGGAAGTTTATGAAGAACAAGACAGTCAGAAACAACCAGGAAAAGGAAAACATTTCAGCTGGGTTGTGGGGGACTCAGGAGTTAGCCAGGTGAAGGGCTCTGTGGGCACTGGGAAGGACATGGCTATGTGCAAACACTGACTGTGAGGCAGAGATGCAAAGAGGAAGATCTAGCTACACTGAAGGGAGGATCTGGAGAGGACAGGTGGCAAGTGCTGAAAGGTAATTAGGTGTAAGATCATGTGTGCAACAGAAAACTGCATGAGATTTTTAATTAAGGTGTGTTTGTGTGTGGCAGGGGCGGGGGTTCCCTGGTGGCTCAGATGGTAAAGAATCAGCCTGCAATGCAGGAGACCTGGGTTCGATCCCTGGGTCAAGAAGATCCCCTGAAGGAAGGAATGGCTACCCACTTCAGTATTCTTGCCTAGAGAATCCCTGTGGACAGAGGATCCTGGTGGGCTACAGTCCATGGGGTCGCAAAGAATCAGACAGGATGGAGTGACTAATGACTAGGCACAGCACTGCACGTGTGTGTGTGATCATGTCTGTCTTCTGGAAGAATGCTCTGGCATCAGAAAAGAGAAGATGGACTACAGCAAAGAGATCACAGAGCTCAGCTCTGGGTCTCTGGTGACTGCCCCTAAGCTTATTTTTACTCACTTTAACCATATGTATCCTATGGTAATATATTACACACACACAAAACCAGTCTATGGGAAGAATAAAAAAAAAAATCCTTCAATGTTGCTATAACACCATGTTAGTGAGAAAACAATCTTTGAAAACCATCCACACAAACAATGGAATTGGGGCTTTTTCCTAGAGTTCCCATTTCCAAGGATATACCAAACTGCTATGCAGCTTTCAAAGAAGACTTTAACCAACACCTGGCACTAACCCCCAAACCAAACAAACAGAAAACCCCCCCAAAACAGAAAACTTCCTCAGAAAAACAGTCTAAGGCTCCCAGTTCTCACCTCCCACATGGGTTTAATTCCTTCTTTGAAGAGATGGAAGTCGCTGTGGCCTGTCAGGTCCCCGGGACGCACCATGTGGCTGTAAAACCTCCAGAACTGCTCCACCTGCAGAGAGAGCACAGCAGAGTCAAGAGAGGTACTTTCTTTTTCTTTGAGCAAATGTGAGATTTAAGAGAAGAGCATAACCACAGCAGACACTCTGCTAAAGGCTCTACTTTTTGGAGGACAGATGTTCATTCTGGGGATTGTGGGGGAAGAACAACATGTTGAAGGGAAGCAGACTATCTATTTTGATAAAAGAATAATGTCATACTGTCGACACAAGAATAAACTCTTTAGGTGAGAAATGCCAGCCTCAGCCAGGAGCCTTAGTTGGTAAAATGTCAATACACATCCTCCTGTGGAAGCCACAGGAGAATCACCACAGGCTGTAGGAGGACTTTGTTTTACACAAAAACCACTTAGGTTTGGGGTATATTCAGAGCCACATAACCTCAGCTTGAACCAAATCAGTTAAAAAAAAAAACAGTATTATTAACATTGTGAATCAACTAGTCCTTGTGCTCTACAGTACCTGCCCATGACTTATTTATAACTGCAAGTTTGGGCACTTCTTGATCAGAGGTTTACTGTCAAAATACAGCATTAGCTACACTGAAGTACACTTTATTTCTATAGAAACAGTTACTGAGCATTAAATGACAGAATCAACCACAGGGACTACTCCATACCATGGTGCCCTTGCTAAGGCCCAGATGGTCCAAAAACCAAGCAGGCTTCCTCACTCAGGGTTTAAGTCTCTCTTCTTGGCTATAAAATTTCTCTTTGCTCCTCCTTCACAGTCCTGTTAGAAAATCATACATATTTCTCTATAAAATGTATGCTTATTTATATTTATCACACTATTTCTGTTTTTCTCACTAGCGATTTGATAAGAAGAAATTCCTTCCCTGAGCGTAAGCACGCGTTCATGCTAACTCACTCAAGTTGTGGTCAACTCTCTGGGACGTTATAGACTGTAGCCCACCAGGTTCTTCTGTCCATGGGATTGTCCAGGACAAGAATACTAGAGTGAGTTGCCATGCCTTCTTCTAGGGCATCTTCCCACCCCAGGGATCGAATTCACATCTTTGACATCTCCTGCATTGGCAGGCGGGTTCTTTACCACTAGCGCCTAGTGGCGCTTCCCAACTGGGAAGCCCTTGATTACTTTCCTATTCCTCTGCAATTCACAGAGAACACCTACAAAGTACTGGGCAGTCAAGTGCACACTTTACAAGTAAAGAAAAAATGTGAAACAGTCTGAAGAAAACAGCTGGTATTTGCCAAGAAACTGCTGAAGAGGCTCTAAATAAACATGAAGCAAGATTCCATAATGTGCAGGTAAAAACAGGTACCATGCAGACAGATTCAGGTCACACTCCCAGATCTGGATAGCAACTGAGGAGAAACCCGAGACTGTGTGAAATAGCTGTGCCTCTCAATCCTCTAGAGCACAGAAACATGGGAAACATCTCATGTTACAAGGAAATTAGGAACGAAGCCATCTGCAGGACTTCAACTCAGTATTTCACCTCAGCGAGTGCCATGCTTAATGATACCCAGGGATCTGGGTCAGTGAATGATACTATGCATACAACGAGCGATAATCTTTTCCCCACTCTAACACAGTGCAAAGGAGGACTTCCCTGGTGGCTCAGACGGTAAAGCGTCTGTCTACAATGCGGGAGACCCGGGTTCGATCCCTGGGTTGGGAAGATCCCCTGGAGAAGGAAATAGCAATCCACTCCAGGACTATTGCCTGGAAAATCCCATGGACAGAGGAGCCTGGTAGGCCTCAGCCCATGGGGTCGCAAAGAGTCGGACACGACTGAGCGACTTCGCTTCACTTCAACCCAGTACAAAGAAATGAAGCTCGCCTTCTAGAAACTGTGGCTCATTGTGAATAAGGACTTGACGGAAGTGGTGGGGACAGAGCATACCAATCACCCCCAATCCTCCAGTGGAGCACTGCTTTATTAACAGTTTGGTCTCCACCAATCTGAGAGCCATTCTCTACAATCTTATAGCCAGAATTCTATACCCAAACCACAACAGAGATGAAATAATAGGCAGGTTGAGAAATAGTATTAAACCTTTTTTTTTCATTCTCTTAAGGCAACTTACATTTTTAAAACTTTCAACTGAAACTAAAAAATAAATGTTTAGATTCAGAACATGGAATGCAGAAAAGACTTTAGAAATCATCTCAATTACTTTCTTTGCTTTATAATTGAGAAAACAGTTTCAGAACTTGCCCCAGCTCATAGTCAAGCAGCAGACTGGATGACACTTGTGATCCCCAAGTCCAAAGCTTTTTTCATTTCAAGATATAGTTTTCTTAGTCACCTCAAGAACTTTTGAAGTGAAAATGAAGTCACTCAGTCATGTCCAACTCTTTGCGACCCCAAGGACTAGTAGCCTACCAGCTCCTCCCTCCATGGGATTCTCCAGGCAAGAGTACTGGAGCGGGTTGCCATTTGCTGTCAAATACTAGGATCGAGGACTAGTGGGAAATACTACTTTAGCATCATTAGTTTCAAAATGTAATTACTTTTCTGTGAGGAATATTGTGGAACATTTCCCAATGCCTTGACTTACATGCATTGGTGAGTATAAAGCAGCATTAACCCAAGATGATGCTGATGATAAAACTGTTCAACTTAGCATATATGCCCAAAGAAAACAAAAACTCTCCTTGTACAAGCTGGGAAAATTCACACATGCTTTTTTTAAGTGGGAAAGAAAAATGCTAGAAGTGGTTATAACTATGCTAAAATAATTGAACAAAATCCTGAATGAAAACTGACTCCCCAGAGTTCAGTTTCTTCTCTGATCCTAAGTGCTTAATCAGTTGTTCATATCATAATGGCTGCCATTTTACCTGAAATGTCTAGCAAGCTATCAAAATTTTTGTGGATTCAGGAATGTTAGGATGACATGGATAGTTTTTTTAATTCTATTGTTCTCTCTTCCAAGAATTCCTTCATCTTATCACTTGTTCAAATTTTCTGAATTCAATCTTAAACCCATCTCCCTCCAAAAGAGGCTTCTCCAGGCTGAAATGAATCCCTGTACTCTGAACTGCAAGAGCACTCTATCTATTTATGCACCTCCTAAACTGCCTCCCTGTATTAGAATCTCCTGGGCATGTCTTATTTCCCTAAGGGCAAGGTTTTTTAGTCATTCTAGAACCCTATTATGCCCCAAATTCATTCAACAAACTTTTCTTGAACCAAATATGTACCAGTGCACAGCTACTTTTAATAATTCAAAAAAGTCTAAATTTAACAGTAATAAGAGAGCACAGGCCAACTAATACAAGATCTTTGCTTGTGGCTGAAATATCAACTCAACATAATCAGATGATATGATTATCATTATATATGCATATCTGATTAATAAACAGATAAATAAATATAGCCTGTCTGGTAAACAAACACTTTGAAAAACTGGAGCATCCTGGCATGCATTGTGGTATACAGAAGATTGAAAGATTGTAGGCTTTGGAAGGTGGTTTTTACAGCCTACCCAACTGAGTCTCAATACTGGTTCCTCCACTTAATCAAGTTAATTATAACTGACTTGGGACTTCAGATCAGATACTTAACCCAAGTCTCATTTTTCTCATTTGTAAAATATGGATAACATCACTGACCTCATAGGGCTATCATAACGATCAAAGGAAACTATACCAAGTGACTATTATTGTGTGTCCTTCCTCTTTACTAATTTAAAGTTTACTGTCTATTATAGTTTCCTTTTCCAGTGTCTGCATTTTAAACAGAATGAATACCTTAACAACTCCAAGAAAATAACGAATCCTGCATTTGACTCTGCCACAGATAAACTGTACGAAATACATAACAATCTTCACCAAACAAGACTGGCTTTAGTCGCAGACAAGCGTCTCATGGTTTACAACTCTAGTTTTCTGTGAGGAAGATGAGACAGTGCGTGGGCTTACTGTACTGACAGTGCCCACAAAAAACAGAGACCTCCTTTCCCTTCTGAACACAGAACAGAGACGCCAGTTTACGCGTAATCATGGACATATCCAAAGTCCGATGTGAGGTTATTAAAACAAAAACTTTTAAATTTTATTCTAAATTTTATTGACAAGCTTCATGAGGACACCATGTAATATAAAATTTTGTTTATCTCCCATGATATTTTGCACACAGAAAGGACTCCATAAGTACCTACTTAAACAAACCAGTGTTTTTGTATTGTCCCCATCTGATCAATTCCAGTTTATGCACTTACTGATTCTGACATATGTTGCCTACGGATATACAATGAGAACTAGAAGAATGAGCCAATTTAGCTTTACAGACTCAGGTCAGTCAACTAAGGAAACCAGAATCCTCTGTAGGTTACCAGGAGGGTAGATAAACACAACAATGTAAATACAGGCAAGAATGTACTGCCAAAGCTACTACATTAAACCACCAAGTACTCACAGAGGCGAAGGTGCCAATCTGCTTGATATTCTGTTCATAGCTCTGTGAGCTGGTGGGACGGCCGGGGGTTCTCCTGGAGTACCAGAAAGTGTAGTTATACTGCAGGGGGTGCTCGGCCGGCCCAGGGACGACAGCCTGTGAATCAAAGGAGGTGTGTTAATCTGGGCATTTTCCACATGCTCTGAGACTGAGAAAACATTTCCCAGTGTCACCCCTTACCACCTCCATTAAAAAGGATACATCCTCAATTACCTGCAATAGGCTCAAGATTCTGCTTACATGGTAAATTAGTGGTTAACTCTAAGTTCCTGTAACACTTTCTCTGCTCTTAATGCTTTCATAACTTTCTACCTCCTACCATGAGTATTATGCTTCTATCTCATCTCAACATATTCCCAAGCCAAACACTGCCTCCTCTATGACACCCTATCATTTACTGACTCAGGACACTGGGCAAGTTGCTTAACCAGTTTGTGCCTCAGTTCCTTATCTGTAAAATAGGGAAAACAATAATGACCACCCTCATAGGGCTGCTGACAGGATGAAATTAACAGATGTGAAGTGCTTAGCACCATGACTGACACATAGGAAGTACTCAATAAGTGACAGCTCCTAGGATTACTGCTACTGTTAAATGTAAGGGCCTTGATTCACGCTCATTCACCTGTGCCCTCTTAGCATGTAAAACGCCTGCATCTGGAATGTACTAAATATTGTGATAAATGAATTAATGATTGCTTTAATATTTCAAGAAAGAAACCGAGAGATCTATCTCTCGTTCTCTAAAATTCCTCTCTTCCAAGTCATTTTCAGCCTGAATTATTACCGACTAAAGAGTTGAACATTCTAAGTGATGGGCAGGATTTGAAATACCGAGCAGCAGCTTCTGAAGCAACTAACACCCTTGCTAAATTCTAGGATTAATCTTCCCCACCTCAGGCTAGGAGAAGGTTGGAAAGTGAGGCAAGAACTCAAGATCCTGTGGCAAGGGGAATCTTCAAAGTCCCAAGATGAACTCCAGTGATGCAACAATCTTTTTTGAGAAAATCAGATACTACAAAACAGGGTGTCATCAAGTTCATCCAGCATCCTTCAGATTTCACAAGATCACCAAGTCCCAAGTCCAAAGGCAACGACATCTGCACAGCACAGAACTCACCTTCCTCTTGCTGCTGCTCTGACTCTTGTCTCGTTCTGTTTTTTCCTTCTCACCATCTTTCTGTGTGCTGTTTTCTTCATTCTGATCATGGTCCCCACTGTCGTCATCTTTCAATCTGAATGGGAAGGCAAAACAACAGTACCCCATGATTGAGCTGATTCTTGCTTATCTAACAAGGCCACCAGGTCAGAGGAACCACCATGTAACCAACCAGAAGTCACTCAAGTCACTGGCAATGAGGTGCCCATGAAAGAGGGAAAAGGAAGCAGAAAGGCAACTGGGAGGATTAAGAAAAATAAAAATGCCCATCAGCTAACTTGTTAATTCCAGAAAGCACCATATTCTAGTTTTCTAAAAGTCTGCACAAAAAAGCAAGAGGTAAATAGTGTAAGGGGTTGTTTTCTATGCCAAAAATAGTCAATAACGAAGAGAATTTCTGGATTATATAACTGTTTTGGCATTTCAAATTAACTTGAGAAACTTCCCTTTCTATCCTGCCACTTCTATCTTTCCTACCGTTCCCCATTGCTACTCCTAATCATTTAATTTCCAAGCTTAGAACTCTCCTCTGTCCTGTGCCCTTCCATGCCCACCACACAGGATATAATACAAGGAAATGTAAGATCCTCTACAACTCGACTGTCAACTGGCATCCTCTTTCCGTCTCCCAGCCTCCCAAAGCAACCCAGATTCCCACATCTGTGCTATATGCAAACACCACCCCTCAGCCTAAGGCACCATTCCTCCCACATCTGTTTTTCCTACTAGATAGAGGGGGGCCCTAGATTGGTGTCTTATTAACCTTTCTATCTTCAGCAACAATGACAAGAAGATGCTGGATTGATGTTAAATGAAAATGAAAGGAAGGAAGAAATGTCTTCTTGTCTTGTAAGTTCAGTCAAAAGTACATCAGGTGCCACCCTTTCAGGAGCAGTGAAACTACCCTCAGTGCTGTGCATTGGTTTGCCATGACTTCAAACTCACTTATTTATGACTTAAATGAAGATGCTGTTTTGAGATAAGAATGAAATGTCAGTTCAGCTCAGTCACTCAGTCGTGTCCAACTCTTTGCAACCCCATGGACTGCAACATGCCAGTTTCCCTGTCCATCATCAACTCCTGGAGCTTCTCAAACTCATGTCCATCAAATCAGTGATGCCATCCAGCCATCTCATCCTCGGCTGTCCCCTTCTCCTCCTGCCTTCAATCTTTCCCAGCATCAGGGGTCTTTTCCAATGAGTCAGTTCTTCTCATCAGGTGACCAAAGTATTGGAGCTTCAGCTTCAGCATCAGTCCTTCCAATGAATATTCAGGACTGATTTCCTTTAGGAGTGACTGGTTGGATCTCTTTGCAGTCCAAGAGACTCTCAAGAGTCTTCTCCAACACCACAGTTCAAAAGCATCAATTCTTCAGTGCTCAGCGTTCCTTATGGTCAAACTCTCACGTCCATAGATGACTACTGGAAAAACCAAAGCTTTGACTAGACGGACCTTCATCTCAAAGTAACGTCTCTGTGTTTTAATATGCTGTCTAGGTTTGTCATAGCTTTTCTTCCAAGCAGCAAGTCTTTTAATTTCATGGCTGCAGTCACCATCTGCAGTGATTTTGGAGTCCAGGAAAATAAAGACTGTCACTGTTTCCATTGTTTTCCATCTTTTTGCCATGAAGTGATGAGACCAGATGCCATGATCTTCATTTTTTGAATGATGAGCTTTAAGCCAGCTTTTCCACTCTCCTCTTTCACTTTCATCATGAGGCTCTTTAGTTCTTCTTTGCTTTCTTCCATAAGGGTGGTGTCATCTGTGTATCTGAGGCTATTGATATTTTTCTCGGCAATCTTGATTCCAGCTTGTGCTTCATCCAGCCTGGCAATTCACATGATGTACTCTGCATACAAGTTTAATAGGCAGGGTGACAATATACAGCCTTGACCTATTGCTTTCCCAATCTGGAACCAGTCTGTTGTTCCATGTCCAGCCCTAACTGTTGCTTCTTGACCTGCATACAGATTTCTCAGGAGGCAGGTAAGGTGGTCTAGTATTTCTGTCTCTTGAAGAATTTTCCACAGTTTGTTGTGATCCACACAGTCAAAGCCTTTGGCATAGTCTTTAAGCAGAAATATATGTTTTTCTGGAACTCTCTTGCTTTCTCTATGATCCAGCAGATGCTGGCAATTTGATCTCTGCCTTTTTCTATACCCAGCTTGAACAAATGAAGTCTATCAGGATATTATGTGTAGTTATTCATATGCACTAGCAGGTCAGTAGGCGAGTAGCCCCTGATGGGGGCTTATCAGCAAAAACAGACAAAGAAGGAAGCACGGTGAGAGGACATTTAGACTATAAATACTGAGTGTTGTGTGAGGAATATCCGAGTTTCCATCTGAGCCTTTGCTGATCTTACTCTCTGAAAATCGTGAGCCACTCGCTCCTGCAGTGACCAAGGCGACTCTTTGGTGGGCAGTGGTGTCAAACCCTGCAGCTGTCTCTGAAGAGAAGGGACATTGCTCTGCTGTGGTAAAGCTGACTCTTTTAGCAGTGGTGACAAAATGTTTAGCGGCCCTGCAAAGATCAGCCTGCCCATCACCACCAGTGTTGGAATTTTCTAGCAACAACTGACTCTTATTTTTGAGCTGGTAGCTGAACTTCAGTTCCTGATTGGCAAAGCCTTCTCACCCAGTGCCAATTCATAGAAAGGTACATCTGGAACTAAATTTGGACTGTATTCCTTTCATCTCCCTGTGCCTGGAACAATACTGTGAGTAATCTACCACTGGTTTGGAATATGTTATGTTATTTCTTTACTAGCATCAGCATGCTACTGGGTTATGAAATTACTCTAACTCCCACAGTGGACCTGTGTTAAATAAACCACTGGCAAAGAAAATCTACCCCTGAGCATATTCTGTCACCCTCCAAAACAAAATACTAAGGCTCTCAGTGAACCTAAAATTCACTGGATCCAGACAAAAAGATAAATGGAAGGTGAATTCACAAAGATAGTAAGAATGCTGTTTAGTCTAGAGCTGGACCATCAACTTACGGATCTTTTCTGAAATCACTTTTCTGGCCCTACCCAGTCACACAGAATTTGGCAATTCTCAGGATAGTTACTAGAAGCGATCAAACTGTAACTCAGACACAGGAAGACCTTGGAGCTATTGTGGGTTTGATTCCACATCACAGCAATAAAGCAAATATCACAAGAAATGGAGTCACACAGATTGCCTGGTTTCTCAGTGCATTTAAAAGTTAGTTGACACTACACTGTAGTCTATTAAGAGGGCATTAGGACTATGTCTAAAAAAAGTACGTATCTTAATTCAAACCTTAGAGTGGACAAACTATGTATGTGCTGGAGTGCCTGCTCCGCCCATTTAGGATATGTGCACTGCGCCACACCCAGCCCCAGCCCCTCCCTGGCCAAGGCGGACGATGAAGGGCACTGGTTGCCCAGCCTGGCCAATAACCTACGCCTCAGTGTCTTCCTAACTCCTCCCTCAGGTCTTCATCCAGGAGGTGAAAGATCTTACAGATTCAGGAGCTGGGGCAGTCAGTCATATGAGCTGCATGTAAGAAAAGCCATGAGGGAATAAAGACAATAAGCAAAAGCAGAGAAGGCCAGGAGGGGCAAAGAGGATGAAGCAGACGAGCAGAGAGGAGAATGGGATTTTTCGTGATGCTGCCATCGTTTTGGAGTCCCTGGACGCCTGGAGACCTAATGGTGCTTACAATAACTCCTTCCCCATTATGAAATTTGAGTCCGCAGGGTTTCCTTTTGAAACGGGGCCTGACCTAGCATCCAAGTCCCACAGCATTACCAGCACACTGTGTGTATCAGATGCTATGAATACCTGACACAGTCCTTTCCCTCCTTTCCATCCAGAAGTAGCAACCCACTGCAGTCCCCAGCCTCACCCCTCTGTTGTGCTCATCATCTGGTCTTTCAAGGAGCTCCTCTTCCGCTACTTAACTTGTCCTTTAGGACCCAGACTAAGGGCCACTTTCTCTTGAAAATATTCCCTGATCTCTCTCTAGGCTGAGTTGGGACCCCTTCTTTTAAACATCCCATATAAATGTTTTACTTGTCCTCACTATACTGTCAGTTTTTTTGTCTCCTGATTACAAATATTTCATGAGTCTTTTTCTTATTGCTTAGGTCCAAGATAGCTCCTAATTCTCTTCTTTAGGGCATATCCCAGGGACTCAAATCATTTCTCTCTTCTCAGCCCCCAACTTCCCACTATACCATCTGGGGTCCTTTCCCTTCAATCTTGGTTGAAAAAGGGCACAGTTGCTCTAGTACCTCACATTTTGCTAGCTCCAAGCAAAGCATGTAAGTTCCTTTTTTGTGTGTGTGTTTTTGCTAACCACTACTGGGAAACAGAAAAATAATAACAAGAATAATTATGTCAGAGAAGAAACAATGCTACTGTGACCCTGGTCCTCAGCTCCCAACTCTCTTCTAAACAAGTAACTGGAAACCCTAATGGACCTTCATCTAATGCTGTTATTTCTTGAAGGTGGAGCTCTGCTCTCTGGGACAACATTTAAGTCAAGTCATTCACATCCTATCTTCAGAGGCTACTCTTCCTAGCTGGATGCTGGATTTGAGCAAAGATACTATCCAGGTGGAAATATCAGTGCTCCTTAGACTCAGGCAGGCAATTAGCATCCGAAGGTATCCATGCTCAGTGGCACCTGATCAGCTCACCAAGCTTCTCTCCAGGTATGTCCTCATACTCTGACTAGACAATTCACTGCAGGTAGGAAATTTGGCTAATTCACCTTCACATGTCCAGTACCAGGAAATGCGGGCAGAAAAGAAACAAGTTTAAGACACGGATTTCTAAAATCAAGGCAATACAAGGCAGAATAATAAGTGCCAAATAAGTGGTTCAGATAGTAGCTAACAATGGGCCAATGCTAACAAAGAGAACAGGGACAAAATAAAATCTGGCACCTGGATTTGAAAACCAAGCTCAACCCAGTAGGGACTGCAATACTTAGAAAGCATCTTAACGGTTTTACATTTGAATAGGATCGACAGCAATGGCACCTACTGACTTGATGGGGGTGTGGGGGTGGATTAGGTTACATATGAAGGCCATACAGAAAAGGAGACTAGAACTCCTCTGCAATCTGAGCCCATGAGATTAGACTAGAATACTCAAGTCCAAGCACTGGACTTGTAGGACTCTGGCAAACCGAAACATGTCCACATGTCCCTAGGAGCCAAGTGGTGAACCATACAGAGATCAAACAGGCAACCAGTGGCCTACAAACCGCACTTTTTTGCATTAAAAAAAAAAAAAAAAAAAAACCCTAAGGGTTGGAGTGCTTTCTTCAATTGCTAATTTCAAATGAAAGACAGTTTTTTTTTCTCGTGAATAGCTAGAAGACAGATGTTTGAAAAAATCTGGCTCAGTATAACGAATAGTTAATAATTGGAACTAATTAAAAATGACCCAGGTTAGGGACTTCCCAGATGGTCCAGTGGTTAAGAGCCTCAAGTTCAAACTCTGGTCAGGGAACTAAGATCCCACGAGCCACAGGGCACAGCCAGAAAAGAAAAGAATCTGGGTTAATTTTTGTCAAGATGTGTTTGAACCAACGTTAAAACAACCTGGATATGAATCTTACCATATGTGGCCCTTCCTGTTGTGTGCAACTTATTTCATCTCAGAGAGTCTCATTTTCCCTATTTGTAAAACAAAGTAACAAGATCCCCCTTACAGGGTTGTTTGAATCAGTTAATATGTGAAAAGCATCAAAGTGCCTATAGAAGCCATTATTTCCATTCTCAAATTAGCTTACTGCAGACCAAAAATGGAGAAGGAAATGGCAACCCACTCCAGTGTTCTTGCCTGGAGAATCCTGTGGACGGGGGAGCCTGGTAGGCTGCTGTCCATGGGGTTGCACAGAGTCGGACACGACTGAAGCGCCTTAGCAAGCATGCACGCATTGGAGAAGGCAATGGCAATCCACTCCAGTATTCTTGCCTGGAGAATCCCAGAGACAGAGGAGCCTGGTGGGCTGCTGTCTAAGGGGTCGCACAGAGTCGGACACAACTGAAGCAACTAAGCAGCAGCAGCAGCAGCAGATCAAGAAATGATGTGGGTAGGAATGGGCCAGATGACCCACAAAGTGTCTTAAGATGAAATTCTGATTTCTTCAGTTTGGTGGAGAAAGGAGTATAGGGTTGGCAGAAAGCTCCACTGACAGGACTCCGATCTAGAGCTAAGACTTGCAGGGCTTAGGAAGGGATTTTTGTTGTTCAGTTGCTAAGTTGGGTCGGACTCTTTTGCAACCCCATGAACTATAGCCTGCCAGGTTCCTCTGTCCATGGGATTTACCAGGCAAGAATACTGGAGTGGGTTGCCATTTCCTTCTCCAGTGGATCCTCCTGACCCAGGGATCAAACCTGCATCTCCTGCATTGGCAGGTAGATTCTTCACCAGTGAGCCACCAGGGAAGTCCCTGAAGATGGGGGGTGGGTCAGTGATAATCAGTATGGGGATGAGCTCAGCTACACAGTGGGCTTCAGAAGCAAACTCCCAAAGACCTTTTTCAAGGAGTAGAGCCCTCTCAGCAACCAGGAAACATTCCTGAGGAGCTGCCAAGAGTGCTGGAATCCAGGACCTATGAATTTGCACACCAGCACTCAGTGTCCTGGAAAAACTCCAATTTCCCCTCAGCAACAGTGGGGCACAAACTAAACTAACAGTAATTCCACTTTACATGTATATCTCTCTATTTAACACTTTACAAAGTACTTTTAAGCACTGCTGAATGTGATTTGATCCTTATCACACCCAGTGCAGCAGCAAGACACTAATCACTAATGCAGTTTGGATTAACAGAGGCTCAGAGACTGGGTAACTTTCCTGCTGTCAAATAGCTGGTGGGTCTGAGGCTGGAAATCTAGGTCTTCAGAAAAGAAGACAGATTTACTGCTAGACTATTAGAAGAAAGCCAAGAACAAAAATCTACCTCCAGATACAATCGCTGGAGGGAAATGTGCAAAAATATTACGCATTTCCTTTCCGCACTGCCGAACTGTCTGATGCTGGAACTAGGACTCAAACAATAGATAAGGTTCACCCATTGGGAAAGAAACTGAGTTCTGGGAGAGTGTGTTGGAAGAGGGCGAAAAGAGGAGGAAGAAGAAAGGGAGTAGGAAGGAGTCTCTGGAAGATGATGAAAACTCCGTAACAGAGCAGCCGCTGCGCTAAACGCGGCAGCCACATTACCTCACTGCATCCTCGCAACTCTATAACACGGGCTCTGTGACGGTCCCTACTTTGCAAATGAAAAAACTGAGACTCAGAGGAGAGGTGACCTGCTTAGGCCAGAGAGGTGTGTGAGAAAAGCTGAATTCAGTGGCAGGGCGGCCAGTCTGCGGAAACACCCAAACGGCCGAGGTCTCCGCCCCTCCACGCCGCGGGTAACCCGCACTCGGGCGGGGCGTCCCAAAATCTCCTTCCGGGCCGCACGGCCACCTCCTGGCCCCAGGACACCGCACTTCGCCCTGGGTCCGTACGACCCTGGGGTCCCCGAGACCCCTGCATCCCTCGTCCCTAACCCCCTCATCCCCGCTGGCCGCCCAGGGCCGGCCAGACCGCAGCCCGAGTCAGGGATTGTGGCCTGTGCCGCAGTTTGCGCCGCCTGCAGTGCGGGCGGGGGTGGGCGCAGGGAACAGTTGGGGGGAAGGGGCCCCGGGGGGCGGCCACGCGCCACTCACGCGTCGAACTTGTTGTTCATCCTCTCGCCGCCACCGTCGCCACTGCCTCACGAAGTGACTTCCGCTCCCCCAGGTCCCTCCGCCTAGGGTCCGGCCACTTCCGGTTGCTCAGGGCACAGCGGAACGTTGGCGCTTTGGCCGGGTAGGGGGCGGATATCCCGGGACGCCTTCCTCCTGAGCAGAGGCGCTGAGGTTTGGCGACTGTGTGGCGTGAAGTCGGGTCTCGGTTCCTGTCCCGGTCCTTGTTCCTGCCTGCCGTCCGCTCGCCCGCCCTGCTTAGCCGAGGGGGGCTCCGAGAAGGGCAGCTCCGAGTCGCTGAGGGAGCCGGCTCTTGCTAAAAATCCCGACTCCACCTGCACTGGAGCTGCGCGATCGTGGACTCTCTTAACCTCCCTGACGCTGTTTCTTTGGTAATGACCGTCCTTCGATATACTACCCGTATCTTCACGTTGCCTTGTGGATTGATCGAGATAATCAGTGTCAGGCTCTATACAAAGTAGCCCTCAATAAACGGTAGCGATTGTTCATCTTTGCTTACTTGTGCCAGGAGCTACAGAGCTCCTCTCCACCTTCCGAGGCAATCAGAGAGGGTGAGAGACTCACCCCAGGTGGCTGAGCTTGTAAGAGGCTTACAGGAACCAGCAGTGGTCCCTTCATCATCGAATTACCTGCTGCTCCAAATACACAGCCGTGCGTGCAGCGCGCACACACGCTCTAGAGGAAATGCAGTGAACCTTCTGATGAGTGAGTCCGAAAGCCAGCAACCCTGGCTATTACCGGGGTCTTGCTCCCCGCCCCCCAACAATGTCCCGTTGTCAGGATACTGTAACATTTTTTTAATCTTCAGCGGCGCCTTTGATCCGGTGATGAAGGTAGATAGGAACTGATATCTGTGCCCATATTTACAGATGAAGACACAATTTCAGGAAGCACAAATGTGCTTGTGTCTTGTAACCAGTAGAACTCAGGGCTCAGGCTCCAGCCATACTCTAAAAGCATGGCCTTCCCCAAAGACCAGCTAGCCTCCTTGTTTCCTAACTAGGGCCAAGAGAGGCTGGTCAGGGTCTCCTCTCAGGCTCCCTACTTCCCTCCCTAGCTCTTTCTTGTCTTAACCGTCCCTTCAGACCAGTGCAAATCCCCTGGCCTTTGAGAAGAGAAAGAAGAGGGGTCCATTTTCCAAGCCATAGAACTTTCTTAGAATGTCTAAGATTGGGTCAGAGTTGGGAATTCTGAACTCCAAACCTTATTTATCCACCATTGTTCTGGCAAGCCCTTCTTACTCTAGGCCCCAATTTGCCCAACCTAAACACAGGGGAACAGTGACTCTTGCTTATCTGTAATGCTATGAGGAACTTTTGAGAATGAAAAAAGAGAATAAAACTCAAAATGTTTGGTGCCTCCCGCCCCCATAAAGCAGGCAGATGCCACCTGGAGTGGGTTGCCTCCCTTTCAAAAGAGCACTGGCTGCCACTCTTCACTTCTCTCTTGACTCCCCTCCTTCAAGAGACTGCAGGGAATTTGCAAGAGGGAAGAGAGGCCCAGGCCTGAAGGGTTAGGAACTTTGTCTAGCTGGGGATAGGATAAACAGAGTCCTTAGGGCTTCAGAAGTGATGGGAGTTGACAACACTTTGCTGAAATGAGGGGAGTGCCAGGACAAGCAAGCCAGTGCCACGTGCATGCTGATTCCACTAGCGCACTCTGCCCACATCCCAGCCCCAACCACTCCGGGCTTCCAGCTCTGTCTCTTTATTTCCCCAGCTTTTCTCACATATTCCCCAAGAGTGTTTCCCAAAGAGTATACTCATGACCCCAGGAGCAGAACACAGCTGATAAAACTTCACGTGGCTAGCAGTGATCGGTCAGCTCAGTCAGAGGAAGGCAGATAGGAGCGGGGGTCCCCGGGAAAAGGCAGGGCAGGCACTCGGTTGTAGTGGGCCATGAGGAAGATGCCAGCAGTGCCACAGACAAAGAGCGAGAGCATGGCCAGGAAGCAGACTCGATCCAGCACTCGGCCCACCAGAAACCACTCCTTGTTCCCCTGAGGATGGAAGGCAGAGTAAAAGGTGACCAGAGGCGACACCAAGGCTGGATCTTGGAGCATCCTTAGCCATCCAGCAGGCTTCTGCTCTTCATTTCCTTGAGCCCTGCTCACCTACTTCAGGTTTGACCCTGGCTTTCTCCACCTCCTCCCCTCCACAGCGCCACTCCCAATTCCACATTTTCCATGCCATTGCCATACCATGGCCACCCCACTCATCCTGCCCCCATCTCCTCAGGTTCAAGTTTGCACACCAGGTGTGCAAGCCCCACCCCACTCCCTGCTGACTTACACTGTCAAAGTGAGTCTGCTGGTGCCGGGCACGGGCAATGAGGTTGCAGGCCTCCACGCAGGCCTGGATGGCCGGGGCGGCCTGCTTCAGGCTGCCACACCACTCCAGGCTCTGCCCTGACTCCGGGCCTTTCTCTGTTGATGAGAAAGGGTAAGGTTTGGGAGTAGAATGGAGGAGGAACAGTCTGAAAAAGTGGCCCCCGCTTTCTTAGGGACCCCAGCCCCTCTCTCCCAACCTGGATGTTTGCCAACCCCTCATCCACTGTGCCTGGCACCTTGGTCAACAGATGACCCTTCCTGTCCATCACAACCGCTGCCTTACCGATCTTCTCCAGCGCTGCCCTCACCAGCCCATTGCGCTGGCGCTGCCGGAAGAGGAGTTCACTGCGGGGCAGGCAGAGGGCCACCTCCTCCCCTGCTGTGATTGGCCACCCTGAAGAGGATCCATTCTGTAGCCAGGGGCGGGCATCCTGCACAGCCACTGGGGCCAGTGGGCGAACATGCATCCGCAACAGCTGGGGCAAGAGCCGCAGGAACACCTGGAGAGATGTGCGTGGCTTAGCCTAGTGGCTAGCAGATCTTCCTGGGTGACTGGGCTTGGGAGCAGAAGGTAACAATTGGCACAAAGAGTTCACGTGATGGGGGCCCCGAGGCAACCTGCTGGCAGGGGCAGTGGCTTGGCCCTGCTACGGCTTAGCTGTTTTGAGCCAGACACTGACCCAGGGCCCCCAAACTTCTGTGCACATCAGAATCACCAGGATGCTTGTCATAAACACAGGTTCCCGGGCCCCACCTCTGACCCAGGATGTCTGGGGCAGGCCTGGGAATCTGCCTTTGTAACAAGGGTCCTAGCTGACTGCTGCAGATGGGCTGCCGCTCACACAGGCACTGGCGCCACTCGGCTGAGGCAGAACCCTGCCTCATCCACTTTCTTGCTGTGTGACCTCAGCTGGGCTACTTAACCTCTCTGTGCCTCAGTTTCCTCATGTATAAACTGGAGATGAGACCAATACCCATTTCACAGAAGTCTTAGGAAGGTTAAATAAGTTAGTATATGTAATATGCCTACCACAGAGTAAGCACTGTATATTATTCTTGATCCATCTGGGCATGTGCTTCAAGATACACATGGGGCTGGTTTGTTGCTGAACTTGGTGGGTGAGGAATGTGCCCAGGGCCAGTAGGGCATGTGAACAGACAGGGCAGGAAGAGGCTGAAGTAGGCAAGGGTAGGGAGCTTGCCTTGCGGACCCCTCGGGCCATGGAGTGTGTGTGGGGGGACCGCAAAGACACGTTGAGTACGACCACAGCATTCACGACAATGAGGATGGTCACCACCAGGAGGAAGGTCAGGTACCTGCAGGGCGGGATAGGCAGGTGGTCGGGCTGGTTGCTTCATCACCAGATACCAGTCCCATCCCTATTGGCTAATTCCCCCAAATCCCTGGGATTGAGGATGGTAGGGAGTGGCAAGAGGGCAGTACCCTGTGTTCCTGAGAAGGGAGGAAAGGAGGTGGGCTCAAGCATGAGAGCCAGCCTTACTTGCTGATGAGTGGCACCGCCTGGGAGGTCTCAGGCACCTTCTTAGCCACGAGGAAGAGGAAGACGGTCTGGGCCAGGAGCACGTTGATGGCGACGGTACACTTCTGGCCCCCCGCTGCCCATAACCAAGAGGCCCTCAGAGCGGATCTCAACCTCCCCACCATGGGGCAGTCCCCTCCCCACAAGGAGTCCATGCCTCTGGTGCCAGGTCACGGTGCCATTCTGCCCTCCCTGCTCCCTGTGCCGCTGGCCGGGCCATAGCCCCCCTCCCACCAGCACTAGGTACCCTTGAGGTGAGGTGAGGTGAAGTTGCTCAGTCGTGTCCGACTCTTTGCGACCCTGTGGACTGGCCGTCCATGGGATTCTCCAGGCAAGAATACTGGAGTGGATTGCCATTTCCTTCTCCAGGGGATCTTCCCAACCCAGGGATTAAACCCAGGTCTCCCGCACTGGAGGCAGACGCTTTAACCTCTGAGCCACCAGGGAAGCCCCCAAGGTACCCTTGGCAGGAAGGAAGTAGATGAGGATGGCCACGGAGGAGATGAGGACACAGGGCGCGATGATGTTGATGACATAGAAGAGGGGCTTGCGCTGGATGAGCAGGTAGAAGACGACCTTCTGGTGGCCTGCCTCCTCGGCTGGGGCCGTCTCGTCCAGCAGCATCTTGGCTGGCCGGTGCCGGATGGCCCACTCCCCATTTTCTGTGGGCAGCAGGCATGGGTGGGCACAGGGACTGGGGGCAGGCCGATCCCGGCAGCCCACGGAACCCAGTGCCCAGAGGAGCAGCACTGTGCGGGGAAGGATGCTTGACGCCCCTCCCGCCAAAACCAGTCACTATCAATGAGGAAGATCAGCTTTGCTGGGCCTTTAAATGGCGTGCATTTTATGGTTTACGGGAGCTTTCACCTTGCATGACACGGGAGGGGGCGTGGTCTCGGTCTGGCCCCGCCCCTACAGCCAGGTCCTGCACAGACCTTGGATGGCAATTACCTGTGAAGGCCTCCGGGTCGATGAAAATCCATTCGATGGTCTGACCGTCTTCCTGGCTCAGCTGCAAATTGATCTCATTGGTGCTGTAGGTCTGGGACCTGGGAGATGGGGGTGGGAAAGAGGATAAACTGCAGTGTGTGTAGATTCACCCAGGAAGTCACACAGACTATCTCCTGAGGGCAACTGTGGGCAGTTTTGCCTCAAAAAACGCAGTCAAGAATTTCTGAGTTCTCCACAAAACCTTGGCATGAAATGGGGCGGGGCGGGGCAGAGCAGGGCAGGGAGTCCGGCTCTCAGGTCTGGGAAAATTATAGATTTTAAGGACCAGGAGGTTGCAGACAGAGCCGAGGGCCACCCCGGGTCCCTTCCTTCCATTGCCTCCAGGGCAGAAGGGGCCGATGGTGAGAACAGGAAATACAGCCTGTACCTCTCTGATCTGTTTTACTGAAGAGGATCTCCCGACAGGTTCCCTTATTAAAAAAAAAAAAAGTCTGCTTCTCTAAAATATGGGGAACCCCTCCCACAGACTGCCGTCCCCCCATTGATGGAGGAGGACACTGAGATAGCCCTGGCCTCTCCGTGGGTCTGAGCGTACAGCGGTCTAACGCGTGTGTGCATGCGGGTGTGCACGTGTGTCACGGGCACGTGTGTGCCTTCTCGCCCACCCACCGCAGTCCCTGATGGCTGTCTTTGGTGGGGAAACTGAGGCAGTGAAGGAGGATGAGGGAGGGGTCTGGGGCTTAGCAGGGAGGGTCGTGGGCATCTCCGGATGTCTGGGCCCCACAGAGGTGGAGCCCGTCTCCCCACCCCCGGCCAGAAGCCTCAGGTCCCCACCCGGCCAGGACCCCTCTTTGATCCGCTTGGAGAACCCCCCACCCCCATGCGCGGGTCTCCTCACTGGAAGATGAGGGAGCAGTTCTGCCAGTCGAAGGGGAAGTAGGTGACAGAGACGGGGCAGGAGGAGCGGAAGATGGCCGGCGGCAGCCAGTACACACAGCCGTCGGGAGACACAAGCACGTTGCAGTAGAGGGCCACCTCGAACACGCCGTCCACGCTGAGGACAGGCCAGGCTGTGGGGCTGGGGCCCGTGCCCCAACAGTCCCTGCTAAACTGAGACACCCCCCCACAACCCTGACCAGTCCTCTGTCCTGAGTGGATGGGGCCCGGGGACACCAACCCTTCCCAGCCACCATTCCCCTGCCTGGTCCCGCACTACCCCAGCCTCGGGGACCACTGCCTCCCCCAACAACCTCCCGCAACACCCACCCTGCAAGGCTCCCTAGCCCCAGCTCTCCTCCATATGGGTCATGACCACGACCGATGGTGGTTAAGCTCCCCGCTTGCCCTGTGCCTCCTGAGCGAGCTGTCCTTGTACCCACGGTAGTGGGGAGAGCAGCCACCCAGGCAGCCCAGCCCTGAGGCTGTGGAGCCTGGGCCGGGTCAGTGCTGCTGGTTCCCGGGCCACACCCTTAGTCCCCAGGCCCTGGCGCCCTCAGGGACCCCAGTTGCACCCTCTGTTCACCTGTCTCTTTCCCAGGGGCCCCGTTGTCCTGCAGGCCCTGCCCTGCCCGGGCCCCCCTCCTCACTTGTTCTCCAGCAGGATGTCTGGCCGCCACACCATGGTAGATGGCACCCGCAGCACCCACAGGCCGCCGTAGTCTTGAGGGTCCCAGCGAAGCCGGTAGTCACACCACTGCTGCAGGGGGAGGGTCTGCCAGACCCCATCTTGCCCCCAGGAACCGGGCCCCCTCCCAGGGCGGGGAGCGCAGAAGGGGCAGGGTGGAGTGAGAGGGAAACAGGCAGCTCTAAGGGGCCTTGGGGGCCCAGAGTGGGGCTGATAGGAGGAGGAGGGCAGTCTAGCAGCTTCTTACCATTTCTATCCAGACGTTGGTGGTGAGGGCCTCCTCTCGCTCATTCTGGGGGTGCAGAACAGAGAACAAAGCCCCCATCATGGACTGACTCCCCAGACATCCCTACAAGACCCCAGCCTCTTGGGCAGCCCCCATGGGAGTCGGCCAGCTCCCTGGTGGGCTGCCCAAGACCTCTCTCTCTCCCCTGTGGGCCCTGCCTGTTCCTGCCTGCTGGAGCCACCCCTTCACTCCCCAGCGGGGTCCCAGGGGAGCAGTGGGCTGTCATCCCTGCCCGCACCCCCCAACACACACACACAGGCCTGTGCTCACCAGGGAGATGAGGTTGGTGAGGGTGAGCTTCAGGCTGACGTTGACCACGTCCGAATCGTGCTCAGCGGGCCTCAGGTGGGGGTTGTAGCCTTGCATCAGGTTCCCGAGCAGACGCTCCTCCTGGTTCCGGCCCTTGGCCCCTGGAGCGGACAGCGGTGAGAGCCTGGGACATGGCCCTGGGGCAGATCGGTGCGGGGGGCGGGCCACGGGAGGGGAGGACATGGAGAAGTAGAGAGCTGGGGAGTGGGAGACAGGCCTCGGTAGCACCCCTCCCCAGACCCTCCATCCCCTGAGGCCTTGGGCTCCTGCTCCCGGCCTCCCCAGGCCCCAGACCCCCTGTGTCCACACCCAGGCAGACAGCCAGCAGCGGCAGAAGGAACAGTGGCCTCTGGCCCCCGCGCATGGTGCCACAGTTCTCCGTAGGGATGGGGTGGGACTGCAGTTCCCCCTGGGGCTGTGGCTGCAGCCTCCAGGGCTCATGTAACAGCCCACATTCTCCCACCCCAAGCCACCCCGGGCAGCCCAGCCCAACCCCGCCAGCTGTCTGACCACAGCGCTGTCAGCTGTCCCCTCGTGGACACAATGCCGGGCTCAGATTACCCAGGCTGGGGAGGACAGAGGGGCTCCATCTGCCCAGACCATCCGGCCTCCGTCCCCACTCTCAGGCTCAGTTGGCCCAGTTCTCTGTCCTTGTTCCAGCCGGGGGCTGAGGACAGAGCTGGGGATAGATGAGCATGGGACAGAAAGGCGGAGCACTGAGGAAGGGTCCCGATCTGGGCTCCCTCCTCCTGCTCCCTCCAGCCTGGTCAGGATTTGGGGAGGTGGGAAGGCCGATGGGTAAACACGTTTGGTGCTTGAGTTTCTGTGTCACATGGTTGAGGTCCCCAAACTTGAACGTAAATGAGAGCACCAGGTGTTGGGGTCCCCCGGTCTCTGAGGCAGGGAACTTGGGTCTGGTGAGCTTTAAAGGAAGGGGGACCAGGGAAGATTTGGGACGCAGGCCCTAGGAAATAGGACAGTCTATGAGTAGGGGCTCCTTAGTGGGGCCTCAGCATCTGTGAAATCACCCATTCATGGAGTCCCCAGCTTGAGGGGGGACATAGCGAGGCCAGGGGGACCCAGGGATAAGCCTGAACTGCTCATGGGAACTCATGGCCCAAGGTGGGGGCAGGCAGGCAAGATGAAGGCGGTGGCCCCTGTAGAGTCTGATGAGGGGACCCAGAGGGCCCAGAAGGGCTTCCCTTATAGCTCAGTCGGTAAAGAATCTGCCTGCAATGCAGGAGACCCGGGTTCGATCCCTGGGTGGGGAAGATCCCCTGGAGGAGGAAATGGCAACCCACTCCAGTATTCTTGCCTGGAGAATCCCCATGGACAGAGGAGCCTGGTGGGCTACAATCCATGGGTTCCGCAAGAGTCAGACATGATTTAGCGACTTAACCAACCAACCAAGAGGGGCCAGAAAACCAGCCCCATCCACACTGTGGATTGTGGTCAGTGGGAGGCTGGGCTGAGGCTGATCTAGGCGCCGAGGGCCCTGCTGCCGGTGAGCCACCTGTCTTCTGACTGGCTATTCCCAGCAGACAGCTCAGCGTGACCCAGTAGGTGGGCAGGTTCCCAGATGTGCCGCCCACCCTTTGGCACGCTGGGGGAAGGGTGGGGGAGGTCTCTGAGGGCTGGAGAGAAGGCACCATCAGAGGATGTGTCACCCTCCCCCTGAGCGAACGGCGTCTTTGGCCATTTCAGTGTGTGACAGTGAAGCAGAAGTCAGCCCACGTGCCCCGTCCTTGGAGATCCAGGTGAGGTTGGCTCAGACCCCAGCCCCCCACATCAGGCCACAAGGCCTTCCTGTCCTTGCCAGGACTTTGGGGTCAGGGGGTAACAGTAGTTGCCCCTGCCTTCCCTGAACTACCTCGATCTCTCATTTGGTGCTGCTCTGGACCCTGCGCTCGGTTTTCCTGGACGACCCTATCCCCAACCCGAAAAGCTTCCCTCTCACCATGCATTTGGTGTGAGGCCCACTTTCCCTGGAGTTTACCAAGCCAATGGCTCCTTTTCCCCACTTCGCCCCCAGTCCCCCCAGACTCAATTCTGTCACCTGTTTTGCAAAGCAGTACCTCTCCTCTTCTCTGTGCTGTGCTAAGTCGCTACAGTCATGTCTGACTCTGTCATCCTATGGACTGTACCCCCTAAGCTCCTCTGTCCATGGGATTCTCCAGGCAAGAATACTGGAGTGGGTTGTCGTGCCTTTTCAACTCCTGGAGTTTACTCAAACTCATGTCCGTTGAGCTGGTGATGCTATCTAGCCATCTCATCCTCTGTCGTCCCCTTCTCCTCCTGCTTTCAATCTTTCCCAGGATCAGGGAACAACAGTTTGGAACCCATTAAGAGAAAGCCTCCTGTAGTCCTCACTCACTGTCTAACAACTCTGCCACCTTCTCCTCCAGAGGCCTGAAAAGCAAAATGTTCATTTCCCAGGCTCCCTTGCAGGCGGGGCAGCCATGTGATGACCTCTTGACTGATGGGGTGTCTGCTGAAGTCAGCCGAGCGGTTTCAGCTTTTTCTTCCTGCTAAAAGGGTCAGAAAAGGCTGACCCCTTTCCTGTCTTGAAAATGATGTGAAATACGGAGCTGTGGCAGTCAAGGTGCTACCCGAGGCTTCAGGCTGGAGGACAAAGTCAGCACATGAAGGAGGGAGGGCTGGGCAGAGAGCACAGAGCCGGGTCCCTCACAGTTTTGTGGGGCAGCTGAGTCAGGGAAGCAGCTGCCGTCTCGAGATTCTTCCCATGTGAGAAAGAGGAAACCTTGATGTTTAAACCATGAATCTTGGGGATTTTCTGTTCCTTACAGGCCAGCACATTTTCCTAATGTATTTATCGCCCTTTGAGAGAGGGTGGGTAGCTGTGCTGGCCTGGGGAAAGTGCGTAGGGACTCCCTCTGGCTTCATGGGAAGCTGGTCCCCTGTGGGTGTCACTTCCTGGGGAGGGAAGGAGATGGGGTTCCATGCCACCCGGAGGGTGAACCAGTCCTGACAGCACCCTGGGGCTGGAGTGCTGGGCGAGTGGGTGTTGTTGGGGGACCCACTGTGACCCTGGGAACCTGCTCAAGAGGCATCCTTAGTCGGGTGGGGCATTTGGGGGCTGTGGCTCAGCTGGTAAAGAATCCGCCTGCAATGTGGGAGACCTGGGTTCGATCCCTGGGTTGAGAAGATCCCCTGGAGAAGGGAAAAGCAACCCACTCCAGTACTCTGGAGAATTCATGGGGTCGCAAAGAGTCGGACACGACTGAACGACTTTCACTTCACTTCTCCTCCCTCTAGAAGGTTCATAGCCAGGCACCTGAGCAGGCTTGACACACTGAAGCCTTGCTATTGGATTGTGTAAGACTTGCTGCAAACAGAGCCACCATGTGGCAAAGAGAAGCAACAACAGTGGTCGAGGGATCTGACTTCAGCCTTTCCGCCCTCACGCATCTCTGCGCGGGCTTCCCAGGTGGCTCAGTGGTAAAGCATTGCCTGCAATGCAAGAGACGCCAGAGACGGATTTGGTCCCTGGGTTGGGAAGATCCCCTGGACAGGCAACTCACTCCGGTATTCTTGCCTGGAGAACTACCATGGACAGAGGAGCCTGGAGGGCTGCAGTCCATCGGGTCGCAGAGTCAGACATGATTGAGCACACATATACTACTTAGACATCGGTGTGAGTGAGACAGAGACACTTCCCGAGTTGGTGGCCAATTCCAGGGAAGACCCAGACTTCCCTGCTCATCTGAAAGGTATAAGTCTAAGCTAGTTTTCCTATTGAGAGGGGGAAAAAAACCTAAAGATGTGTACCTTGAATTTTTTGAAGGTTCATATTGAACAGCAGAAGTAAGTAGGGTCAGTTTTGACTCTAAATGATTTCTCTTCTCTTCAGTTCCGTGGAAAGATTAAACATCTTGCCTTCTATATACCTAAGCTCACGAGGTCACTGATTCCCTCTGAGGGATGTGGGCTGAGCTGTGAGTCTCAAGCCTGCACATCAAGGAGGTGAAGAATCAGGTTTTCCAACCTGCCTCAGTCCCCTCTCAGTTACCACGCCAGGCCTGGATGTAGAAGGCCCCTGTGAGCTCCCAGGGGCCTGTTCTCGGTGACTGAGGCCCACAAATGAGGAATGAGATAAAGAGCCACCGCTTAAATTTGCAGGACACACGTAACTACTGTGACTCCTACTAGCAAATTTGATCTTCAGAACACCTCATGAGCCGGACTTAAGACACACTTTGCAGATGAGAAAACTGCAACTGAGAGGTGAGGGGTGGTTGGCCCAAGGTCACGCTGCTGGTGTAACGAACAACCCCCAAAGGTTGTCTCTCGACACAACAGACGTTTACTGTCTCGTACAGTTTCTGAGGGTCAGGAATCCAGGAGCAGTTGAGGGGGTGGTTCTGGCTCAGAGACTTTCGGGTTCATCTGAAGGCTCCACTGTGACCGAAGGGGCCCCCTCGGCCAGAGGATCCACTTCCGAGGTCACTCACAAGGCTGTTGGCCGGAGGCCTCAGTTCCTTGCCACGAGGACCTCTCCACGGGGCTGCTCATCCTGCCAGCCGGCTTCCCCAAAGTCAGAGGGCTAGCTGACTGTGAGTGAGGGTGTAAGAGCGAGCGAGCGAGAATGTGCTGTGATGTCTTTCACTATCTACCCTCAGAAGTGACACCCCACCACTTCCGCCTCAGTCTACGGGTCACAGAGACCAATCTCAGCACCGTGTGGGAGGCGCCACACAGGGTGTGAGTACCAGGAGGTGGGAGTCCCTGGGCCACCCTGGAGGTAGGTGACCACACAGAATTTGGCCCTTGGGATAGGACTGGTGGGGGCTCCCTTTGGGGTAGAGTTGTCAGATTTAGTCAGATGTAGCAAAATAAAATACAGCACTCCCAGTTAAATTTGAATTTCAGATAGACAATGAATCATCTTTTTTTTTTAGTATATGTACGTCCCAAGTCTTGCCTTGACAACCCTACTTTGGGAGGAGGAATAAGTACCTATCCCTGGGGCGATGGCTGAGTCCCGAGGCTTTCAGATGGTGTGTCTGACCTGAGCTGATCTCTGGCTTCCGTGGATGCTGAACCTGACCTTTCCATCCCCGTTCTCAGCTTCCCAGAGGGACCCAGAAAGAGTGGCCGAGGCTTAAAAGCCTGGGGAAGGCCATTCTTCAGTCCTGAGGCTCCCATGCCTGCCAAGAAACTCCTTCCTTAGAAGACCTGGAAACAGAGACAGCCCCAAACTCGGCTCCAGGTGGGGCCTCAGACGCCCAAGGCTTAGGGGTTGACAAGGGGAGGTGCTGGAGGAGCAGGGGAGGAAAGGTCCAGGATCCCACCTGCTCCACCCCCCACCTGGGGGAGGGGGAGGCTAGAAGATGCCTCTGTCTCTCTGACCCCTCACAGAATGGCCCAATAGGCCAGCTCCAGTGCAAACTCCCTGGTCCCTAAGCCAGCCCCCTGCAGGCGTGTGTGCTAAATTGCTCAGTCCTGTCTGACTATTTGCAACCCTATGGACTGTAGCCTGCCAGGCTCCCCTGTCCATGGGGATTTTCTAGGCAAGAATCCTGGAGTGGGCTGCCATGCCCTTTTCCAGGGGATCTTCCCAGCCCAGGGATTAACTCATGCCTCTTGCATCTCCTGCACTGGCAGGCAGGTTCTTAATCACTAGTGCCACCTGGGAAGTCCAAGCCAGGCCCCTGCCTCCCCACAAATCGCCTTGCCCCACCCCCAGCCGATGTTCACGCTCAGACCTTCTCCAGGGGGTCCTGGTTTTATTTGCAAAAGAACCACCATTGAGAGGTGGGCTCCCCCCTCCAATCCTGGACCTCAGCTGTCTCTGCCCCACCCTTGCAAGGACCAACTGGGCTCGGGTCTCAGGGCTGAGATATAGCCACCTCAGGAAGAGCTGGTGGTCTCTCAGACACCCCTGTCCACACAGCTACCCGCCCCACCCCCACCCCCTGCAGGCCCATCCCTTTCAGGCCAACCCCCTCTCCCCACGCCCAGAAACAGCCCTGGTTGCTGGGCTGGCCAAGGGCTCTAGATGAAGCGCTTGTCTTTCTTGAGGTAGGAGAAGGGGTCCCCAGGGAAAGGCTGGGGCGGAGGCTGGTTGTAGGCGCCCTGCAGGAAGATCCAGGCTGTGCCCACCACCATGATGGGTGTCACCACAAACAGGCAGAGTCGGTCCACGGTGCGAGCGACCCGGTTCCAGCAGTCCTTCTCCTGGGGCCAAGGGTAAGAGACAGTGGGGTGAGAAGGGCCCCCAGACCACAGACTCCCACCCCAAGCTGGGGCCCGGTGACAGACGCACGGCCTCAGCATAGCTGTGGGGGCTACCTCCGGCTTGCAGCAGATGGGAGGTGCTGGCGTGTCTGCAGCAGAAGCCCAGCCCCCTCCCCCTGCTCCCCAGTGACCGGCAGGGCTGGTTATCCTATCTGTCCAGGAGACAGAGAGCAGGGCCATGGCCAACCCCCAAGCCACGCAGTGCTGCTGCAAGCCTGTATGTGAACTGAAAAAAGTGCCCCTATTAGAGAGAATTTTTACAAGTTGTATACATTAAGGGTAAAGAACCTGCCTACCAATGCAGGAGACCTAAGAGACCTGGGTCCGATCCTTGGGTCAGGAAGATCCCTTGGAGGAGGGCATGGCAGCCCACTCCAGCATTCTTGCCTGGAGAATCTTATGGACAGAGGAGACTGTGGCGGACTACCGTCCATAGGATCACAGAGTTGGACATGACTGAAGCGACTTAGCACATATGCACAGGTACAATACTGAACAACCATAGAAGGCAGTCTTTTAAGTGTCTGGCTTTGTCTGGAGTTTCAGGCTTGGAGTTGAGCAGGGATAGAAAATGATTGGCAGCTAGGAGAAAGAAAGGACCTTAAGGGAGGTCCAGAGCGTGGCCCCAACAGGGCAGAGCTGTGCGTTTGCCTGTATACCTGTGTGCCTGGCCACACACACTGCTATGAGGTTATAAGCAGGAGCTCCCGCTCCCTTACAGGCCTGGAATCTGCACTCACTCTTCACTCCTTCATCTAAGTTGGCAGGTATCTCGGAGGGGAGCTGTGCCCCCTTAAGATAGGATATGCTTGATTAGTGCACTACTTGAACACCTGTACATGGCAACACCGTGGCTACTCACCTCATTGTAACTGTTCTGGTCCTTCATGTGGTTGACGATGAAGTTGACCCCATCCACAGCTGGCTTCAGCTCACTGAAGAGCTCCTGCTGGGCCTGCTTGGAGCCTGCTGGAGGCTGGCCTGTGGACACCAGGCCATGGGTGGGCATGAGGCATGCCCTTACCCCACCTCCCATGGATGTGCCAAACTCCAAGCCACTGGAGACTCACGTGCCGTGGTGAGGCGCTGGGCCAGCCCATGCCGTTCTGACTGCTTCTCAAACATGAGGTCACTTCGGGACTTGAGTGAGAAGTACTCCTCTGCCTCGGAGATGTAGCCCAGGGAGCTGCTTCTCCGGATCAGGGTTCCGGGGCTGGGCCCGTCCTCCGCCGGGCGGGACATGTGCAGGATCTCGGGAAGGGTCTCCAGGAAGAGCTGGGTAGGTCAGAGGGGCCATCATACAAAGTGGGTCACCTTCACTCATCCAAATATTGGGGCTTCTCCCCTGGCTGCCACGAGGTGTTCCCCAGTCCATCATTTATCCCCCCGACCCCTAACTGATGAACACTTAGGTTGCTTCCAGTTCTCCCTCATTACTCAGCATAGAGAAGAACTCATTGGTTGAAAATGAATTCCAGGTGAAAAACAAAAAGTCAGAAAAATGCCCCAAGTGCTGAACTAAGACCAGAAAAGTTGCTAAACGACCCCCCTCAGCTGTCCCCAAACAACCTGGTGGCCCTGCAGAGGACGAGAGGCAAGGAAAGCACCCCTCCTGGGGATCCTGCCCCCACAGTTCTCACTTTGTTTTGAATCGAGGTATAACCAATACACAATAGAATCAACAAACCGTCCTCGTGTAGCCAGGTGAAATTCTTCAGAAGCATTTTCGCTGTGTAAACACCTCTCAGATAAGAACTTTATCTAAGATGTTCCCTCCTGCCTGTGTGTGTGTGAGTTGCTCAGTCCTGTCCGACTCTTGGAGAAGGCAATGGCACCCCACTCCAGTACTCTTGCCTGGAGAATCCCATAGATGGAGAAGCCTGGTGGGCTGCAGTCCATGGGGTCGCTAAGAGTTGGACACGACTGAACGACTTCACTTTCACTTTTCATTTTCATGTACTGGAGAAGGACATGGCAACCCACTCCAGTGTTCTTGCCTGGAGAATCCCAGGGACAGGGGGGAGTCTGGTGGGCTGCCGTCTATGGGGTCGCACAGAGTCGGACACGACTGAAGCGACTTAGTAGCAGCAGCAGCAGTCCGACTCTTTGAGACCCTATGGGCTGTAACCCACCAGGCTTCTCAGTCGATGGCGTTTTCCAGGCAAGAATACTGGAGTGGGTTGCTATGCCCTCCTCCAGGGGATCTTCCCGACTCAGGGATTGAACCTAGGTCTCCTGCACTACGGGCACAGATTATTTATCTGAGCCACCAGGATAGCTCCCCTCTGTCCTGCTGCTGCTGCTGCTGCTGCTGCTGAGTCGCTTCAGTCATGTCCGACACTGTGCGACCTGGCCCCCATCAATTCCTACGCAGCCCCAGAGGGAATCACCACATCTTGACTTCTAGCACTAAAGACTGGTTTTGCCTGTCCTTGAACTTCACAGAAAGGAAATTTTGCAGTCTCTTTAAAGTCTGACTTCTGCGTAACATTCAGCCTGGGGCAAATCGAGAAGCAGGGGTAGCAACCCCCACACCGTGTGCAAGTGCGCATGCGCTCCACCGCCGCCAGGGCCCACCCCCGCGAGCCGGTGCGTGTGTACCATGCGCCTCGCGCATTCCGCTGCAGAGAGGCCCTGGACAATCTCCAACTTTTGGCTACTGAGCCCTCACCTTCTTCACCCGCTCAGACAGCACGTGGGTGCTGGGTGTGCGGAAGTGC
>SJYT01040528.1:239212-273258 GCA_006410635.1 Cephalophus harveyi
AGTGGTAGGGTGGGGTGGGGGTGGGCGGCCGGGGAGGGCTGCTCACTTGCTGATGAGGGGGATGGCCATGGACGTGGCTGGCAGCCGCTTGGAGATGAGCAGAAGGAAGACAGACTGGGCCAGGAGCACTGAGATGGCCATGGATGTCTTCTCGCCACCTGGGAGAGCCTGTCCTTAGCTCTGACCTCTGGCCCGGGGCCTGGAGGGTTGCACGGTGGCCCCTGCACTGCTGTCCACAATGCCATGGTGCCCAAGGCTCTGGAGCTAGAGCGCTTGGGTTCCCATCTGTCTTTCCCCTTATTGCTAGGCGACCTTGGACAAGCGACCTAACCTCTCTGTGCCTCAGATTCCTCAACTGTTAAATGTTGGGAGGACAGAGTGAGGGAGTGGGTCTTAAATGCTCCAACTCTGCCTGGCAGTGGGTGAGAGCTCAAGAACAGTTGCCATCCTCGTCAGCCAATCCCCTGCCACTCAGCCCTCCCAGACCACAGATCTGCTGTGTCCTGCCCTGCGTAGAAGCCCCAGGGTTTCCTCACAGGCCCAGCCCAGCACCGCCCTGCCTTGCCCACCTGAGCCCCTGAGAAGTGCTGTGGGGTGGGCTCCGTGGTCACAGACCCCTGGCCCCCCCCACTGCCCCTTCTCGGTCTGCAGTGCGCCTCACAGCCTGGCTCTGGTTCCCACCCCACCGCGCCCAGGCTGTACTCCCAATCCTGTATTTTCCACCCTGTCTGCCAGGGTCAAGGCTGGATCATATTTGTCTCTGGAACTCACCGTGCCCTGCTCATAGTAAATGTTCTGGAGCCAAGTGACCACAGATGACATGTGACATGACACCTTCTAGAGTCAGGTGAGTATAGATTGCATGTCCCCTGCCCTGGCTTCCTAGAGACCCCATGATCCACCCATTGGCTCCGCAGCCAATCTCTCCCCAGCAGAGGGAGACTCTAGGGTTCTCCCTAAGGTCTTTGGGAAGCCCAGCATGAGAGGCAGAAGTGAGGTCCAAGAGGGATGGGACTTCCTGGGGCCTTGTCTGCTTACAGGATATCCCACAGGGTCACAGAGCCCTGCCGCTGACAGGCCATGTGCTCCTCATGCATGGACCCTGGGCAGGGACCCCCAGGAGTGGTGACCCTCCCCTCCACCAAGTGGCTCCCAGGGAAAGTGAGGGGCAGGGCTGGGGCGGCCAAGCTCAGGGGCCCTCGGGAGGGGGTCCTGGGTTCTGGGCTCACAGTCAGCCGGCAGGTAGAAGACCAGGTTGATCATGAAAGAGATGAGCACGCAGGGCACCAGGATGTTGATGACGTAGAAGAGTGGCTTGCGGCGGATAATGAGGTAGAAGGTGACGTCCTGGCGGTTAGGACTGTCCAGCGGCGCACTGGGGTCCACATTGACCTTGGCTGGCCGGTGCACTATCTCCCATTCCCCATTCTCTGAGGGAGACACGTGGACGCCTTGGGGTCAGGCTGGGCTAGGTGGCCAAGGAGAGGCTTGGTGCAGGATGGGGGGCGGCTAGCGGGGACTGAGCCGGCCCAGGGGCTTAGCCAGGCCTGTCTGCAGTGTCCTAAGGGGGCTGGGGGGTGGGGACACAGAGGAGGGTTCACGTTTTGTTTGTGGGTGTTTTTCCCTGGGGCATGGGTTGAACATTTCACTCTACAAGGGCAAAGTTTTCCTCTGGGATGGATTTTTTTTTTTTTTTTTTCTCCACGGGAAAAATAAAAGCTGAGGCCATATGTGGTTCATATAAGAGCCTTGGGGAATAACAGAGCAGTCAGAGGAATCACTACCCCCGCCATGATGTACCAGCCTTGGGACGAATGGGATGCGGTCTCTTCTGACAGACAGGGGCAAGTGGTTGGGCCCCATACAAGGTCTGAGCCTGGTCACAGATGGGGGAGGGGAGGCGTTGGGAGCGGGCAGCATACGCACCGTGTGGAAGACACATGGCACACACATCAGATGACAGCCAAAGCCCCAACCAGCCCCCGGGCCCTCTGGGGATGGGAAAACTAAACCACCCCTCTCATCCATTGGCCAGATCGACCCCAGGGACCCTGTCCAGACTGGGAAGGGTCTGTGTCCACCTGCATGTCTGTGTACCGGTGTGACCATGCCCGGTGTATGTACACACACATGCAGCTCTGTGACTGTATCTGTGGGCAGGTGTCCTGGGGAGCCTGGCCACCCAGGAGCTGCTGCTCCCGGCACCTGTGAAGCCCTTGGGATCGATGATGATCCACTCCACGGGGTAGGAGCGCCCGTCTTCTTTCTCCTGCTTCAGGCTCAGGGTGATCTCCTTGGTCGTGTACTTCAGCGAACTGGGGAGGGCGGAGGGCAGAGGGTGGGGCTCAGCCACTGGCTGGGGCCACGGTGGGGATGGGGCCTCTGCCTGGGGTTGGGGGAGTGTTTGCCTCCCTCGGCCCCTGGTAGGGTGCCCTGGCGGGGAGGGGCGGTCAGAGAAGTGGGGGCACCTGAACTTGAGGGAGCAGTTCTGCCAGTCGAAGGGGAAGTAGGTGACAGAGATGGGGCAGGAAGAACGGAAGATGGCGGGCGGCAGCCAGTAGACGGAGCCCGAGGGGTAGATGAGCACGTTGCAGGAGTAGGAGATCTGGAAGGAGCCGTCATTGCTGGGGGACACGGACAAGGGCCACAGTGAGTGCTGGCCAGGGTTGGGGAGGCAGAGGTGGGAGGGCGGCGGGAGGCGGGGAGGGCTGCGGCTCAACTTGTTCTCCAGCACAATCTCTGGGCGCCACACCATGTCAGCGGGCAGACGCAGGACACTGATGTTCCCAAAGACTTCAGCATCCCACTTCAGCCGGCTGTCTGTCCAGCCCTGGAAGCCCGAAAGGAATGTCAGCACTGTGACAGGGTTCCCTGAGATGAAGATCCTAATTCACCGAAGACTCTATCTGGGCTGTGGTGGCAGTAGCTGGTGAGAAGGGCAGTTGGGTCTGGGGTTTCTCAGGAGGCAGGGGCCAGTCTGTCCCGGAGAACAGCGTCTGAAGCAATCTGGGGATCCCTCAGCAGAAGCAAGCACAGGGGAATTTGGGCCCTGCATCCTCTCTACCACCCCGTGCCTCTGTGTGGGGTGTTCTCCTTACCTGCTCGATCCACACATTCGTGGTGAGGGTCTCTTCAACTTCTTTCTGTAATCAAGCAGGAAGCTGGTGCCCCAGAGGCCAGTACACATTCCCCAGGTGCCTCCTCCCAGCTCCCACCTGGGGGGAGACCACGATGATGACCTGTCCCCAGCAGTCAGGAGTGGATGGACAGACCAAGAAGCGGGGAGGGCACACGGCCTCTTGAATGTGTCATGGGTGCAAAATGGGTGGGGGTAGGGGAGATCCCAGAGCTGAAGCTGGAGGGGAAGGGGCATCACCTGAGGTCTGCAGGCAGTACGGGGCCTGGAGGGGGCCTGAGCGCATTTCCAGGGGAGAGGGCCTACTGGAGCTGGGGCTGGGGCCTTGACCTTCCTCCCATGGCCATCCCAGCTGGACCTCCAGGAGGCTGTGGCTGCTGCCCTTCCCCCACCAGCCAGGAGGGGCTGCTTACCAGGGAGATGAGGTTGGAGAGGGTGAGAGCCAGGGAAATCTCCACGCTATCCTCTTTGTGCGCTGCGGGCCGCAGTTCCTTGTTATAGGCCTTCTCCTCAAACAGGTGCCGGATCAGCCGCTCCTCCTCGTTCAAACCCCAGCTGCCTGGGGAGGGTGGGGGACAGGGGCCCAGGGAGGACGCTGCCCTTAGGTCCCGCTGGGCATGCAGTGGGACCCCGGGGGTCGGCTCCTCCAGGGAAAAAAATGGCTGTGGGAGTGGGGAGGTGAGCCTGATGCTGGGAGAGGGTGTCCTGGGTCAGAGGAGGACAGAGGAGACCGTGCAATGGGGACCCTTTGGGGAGGGTGATGGCCATTCTTACCGCACACGACCAGGGCGGCCAGCAGCCCCACTGTTAATACAGACCCTTCCATCCTGTTCCTCTGACTGGGTCTTGGGTCTGCCCCTCCGGTCGGCAGGGTTGGGGAGTGTTGGGGAGTGCCAAGGGGACAGGTGCAGGGTGGGGGTGTTGGGGGGGGGAGCAAAGGAAAGAGGCAGCCGGAAATGCAATCTGACACCTCTAGGCTCTGCGGCAGGGCAGAGAAACTGGGGCAGGTGATGAGGGGGTGGGGACAAGGACTGGCTGGCTGGGGCAGGAGTTGAGGGAGGTAAGGCAAAGGGACTCCCCACAGCTACCAGTGAGGGTCGGGCCGGGTGGAGAGGCTGAAGGCTGTGGCCGTGGCACTGGGCAGCCACGGACAGGGCAGTGGGGACAGGCAGGTCGGCTACTGCCACTTCTTGGAAGGCAGACCGATATCCTGAGATGGGGGGCTTTGCAGCTTTCCTCCAGTGTCTTTGTGACCTCTATCAGCTGAATCTGGAGGCTGGGCCCTACCCCTCGAGCCTGTGTCCATCCACCCCAGTCCCACCCTAAAGAAGCTCTAGAGTGGTCTTCGTGGATCATAAATAATGTTTATTAAAGCAGCTGTGATTTTCTGGTGGTGCATCTGAGAAGACACATGGAGCCCTAACCTCCCGCCCCCACCCCACTCTGGCAGTGACGGTTTGTCATCGTGCTCCTTGATCCCCTCCCAGGCCCTGGAGCAGTGGTCCTGATGGGGGTTGGGAGAGACAGCGGGTGGAGTGGAGACCCAGCTCAGGGCCACCTGGCTGGGGGCACGTGAGGGCTGAATGGGTGGCGCCCCTTCCTCCCCAGCCCTCGGCCCTGCCTTGAACCCTTGCGGGCTCCCTCAGGCTCTGCCTCCGCCAGGGCTGCCAGGCGGAAGGCCTGCAGGGCCTGCAGCAGCAGCCGTGGAAGGCTTCGGGCCAGCGTGGCTGGCTCCAGACCCACCAGACCACCGAAGACCACGTGCCGGCCCCCCAAGCCTGCCCAAACCCAGGCTCGGAAGAGCCCAGTCAGTGTCTTGGAGCCCAGGTCTGCCAGGACCTGCAGAGGGGAGAGGTAGACAGCTCAGGGGCCCACAACCCCACTCCTGGTCCCCCTCCTCCTTGCTCCAAAAACTCACAGGCAGAGCTACCCTGTCCCCAGCCCCTCCCGCTAATCCAGCACACTTCCTGCTCACTTGGACACACCCACACTCCACTCCCACCTCCTCTCCACTCCTTGACACCCACCCAGCACCCAGCTCACATTCAGCTGCCCTCCCCATAGCCGTTCCCCCACCCATGGATACCCTCCCCCACCTCCACCCCAGGCTGTTGGGGGAGGGTCCCTTCTGTTCCCCCTCCCCAGCAGGGCTGACCCAGGTTAGCCTTCCCAGGCCACTGTGAAGGAGTCTGGGAAGCCTGGGGACGCACCTCGTTAAAGTTCATGGCCAGGCGCTCCGGGGGCACTTGCAAGATCCAGGCGTGGGTGCCCTGCAGGGTGGCCAGCTTCTGCCGCAGGGGCTCCAGCCCAGGGCAGCCTGCAGGAAGAGGAGAGACCTCAGGAATAAGAGAGAGCTGACGCTGGTATGAAGTCGGGGTGGTATTCCACCGGAACCTCGGGACACCTCCCAGTGGGCAGACCTCCACATGCTGGAATGGGGCAGCTGAAGTTGAGAGGGGTTAAATGATAACACAAACCCCAGCCTCTGTGGACACAGGAGCAGGCCCAAAGTCACAAGTTCCGCGCCACCCCCCCCCCCCAAAGAATCATGCGTCCTGCTGCGAGTGAGGGCGAGAGCGGGTCTGACCGCTGCCAGATGGGGTGAAACTGCATCCGAGCACAGACAACCCCGAGAGTCCCCTCCTGGACACGGCCTCCCTTGGCCGCCTCCCTTGGCCGGCTCCCCTGGCGGCCGCCGGTAGGGGGCGTCATTACCATTCACTTCCCCGCGCCGCTCCGACCTCCGCTTAGAGAACCGAGCGCCAGTAGCCCGGGGAGGCGATCCTGGGGAGACGCAGGGTTAGGGCAACGGTGCGGCAGCGCTGGGGTGGGCCGGGGCCTGGCTGCGAAGGGCTTGGGGTACCTGAGTGCAGCCGCTGCTCGCGGGAGGGGTGCCTGGGAGGGTCCCGGAGCGACGGAGCGGGGCGAGCCGGGGCTGGGGCCAGGCGCCGCACCCCCGGGCGAGGTCCGAACAGCTCCTGGGCCCCCCGCAGCAGCTCCAGGAGGGTGTGCGCCAGCGAGCGCAGCTCTGCGGGCGGGACGAGAGTCCGAGCGGCGGTCAGACGTGGGCCAGACCCTGACCCCCCACCCCTCCCACCCCCGGCCTAGCCCCGGGAACCGGACTGACCACATCGCCGCCGGCGCTGCAGACACTGCTGGTGCGCCAGACGCGCACAGGCGCCCGCGGGCCCCAGGCATAGGTGGGCGTAGAAGGTGCAGGGTGGGGCGGCCTCTGTCTGCGGTTCCTCCGACGGGTCCCAAGCCAGAAGCTCCCTGCAGCTGGGCTCGCGGCTGAAGGGGGCGGCTGCGAGAGGCGTCAGGGGTTAGCTTACCACTTCCCCCTCGCTTTAAGTCCTAGCCCCCCAAATCCCTCCCGGGAGGAAAATAGGCTTTCCCCACGCAGGAGTCTGGGGGCCGGTGGGATGGAAACGTGCTCGTCCCAGGGCAGTTATGGGGCACTCTGGGCAAGGGGTGAGGGTGGGGGGAAAGGTGCTCACCGCTCATCTGCTTCTGGAGCCAGTCCCTGAACACAGCCACACGGGTGTAGACTCCAGGCTTCCCCGGCTCCCCGCATCCGTCGCCCCAGGAGGTGACCCCGTACAGGACCTCCCTGGAGCGGGGGCCAGGCTCAGAACAGGTCAGGGGGCCTCCCGAGTCACCCTGCAAGGACCAAGAGAGAGAGAGGCAAGAGAGAGGGCACTGTATGGACCCACCTTATCACCTCCCCCCCCCACCCCAATGACGCCCTTACAGGCAGCTCTGAGCTCTACTGGGGTTACCACGCTTGTACCCATTTTAGCGATGAGGACATAAAGGTGCAGAGAAGTTGATGACAGCCTGATTGCAGCAGGGAAGGAGGCGGTCCCGCCGCCGGGGAGTGGCCCACCACTACCCTCCGATCCGGCGGTCTCATACCTGGCACGAATCGATGCCCCCGGCCAGGTAGCCCGCACAGAGCATGCTGCTGGGGCGTAGCCCTGGTCCCAGGGCCTTTCTGCAGGTGTCGGCGCTGAGCAAGGGCACACGGGCCTCCCTCACCGCCTCGGCCTCTGGCCCATCTACAGGGAAGCCGTGGAAGGGGCTCAGGCCTGGATGGCAGGGGTTCTGTTTTAGGGTTCCCCCTTCCCACTGCCCTCCTTGATTCTCCCCCACTTGGCGAGATGGTCATTATTTTGCAAAGACAGCTGGGCGTAGGTCATAATCCTTCCACCCCAGCCTTCCCAAGCTCCATCACTCCAGACCCCGCTTTCCCCCACGCCCCCGCGTGGCTCACCCAGGGCCTGTCCCGCCTAGTACCTTCGAAGAGGGCACCCCAGCCCGCGATGGCGCAAGGCGTGCCTGCGGGGGGCTCCTGGGGCCCCTGGGGCAGGCACACGGGGCGCGCTGCCCCCGTCAGGCTCACCGGCGTCCACAGCTGCACCAGGGCCAGGTCATTGTGGAAGGTCCGAGGGTCAAACTGGGGAGGGGGTGGCGGCGCCGTGTAAACGAGGCGTGGGCTGGGGGTGCTGTCCCCAAGTCTGAGGGCCTGGGGCTGCCCTCTCACCTTCGGGTGAGGCACGATGCGGTTCACCTGAACCTCCTCCGCCGGTTCCCCCGGGGACCCCTCGGCCAGCGTTACCGTCCACAGAAGCTCGTTCGGGGCGCTGCGGCGCGAGACACGCAAGACAGGAATGCGAGAGGCTTCCCCCTGGAGACCCTGCCTCCGCCCACGGGTACCCCGCTACCCCCAGCTAGCCAGAGGCCGCGGACAGTGCGCCGGGGGAAGACTCCGAGGCGGGGAAGGAGACAGCCGCCGCCAGGGGGCAGCAGAGACCGGGCCTCGCGCGCGGCGCCCCACCCCGACGACCCGGGAAGAGTTGGAGCCCCGCGCTGGGGATCCCGGGGCCACGGGCCCGACGTACCCCGCGAAGCAGTGCGCCGCCGTGAGCACCCAGGACGCGGCCACCAGGACGCCGCCGCACAGAGGCTGCCCGCCGAGCTGCAGCCTCACCAGCCAGGGCCAGGCCCCCGGTGGTGCCGCGTTGCCCCCCACAATGCGGCCGTGCGCCCGTGTCACGTTGACAGCGCCCGGGCGCCTCTCGCCACAAGGCCCTGGAAAGGCTGAAGGGGCACAAGTCAGGAGGCACAAGTCCCGGTCGTCCTAACCATCGAGACCCCTCCAGGGTCCACCCTGCGCTCAGCCCTGCTCCCCTCCCCTCTATCCCCCAAGGCTTTGCAAGCTCACCTGGCTCAGGTGAATCCTTCAGGAGGGGGGCTTGAGGCCTGGGACGCCCAGGTGCTGCTGAGGAACACACCTCTGAGCCTCACGGCCACCCTTCCCCTCTTCTGCACTCCAGGCTCGGCCTGAGCCCTCTCTCCGCCTGACGGAGCACCCCAAATCACCCCCCCCACCCCTTACCCTGCCCAGTAGTGTGTGTGTGTGTTAATGGCTCAGTTTCCGACTTCTTGTGAGCTCATGGGCTGTAGCCCACTAGGCTCCTCTGTCCATGGGATACTCCAGGCAAGAATACTGGAGTGGGTTACCATGCCCTCCTCCAGGGAATCTGCCCCACCCAGGGATCGAACCCAGGTCTCCCGCATTGCCAGCAGGTTCTTTGCCCTGTGAGCTACTAGGGAAGGGTCTATTTCAGCCGCCATAAATGGCTCACTGTTCACCAGATGAGCCCAGACTGTGCCAGCCCTCCTGCCTTTGCACCTGCTGTGTGCCCAAGCCTTTCCACCTGAGGAGACCCTCCCCCGCCTATTCTTGGTTGCAGACCCACCCTGTCCGTGTGTGTCCCCAGGAGGGGGTGAGTTCTGAAGGGAGGGATGGGGTGGGCAGGAGAAGGGGCCCTGGCGTAGTCAGGGCGAGCTCACCAGGACATGGGGTGGTGTGGTTGGCACAGCTCTGGCACTCATGCAGTCTGTGCTGAATCTCCATCGCCACCTGATTCACCGCCCACTGGGCGCTTCTCTGGGCAGCCTGCAACACCTTCGTCCCCTGGGCAGACAGAGCTGTGGGGGACACAAGTCCCTCACGCAGGGTTGGGGAAGAGTCCCAGGCTCGTCCGCCTTGCCCCAGCCCTGAGCCCTGCCTTGGGAGACCCGGGAGGAAGGCAGGCTGGGCTGCCGGAGTCCTGGGAGGGAATGGCTCTCAGAGCAAATAGGGTCGGATGCTTGGCCTGAGATAGCTCTGCGATTTCAACAGGGCTGCGCTGGAGTCCTTAAAAAAGGAGGGCCTTTCCTTAAAAAACTTTGAAGGGAAAACAAGACCCCAAAGGTGCAGATATTACAGGACACGGGCTTACGGACACAAAATGACCATGGTGGATCGAGTTGCCCACCTTGGGGCCCAGAGAGCCAAGGGGACGCTGCCCTGGGCCCCTTCCTCCCTGCTGGACCCAGAGGCTTCCGGAAAGCACACCTTTTGGCAGTGCTTGCCAGCTGCCCTCCCCCTCCCCCGCCTCGGTATCCCCTTTCCTCTCCCACCTGTGTCTCAGTTCTGGCCGCTTCTGCCAGCAGAGAGGGGCGACAGGGACGCAGAAGGGGCCAAAGGGCCCTGTGAGTGGAGATAGCAAGCTCAGGGGCCCCCTGCCTGAGACCACCCCTCCTTCCGTGGACCAGCTCACCTTGCAGGGTGCTGGGGGGCACGCGCATGTACAGCGGGTGCCCGTGGGCAGGCCGTGGGTCTGGGAGGGGCGGCAGCAGCAGCAGCAGCGCGGCCAGCAGCATGGTGACCCTGTCCCCGCGCTCTGTCCCCCTCGGGTCCGCCCTCCAGGCGCTTATCCTCGGTGCCTGCCTCCTGGGCACTGAGTTCTCGGCCCTCAGACCATCTGACTCCGTTCTCTCACTTCAAAATGACCCGCTTCCCTTGGCCCGTCCCTCACCTGGCCCTTTACTCCCTGGAGCCCACAGGAGGAAATGGGGCCTGGAGCTAAGGGGGGAGGCGCTATAGAGAGGACAGACTGCGGGAGGGGGGCCGGGGTCGGGGGAGGGAACAGGGTAGTGGGCTCACCTTTGAAGTCTCATCATCTGGGCTCTGAGGCCCCCCCTCTGTCTGTCAAAGGAGCCCTTGTTTCTGCGGCTCCATCAAAGGGGCCTGGACAGGCCAGAAGAGCTGACCGTTGGGCTGGGGGCCAGGCGGAGGGGGCTGGTGGGCAGGTCCTATCTCCAGGGCGCAGAAGAGGGGAGATTCCTATCCTCCTCTATTCCCTGAAGAGTTTACGGCTATGTTGGGGGGGTGCAGACACTCCTGAGGGGAGGAGGCAGGGGGTGTCTGAGGGTCTTCTGCAGCCCCGCCTCCTGAGGAGGTGCCCAAGCTCCTGGCCTCTTTGCCCCTAATTGCTTGGCAGCGTCCCTCCCCAGTGTGGCCATTTCTAAAGATGATCAAAGCGCCCTAATTAGCGCAGTAATTGCCGCCCTGGGAGGAGCGGGGTGGGAAGAGAGGAGACAGGCGGATGCTGCAGTGGCCCCGAGGGGAAGGCGCGAGATGACAGTCCCCCCCACAGTGGCCCAGTTCGGGAAGGACAGGCCCCAGCAGCCTCTGCCGCTCTCCCAGACCCCCTGCCCTGTGCAGGGCCCGCTCGGGCTGCCCAGGCGGCATTGTTCTCAGTTGCTGTGACCCTGATCTGGCAGGAGAGTCTTCTGGTGTCTCATGGGAAGGGCCACAAATGGGCAGCTCTCAGGGGCCCACGTCCCCCACCTGGGCATCGAGGAGCTGCCCTTCTACCCCACAGAATGTCCTGGGACCCGAAATACCATCCTGGTGCCCCCATTCATTCTAGTGACCCCAGGGCGCCTTTGGCCCGGCCTGGTGCTTTTTTCAGAGTAGATCTGTCATGACATCTGCTCATTAGCATTGTCCTTTCTTCTCCAGCTTTTGCTCCTTCTGCATAGGTGAACGCAGCCTCATGGGAACCTGTCCCACCTTTGACAAGACAGAACCCCAGACCTGCAGAGATAGCCTGAGTCAGGGGTCCCATGGGGTTGATGAGTGAGAGGTGGAGAGGGGGCAGCCAGATCCAACAGCTTCTCCAAGTTCCTCCTTCTGTGCCACTGTGGGCAGCAGACAAGAAGTTTGATTTCTTTGTTTCTCTTTGAAATTCTCTTCCCCAGAAGGTTGCAATGCCCCATGAGTTTGGTTCTCCCCAGCCTCTCTGGGGCACTGATCACAATGAGGCTCCCAACCCCTGGATCTCCAGTCTGAGTCAGCTCAGCCCTGCCCCCGAGAGCCAGTCACCAGCATCTCTTCCCAAGTCTGCATTCAGTGACATCACTTCTGTATCTTGAAGTCAGCCCTGGTGGGAATCAGCGAATGCTAACAATCAGGGCTCTTTTTCCCGGGAGAGCCAGTGATTTGGCATTTACCATCACACCACTGCATTGTTCAGTTGCTAAGTTGTGTCCAACTCTCTGACTCCCATCGACTGCAGCATGCCAGGCTCCTCTGTCCACCACTATCTCTGGGAATTTGTTCAAATTCTTACCCATTCAGTTGGTTATGCTATCTAACCATCGCATCCTTTGCCACCCGCTTCTCCTTTTGCCTTCCGTCTTTCCCAGCATCAGGGTCTTTTCCGAGGAGTCAGCTCTTCCCATCAGGTGGCTAAAGTATTGGAGCTTCAGCATTAGACCTTCCTGTGAATATTCAGGGCTGATTTCCTTTAGGATTGACTGGCTTGATCTCCTTGCAGTCCAAGGAACTTTCAAGAGTCTTCTCTGGCACCACATTTCGAAAGCATCAACTCTTTGGCACTCAGCCTTCTTTATGGTCCAGCTCTCACATCTGGGCCTGACTATTGGACACTGCACACCTTTTTCCCCTGATTACCATCACACCTCATAAAAATAATACCTCTGATTCAGGAATGCCATGAAAATACTGAGTCTATTTATTATCCCCACATCCCCTTAGGGTAAGATCCCCACCACTGCTGAAGAAAAATTAGGGAGCTCACAGCATGGACTGCAAGTCCGCTCAGACTCCAGCTCACCTCCCTCAGGCTCCTCTGGCACTCCTGTTCCCGTGGCTGGATCACGAGCCCTCCCCTCTCCTGTGTCTTGACACCACCCCAAGTCCAGGTCAACTTCATTCACTTCCACAGGTCACCTCTTGAGAACTTATGTCTACAGCCACATCTCATGAAATGATTCTATTATTGGTGATGGGTGCATGCGTTCCTTACCTGCTTCTGCTGTTGGACCATGATGGAGAGGACTTCCGGCCACTGTCCCAGCAGGTCCACCTCACTCTTTTATAGTTTCTTCTGAGCAGTGACTTCTCTGTTGCCAGCTGTCCAGTGGGATTCTACTTGTTTAAGGGGCTCAGTCTCCATCTTCTAGAGTGGACAGCTCCCCCCTCTCCCTACCCCGCTGCAGGGCTCACTGCTGCACTCTTGCCAGAATCCACGGTCCCCCCAGGCCCCTCCTCTTAGTGGACTGGATGAAAGGACAAGGGAGAAGGGCCTTTGGGATGGCAGTGTTGGTGGACAGAGTGTCTTCCCTCACAGCTCCAGCCAGGTAGGAAGGAGGAGTGGAATTCCTAGAAGAATCAAGAAAACCCTTGCTCCAGAATCAGGGAGCTGGAAGAGGGAGAGACTGGCATTCCAGTGCCCAGAGGAGGTCACCTCAACCAGAGGACTTACTGTCTGGCTGAGGCCTCTGGAAGTGCTGAGTGGGGAGGGGCCCACATCCCCCCACCTCCGTGATGTCTGGTCCCTAAGCATTTACAGAGGGCATTCCACGTGTGTCCACAGGCCTGAAAGTTGGCATCCGGTGCGAATGAGACTGGTGGCTTTTGGAGAAAAAAGGCAGCACATTGAGACGCTGCCAGCCCTATGTTGCCATAACGCATGTCTGGCAGGCAGGACGAGCTCCAGAAGGTGCTGGGGTCCCCATGCAAAATGAAAATGCAGGGCCCCTTGTTCAACAGTTGTTAAGAGTTTCAAGATCGTGATATGCTGATTATTAAGCCAAGTGTGGGGCCTTGCAGACCAAGGGCCCTGTGCCCAGGGGAGTCACCCTAAAGGCAGGCAGGACAAGCTCCAGAAGGTGCTGGGGTCCCCATGCAAAATGAAAATGCAGGGCCCCTTGTTCAACAGTTGTTAAGAGTTTCAAGATCGTGATATGCTGATTATTAAGCCAAGTGTGGGGCCTTGCAGACCAAGGGCCCTGTGCCCAGGGGAGTCACCCTAAGGAAAACCTCCGCCCGCTGGCAGGTTGGGCCCCTGGCACTTCTCGTTTTCAGTGAAAAGGAGCTACAGCAGCCTTAGGGCCTTGACTCTGGTTCTAGGCCTCCCTGGCCCAGGTGAATCAGAAGCAAGGGCCTTGTCTTTCTGCCGATGCCGACACTGAATCTGGGCTTCCCAGATGGCTCAGTGGTAACGAATCTTCTTGCAATACAGGGAATGGGGGAGATGTGGGTTTGATCCCTGGGTCAGGAAGAGCCGCTGGAGGAGGGAATGGCTCCCCACTCCAGTATTTTGTCTGGAGAATCCCAAGGACAGAGGAAGCTGGTGGGTTACAGTCCATGGGGTCACAAAGAGTCGGACTCGACTGAGCTACTGAAGACACACACCCCAACACTGAAGAATAAAGCGGGAGGGGAGACCCCTACTCACCCTCCCACCACCGCATGAGAGCTCCTAGAGCTCCACCTACATTTGGGAAAGGGAAAAGTGAAAGTCGCTCAGTCATGTCCAACTCTTCGCGACCCCATGGACTATACAGTCCATGAAATTTTCCAGGCCAGAATACTAAAGTGGGTAGCCTTTCCCTTCTCCAGGGGATCTTTCCAACCCAGGGATCGAACAGTCTCCTGCATTGCAGGTGGACTCTTTACCAGCTGAGCTATGAGGGAAGCCCACAGGAGAGGGAGAGGCGCTTTAATCAAGTGAGAGCCTGGAGTCTCCATGGATGAAGCCCAGGAGAAGGCTCTAACATGGAGGGTGGAGAAGGCTCAGAATCTGGCCGGATGTTGGGATGAGAGCTGTGTCCTGCAGTGACAAAGGGGCCTCTGTCCAGCACAGTCTCGGGAAGGCCTGAAAAACTTCAATTGATTTAAATCTACATCCTGCTGTGTTGCAGTTCCCCGGTAAGCTGGTGGGAGCCACCTGCGGTTGTGAGCTCGGTTCTTTGATGTCTGTCTGCTACCAGGAGGAGGGCTTTCTGCCTCATCCCCATGGTGTCCTCAGCACCTAGATCAGAGCCTGACACTCTGTATTTGCTAAACAGGTGAAGTCATGAGCGCTGGCCCGTCTTCTGGCTCCAGGGACTGGCACATCAGCTTCAATCTGTCTGAAGCCGTCCAGGATCTCTAGGTTCCCCAGCCCCTGTGGGCTCTTCCCCATCAGCTGCCTTTCATTGCAGCTGGGTGGGGCCTGGTCTGCTGCCTGCTCTCGCCTGGGCCCACGTTCACTCTGCCTGGTCTGTCCTCTCCTCTGGAGTGTGGGTCTCCCTTGGAGTGCAGGTCAGTGGACCAAGGCAGGGTTGGGGGTTGGTGGGAACCAGCACGTTCCACGGTTATCTCTGAACCAGCAGGTGGCAGAGCTGGGGTCTCCCCCTCACCTCCTGCTCCCCTGTCCTTCCCTTTTTCCTCCTGGTTTTTCTGGGGCTGGGGGCAGGATCTTTGTCCAGGGTGCAAGACGAGGAGGGGCTGGTAGTGACACCTGCTTTCCCAGCCTCCCCTCCAGGCCCCAGGCTCCTGTCTGGGAGGTGAGCTGGCTTGTCTACTGACCCTCCTGACCTGGGTGCCCTCTGAGGCCACAGCAGCTCCACTTCACCCCTCCTGCAGGTAGGAGCAAAGTCTCAGCCCCAGCCTCCCACCTGCGGAAGAGGGAAGGAGAGAACCTTGGACCTTTTTGTCGATACCTCAGGAAAGCCCCAGCAGGCTCGGGCGGGAGGCCCCTGTGGACTCTGGTGACCTGGGCCAGTCCTGCAGCCTCCCCGCTGGCACCAGGCCCTCTTTTGTATTCGGAGGAGGATGGAAGGGGGACCGTGCGCCTCTGGAAACAGTGAGGAGAGACCTAGGCACTTGCCACCATGGACAAAACTGCCCCTCCAGATCACTACACTTGTCCTCTGGGGGTGGACCTTTCCCATCTCCCCCGTCAGGCCCCTCCAGGCGATGGATGTGCTTGCTCCCCGCTTACGCCAAACCACCCTGACCTTCTGGCCTTGCCAGGGGTGGACAAAAGGGCACCTGGGTTGGGGGGGTGACTAACCCACAGCTGACCAGGCCACCTTTGAGGGCAGTGTCCTGCCCTGAGGGTGGGACCTGAGGGTGGGACCCTCAGCTATGCCAGCTTCTCGGGCCAAACGTGGCCGGCTGGACACAGAAGCGTCCACAGGCTGGCTGCCGACATATTGAAATATGAGGAGAGGGGGGCACTCAGGCTGTTCTTCGGAAGACAAGCTGCTCCAGCCGTGATTCAGAGTTCATGACTGGGGGTTCTGACTGCACCTCTGGGTGATTTGGGGTGAGTCACTTCCTGTTGAGGGTTGGATTGTGCTCCCCAGAAGATGTGTTGATGTCCTAACCCCCAGAACCTCAGAATGTGACCTGATTTGGAAACAGAGTTTTTGCAGATGTAAAAAAACTTGAGAAGGTTATACTGGAGAAGGGTGGGCCCTTCATCCACTGCGCTCAGTTGCTTCACTCTTTGCGAATCCAAGGACTGTTGCCCGCCAGGATCCTATCAATCCATGGGATTCTCCAGGCAAGACTACTGGAGTGGGTTGTCATGCCCTCCCTCAGGGGAATAAAAAAACTTGAGAAGGTCATACTGGAGAAGGGTGGGCCCTTCATCCACTGCGCTCAGTTGCTTCACTCTTTGCGAATCCAAGGACTGTTGCCCGCCAGGATCCTATCAATCCATGGGATTCTCCAGGCAAGACTACTGGAGTGGGTTGTCATGCCCTCCCTCAGGGGATCGTCCCAACCCAGGGATCCAACCTGGATCTCCTGTGTCTCCTGCACTGCAGGCAGGTTCTTTACTGCTGAGCCAATGGGGAAGCCCCGGTGTCCTTGCCAAAGAGGACAGATACACAGGGAGAAGCTAGTGTGACAATGGAGGCAGACGCTGGAGTAGCCACAAGCCGAGGACTTCTGGCCACATGGGAAATAAGAGAGAGTCATTGGACAGAGCCTCCTAAATAGCCTTTGAAAGAGCATGACCCTGGCAGCACCGTGATTCTCTTGCCCTCTAGCCTCCAGAACTGTGAGAGAATAAATTTCTGCCCCGTCTGTGATCATTTGTGATGGCAGCCCAGGGAACCATACACTTCCTGTTTCTCAGCCAGTCTGGGAAATGGGATGATGTCACCCATCTTGCTGGGAGGTGTGAAGGACACCCACTGGGCTTCCAGCGAAGGGCTGGCAGGGATTGTCATCGTTGCTCTATATCAGCGCTCTGTACACGCTGCTGCTGCTGCTAAGTCACTTCAGTCGTGTCCGACTCTGTGTGACCCCATAGACAGCAGCCCACCAGGCTCCCCCGTCCCTGGGATTCTCCAGGCAAGAACACTGGAGTGGGTTGCCATTTCCTTCTCCAAAGCATGAAAGTGAAAAGTGAAAGGGAAGTCGCTCAGTCGTGTCCGACTCTTTGCGCCCCCATGGACTGCAGCCCGCCAGGCTCCTCTGTCCATGGGATTTTCCAGGCAAGAGTGCTGGAGTGGGGTGCCATTGCCTTCTCCGCTGTACACGCTGGGAATCCATAAGATGCTGTCTCCTGGCACGAACATGATGAGAATAGCGAGGGCCCGATCCTGGAGGGCACCAAGGGAGATGCTGGCGCCTCGAGAATGGAAGAGAAAGGGACCTGGGAAAGCAGTGTGGGGTTGGGGGAGCGGCTCCCCAGATCCTGTGTGGCCTGATGCACAGAAGGTGTCTGAGTACTATGGGTTCCCCTTGCTCCGAGGGCCCTTCCCCAAGCATGCCCTTTCTCCTTCAGCTTGTCAGCTTTAGTTGTTGCTCTGATTTTTCCCGCCCTTTGGGCTGTACTTGACTACTCTTTATTTTCCTTTGGCCACACTGCAAGGCTTGCAAGATCTCAGTTTCCAGACCAGGGATTGAATGTGGGCCATGGCAATGAAAGCCTGGTATCTTAGCCACTAGGCCACTCTTGAGAGTCTCTCAGACTACAAGGAAATTAAATTGCTCAACCCTAAAGGAAATCAACCCTGAATATTCACTGGAAGGATTGATGCTGAAGCTGAAGCTCCAATACTTTAGCCACTTGATGGGAAGAACTGACTCATTGGAGAAGACTCTGATGCTGGGAAGGATTGAAGGCAGGAGGAGAAGGGGATGACAGAGGATGAGACGGTTGGATGGCATCACCAACTCAATGGACATGGGTTTGAGCAAGCTCCAGGAGATGGTGAAGGACAGGGAAGCCTGGTGGTGCTGCAGTCCATGGGGTTGTGAAGAGTCGGACACGACTGAGTGACTGAACAATAACAACAGCAACAAGGTCACCAAGGAACTCCTAGGCTGAACTTGACTTTAAAAGGGAGAGGCAAGAGTACTGCTTGGGGTTGGGGGCAGGCTCCATGGGTGTTTAAGAATGGACACTTCCTGGACCTGCACGAAGACTCTCTGTGGTTGGAGACCCCTGGCTTCTGATCAGGTATGTTCAGCAGGGGTTACAGGCATGGAAGCATGCAGACCTTGCCCTTCACGCCCCCAATTCAGAACCCAACCTTTTGTGTACATCCCATAAACCATTCAGTCATCCTCCTCCTCCCCTCAACCCTTTCCTTCTAAAACAGTTGGGAAGAGAAGAGGGTCACTCCCACCCACTCCCCTCCCTCAGGCTCATTCTGGCCTTCTCCAGCAGGGTCAGCCCCCTACCCTCGTCACTGGTATCCTGCGGGGACACGAGGAGGGTCACAATGCTTTTCCACTGTAACCACAGACTCCAACTTTTTTGTCTTCATTTAGTGAGAAATGTTGGAGAGTTCAGGGGGATTTTGCTAAAAATACCGGGAAAACATAAGCAAAATACAAAAACTCAAGTCCAGATGAGTTCGTAGAACATGAGGTCATGTCCTACTAACAGTGTCTGCCCGGGTGGGTACTACTGTGGGCTGGGCAGTTCACCCCTTAGGTTGAACCATATGAAGTCCATCAAAGTGGTCTGATAAATTCAAAAGAGCTACAGCAGATTTTTTAGTTTATTGTTTAAAAATTTTTATTTTATAGTTTCCCAGGTGGTGCTAGTGGTAAAGAACCCACCTGCCAATGCAGGAAACAGAAGAGACACAGGTTCTATCCCTGGGTTAGGAAAATCCCCTGGAGGAGGGCGTGGCAGCCGACTCCAGTATTCTTGCCTGGAGAATCCCCATGGACAGAGGAGCCTGGTGGGCTACACTCCGTGGGGTTGCAAAGAGTCAGACACAACTAAGGCGACTTAGAACAAGCACATTGCTGATTAACCACGCTGCGATAGTTTCAGGTGGACAGCAAAGGGACTCAGCCATACATACACATATATCCTTTCTTCCCTAAACTCCCCTCTTGTCCAGGGTGCCACATAACATTGAGCAGAGTTCCATGTGCTGAACAGTTGGTCCTTGTTGGTTATCCATTTTAAATACAGCAGATAGTACATGTCCATTCCAAATTCCCTAATTATTCCTCGCCCCCACCCTTCCCCCTGGCCACCATAAATTCGTTTTCTAAGTCTGTGAGTCTGTTTCTGTTTTATAAGTTCATTTGTATCGATTCTTTTTAGATTCCACATATAAGGGAAGTCATATGATATTTCTCCTTCTCTATCTGACATACTTCACTCAGTAAGACCATCTTGAGGCCCATCCATGCTGCTGCAAACGGCATTATTCATTCTTCTTAATGACCGAGTGTATATTCCATTGTGTATATGGACCACATCTTTATCCATTCCTCTGTTGATGAACGTTTATGCTGCCCCCATGTCTTGGCTATTGTAAGCAGTACAGCAGCTTTATTTTAAAATGTCAATATTTACTACATGCCAGAAACTGCATCTTTCTCATCATTTAACACGATAGAAACCTTTAGGAAAGGAGAACATGTGTAGGCAAAACTCTTTTAAGTTGAATGTGTGCGCAATTTTGAATACTATTGTTCAACCCTGTGCAAACCAGGCCACAATTGTGCCTGTTTCCTCTCATTTTCTTCCTTGTCTTTCGTCTTCCTTGCTTGTGATCTCTCTCTGTAAGTTTTCTTTTTATTTTCTCAGTCTTGCCGTCAGCTGTTACTTTGAAATTTGCTAATTTAATGCCTTCAATTTCTACTATAATATTCAGATTTCTCCCCACTCCTTCACGAAAGATTCTCCCTAATCAATACTTTTTATTTTTATGGCTTTCCTATGTTTTTGTTAATATGAGATGATCTTTGTAGAACGCATTCTCTCTCTGATGAAGAGACATTTACTAGAGTTTTGTGGTTTCTTTCAATTTCCTTCCATTTATTCATTTATTTTCTTTCATGAAAATAAACTAAAATTTTAAAAGTTATATTTGAAATAGTCAGATCCCTTCTCATAGTAGTATTTCTATGCATTTAATGCTCTAAATTTCTACCTGTATCAGTGCAAAAAGAGATTTCTGGAAATGGTTATTATTCACTGATTATGGCTATTTCTGACAGGGAGATTTATTTTTATTTTGTTTTGCTTCTTACCTCTTCTTTGTGCTTTCTCAGTTAGCGTGAACTCTTTAAGCATTTGTACACATGCAAAGCATTAAGAGTATAAAAGCAAAGTGCAAGGCATCGAGTAGATACCTTATCAACGACACGAAGTTGACTTAGTGCACTATCTCGCCCCGTAAATATTGACATGGAAACAGCTGGAGCATAAGCAATTTCTCGTGGTTCTATGTAATACAATCTATTAGACCTTTAATAATAATTATTCAAGCCAAGTGTTATTAGACCGCAGTTTGCAGATAAGGCCATGAGACGCAGAGATATTGAGTGACGTGGCCAAGATCAGATCACCAGAAACTGGAGGAGCAGAGAGGAAAAGCAATCCCACCTGCTGCTGAAGGCCGCTCCCTTGACCACTGCCCTGCCCTCCCTCCTGAGCCCATGGGGACCTCCCCGCTGCTGTCAAGGTTCACTGAAAGCTCCTGACACAAAGGTCAAAGGTTCTTCTTGAAAGGATAGAGTGTTTGCCTCCCTCTGGGAGAGACCTGGCTGTGCTGAGGCAGGAGGAGGCAAGGTGGAACAACTGTGATGGCACTTGGGGGTAAGGGTGGGGGTCTACGGGAGGCAGATGAAGCAAAGGGTGGGAGACCAGGGGCCTGGAAGGGCTGGGGCGAGATGGGAGACTGGAAGCCAGGGCCTCAAATGCCACTGAAGTCCTCCCAGCATCCATCTGGTACCCCTAGGTTGGTTCTGTCCCCCCAGGGCCCTGGAGGTCTCAAAGGCTGAGTGGGGGGTGGTTCAGCTACTCTCTGAGTCCAGCTGCCACCCATGGAGGAGAAGGGGGAGGACAGGGGCACCAGGACCCTCCAGTTGGGCATGTCAGCTCCCTGGCCAGAGTGCCAGGCCCCATCACTCAAGGTCCAGTGGAGTCTGGCAGCTGGGGCAGGGGACCAGAAGTTGGCGGGGAATGGCATAAACTCCCCAAGGCAGTGAGCGAAGCATAAGCAAGGCGCCTTGCCTGCTAAGCCCCCTCCCCTGTACATGCGCACGCACACACACACTGAAATGCAGCCCATTTGCACCGTAATGGCTTTGCGACAGCAGGAATTATCTGCAGCATTAGCGGCAGCCAGGTTGGGGTGGGGGTGGAGGGCAGGCTGAGGGCAGGGGCCCCAGGCTGAGACTGGGGGATACCAAGGGAGGAAGCAGGCCCCCAGGGCTGGGACCTGGAGACGCTGCAGAGGCGGGGGCACGGGTGGGATGCAAAGGGCTTGGTGAGGGCCAGGGCCAAGTGGTTGGCCCCTGCCCACTGCTGTCCAGTCCTTTCCTTCCTGTGTCCAAGGGCTGTAAGTGGACAAATAAGCAGGGGCACTAACCAGGACCTGAAATCACGGCCAAGCAGCCCCTGCATCCTGTCCTGGCCTCAGAGCTACATCCGCTACTCAGTCCTGGGCTGCTGCACCCTCTGACAGATTGGGGAGGGGGGGCAAGGGTGATGAAAGCACCCCTCAGGAGGGAAGACACATGTGTGCGTGGCAAGGGGTAGCAGGGTTGGCATGAGCTATTTCCCTCTGTGACCGTCAGAACCTGGGAATCAGGGCCAGGTTATCCAGCAATGCTGGGGCTGGGGGGTGGGGCTGTTGGGGAAGAAGGATCCCTCTCTTCCTCACATCAGGAGACAAATGAGCCACCACCTGGGTCTTCAGCAAAAGCCTCTGAAAGGCTGTTTCAGGGTGAGGACACTGGGGCCTAATCCTTTCCCATACTCCCTTAGCCAGCGGGCCTTTGGCAGGGGCTGCAAAGCCCCAGTTTAAAAAAAAACAGGGGAGCAAGCTGGAATTTCCAGGCTGCTTGGGATGTTAGGGTTGCAGTGACGTGGGGGTGGGGCTGGTCCCTGGAGTACCTAGCGTCCCACCCTAGGGCTCTGGTGCATCTGCCGCGGAGGTGCTGGTGAGTCATGCCTGTCAGTCTGACAATAAAGCCGGGCTCCATGACTCTGGCGGCAACAGAGCATCCTGCCCACCTGTGGGCACACCCAGATTGCATTTGCTGAAATAAATTGCTGGAGAAAATAAATCCTGCACACATGATTAATGGGAGGCAGGGAGGCAGGCAGCCGCCACAAAGAGCCGCTGGGGAGCAGAGTGACAGTCGGGCACAAAGCCAGCACAGCCGTGGGGCCTTCGGGAATGGGCTCTGGTGACTGCACAAGCCACCAGGTCACCGTGGCCCTGGCACTGCCACCAAACAGGGCGTCTCAGGCTGCAAGCCAACAAGACCCGGGGGGCTCTGACACACCCCTGGCTTGACTCTCCACCATGCGGGCAGGGCAGAGGGGGCTGATCCTGAGTTTGGAGCCCCCCAGACCTGGGCCTGACTGTTCCATCCAGTTGCTCTTCCCTTCCCTCTGACAGCGCGATCACTGCTGTAGCCGCTGGCAGTGTGGAAACCACCGGACCCTAACCCCTCCCCAAGTAGGCCTGGGGCCTAGGTCGAAAGGAAAGGCTGGTGGTGGGGCGGGCTCCCATGGGCCAGAGTAGGGAAGTAAAACCAAGGTCTCAGGAACAGAGACAAGGCCAGTGGTGAGTCCTTGAGTCCTTGACCTCCTCTCTGAGCCTCAGTCTCCTCATCTGCTCAATGGAGCTAGTACCCATGCCTCCCACATAAGGGGGTTGAGAGTCGCATCTGAGCCCATCTACGCATGGATGTGGGGCACACAGGGAACTGTACCAGCAAATGAAGGCGTAGGCAGCATCTCTGATGTTGCCTGTGTTGTTTTGGGGACTGGGGTAAAGTCCCTGCACACATGGGGCTTTTAGGCTGGTGGCAGGCAAATGTTGATGAAATAATAACGGTACAATATATATAATTTCAAATGCACAAGGTGCTGTGAAGGAGAAGACCTGTGTGCTGGGGGACACGGCAGGGGAGTGACAGTCTGCAGGTAAAGACAGGCGTCCCTGGGACACTGAACACACAAGTGAATGTGTGGCAAAAATGCAAAAGTTCAGCGGTGCATTCTGTTAGTCAGACTGTGGAGAAAGTCTGGTCATTGCCTGGGGAGGGCAAACAGTCCAAGCCCCATGCAGGGCAACTAGCAATACCTGCTCAAGTACCTACCCAAATGACACATGCTATCTCTGTGTGACTAGTACTCTCTCTCAGGGCACTTTATCCTACCTATCCATACAAAAGCACACTTATGAAATGACGGAGGTATAAGGATATTCACTGCAGTGTTGTTAGTAAGAGTCAAAAAGGAGCAGCCACCTAGGTACTCATCAAGAAAGGACTGGATTGCATAGTCTGTGTAGAGCCACACAGGGCTTCCCTGGTGGCACAGACAGTAAAGGATCTGTCTACAATGCAAAAGACTTGGGTTTGATCCTTGGGTTGGGAAGATGCCCTGGAAGAGGGCATGGCAACACACTCTAGTATTCTTGCCAGGAAAATCCCGTGGATAGAGGAGCCTGGTGGGTTACAGACCATGGGGTCCCAAAGAGCTGGACATGACTGAGCATGCATGAAGTCACACAATGGAATACTATACAGCTGGGAAAATGAACAAGGGATCTGTCGTTATGGAAAGAATGTCAAGATAGATTTAGTGAAGACAAAGTGTACATAATATGCTTCCTTTTGTATAAGAATGGGTGGGTGGGGGAATAAGAGCATAGATTTTAACTTAGTGCTAAAGACGTCATAAGAAATTAATGAAAGTGCTACCTGGCAGGTATGTGTGGGTTGGAACCAGGGGCTTGGAGACAGGGTTGCCGGAAGGCTTTTTACTTTGCATTGCTTTAATTTTTGAATCAATCCCGTGTAGATATTATCTACTAAAAAGCAATTGTTAAAAATAATGTTTAAGAGACTTTGTTTCTTCCTGGAGGACGGAGGGCTCTCTGGTGGAATCTGTGGGGCAGGACTGAAGGAACCAGAAGTGCCTGGGGCCGATGTTGGTCTCTGGATAAACTTACTGACTTTAGGCCCGCCTTCAAGCTGGAGTGGCCGGAGAATAATAAACTCTGGCCAAACAAACCAGCTTTGCGAGCAGGTAATCCATCCAACCTTCAGAGAGGGATAGGAGCTGGGGAACTGTGCTCGCAGGATGACCGAGGACTTCGCGGGTGGGGCTGGGGGGTGACCAAAGCCCGGACCTCGGATGCCCGCGGGCGCAGAGGGAGCAGGATTGCGCAGAGAGTGTTGGATGAGACGCCTGCCACCCGATGGGGGTTCAATAGAGAGAAAGGGTGCGCGGCTCCGCGGGCCACGCGCTAGAGCCAGGGCTGAACCGCAGACCCTCCGCACCCGGACCCTGAGGACGCCCCGCCCCAGACCGACCAGCCGGCGGATTGGAGGGCCCACGGGGAGACCGAGCAGGCGCGGGGCGCCTCCTGGTGGCCCTCCGTGAGAGACGCAGGCCTTGAAGAACCAGCAAGCCCTGGACCAGCTCCCCTGCACCTCAGGGAGGAGTGGGGGCTATCTAAACTCACTGGTCTCACAGCTGGAGGACAAGGGATTCGAACTGGGGAGACTCAGGGGGAGATCTTGGGCGGTTGAAGGAAGACCTCAGTGACGGGGGCTACCCCAGGGACCCCTGTCTGCGTGGAAGTCAGTTTCAGAAGCACCGCCCCCTATGACGACCCCCTACGACGATCCCCATGCCTCCAAATCCCCTCCCCCTGGCCTCCCCGGCAGAAGGGCACAGCTGCCTGCCTAGTGTTCTGGGATTCAGGGAGTGAGCCTTCAGCGTCTTCTGCCCTTGCCATGTATTTCCACCCTACCTCTCCTCTTCCCCTTTTCCCCAAGACAGCTGCTCTCTGTTCTCTGCATCCTCCTTTATCTGCTTAAGCCCCAGACCTGGGCAGACTTGCCCACGTGTAAAATCCCGAGTGAGCAAAGTGTAGGACCAGCCAGCACAGATGAGGCTGAGTGGGACCAGAGGGCAGCGCTGCAGGAGAAGGTGGTGCTGGAAGGAGGTGGGCGCAGAAAGCGGAGATAGCTGGGCTCCCGACCCCCACTCCCTGGGACATGGGGTCCTGGGCCTGGGATTTGGGGCTCCCCCTTACCCCATCATCATGCCTAAGCATCTCCCCTCTGGGAGGCTCCCAGGCCTGCCCTGCTTCCCAACTAGTGTGTGTGCACACGCATGCATGCACGCACACACACACACACACACACATGCATACCAGGTTGTGCTGGTCCCCTGAGCAGAGCATCTGAACCAGGCCACTCCGGGCTTTATCAAGTGCTTACACATTTTGGTTCCGCTGAGCCTAAAGATCTGCCCATACTGCAGATGAGGAAACTGAGCCATGGAGAGGTCGATGGCTTTACCAAAGTGAGTCAGGATTCCTAGGTCTAGGCACGAAGCCCGCTGAGGAGTAACACGGGGTGCAGGGACTTGCTCCAGGTGTCGTCTAGTTGACATGGTCATGGCTGGGGCCTGGGGGAAATACGACAATTAATGACAATTTGTGAAGTTCGCTGAACCATTAGGATGCGCCAGACCCCGTTCTAGGCATCCTGCAGGAACTGACTCGGGGAGCGCTCACAGAAGCTTCATGCTGAAGGGGCTATAAGCACCCTACATTACAGATGGGGTCTGACAGAAGCACAGCGAGGTCACACAACCTGCTGGGGTCATGCCACAGAAAGGATGAAGCTAGGACTTGGACCCAGGCAGGCCAGATCTGCTGTCTGGGCCAGCGCCTCTGAGGTCACGGCAGAGGGGCAGGCCGCCCCGAGGTCTGTCTCTGTCCTTCTTGCTCCCTCTGAACCACCTTGTCTCTAAGTCCTATTCTGGGCTTGCCGCATCTTTTCCTCCTCCAGAGTCCCCTCAACCCAGCAAACACTCCCTCCTGGGGCCCAGGCTATTGTGTACCAGGGGTTCAATGGGCGGGGGTGCTCCTTGAACGGTGTGGGAACTTGGAGCTGGAACTTACCCTTTTGTATTGGCCTCCATTCTCCATAAAACAGGTGGTCCATGTGGCTGGAGGTCTTGCCCATTGACCTAAGCCAGTTCCAACAGGGCCTCCACCCTACCCCGTGCCCTCCCGGCCCAGGAGGCTCTGGATCAAGTAGAGGGACATCGAAGACCAAGGCCAGCCCTGAAGCCAGGGCTCCAGCCTGGTGTCTGGCCTGCCCTGCTGGGCTGCGGCCCTGGCTAAGGCATCCTTGCCCTGTACAGAGTATAGGCATCTTGCCTCTTTGCACACTCCAACCCCACAAGTCTCCATCCCCCCCACCCCCCAGCCCCATTTCTTCTCTCCCGGCTGTATCTGTATTTCTGGGTATCTCTGTGGCCTGTCTGTCTCTCTCTCTGCCATCCCGCACCCCCATCCATGGCGTCCCAAGCCCTCCTCTCTCAACCCCTCCACCCCCAGGCTCCCCCACCTTCCCAGAGCTTGGTCTTCAGGAAGCCTCCTTCTCTCCCCAGCTCTCTTCCCGGCCTTGCTGGGGGCGGAGTGGGAGCAGGAGCACATTTCTTGTCGTCTAGGCTTAATATCTTAATGCAAAGCCATTACTCACCCGGAGTCCAGGCAGGGCAGGCCTCTCCCCTCCTCGTTTGTCATCCAGAGTGAAGCCTCTGTGTTGTTCCTCGGGGATCAGATTAAGGCACTGACAGGCTGGATGAACAAATTTAGCTGCCAGTGCCACCGCCTCCTCGCTCCCTCCTGCCCCAGCCTCTCAAGATCCAGGCCCCTTGAACGTTGAGTAAGGGGAGGTCTGAGGCCTCAGGCAGTCCTGTTTCTTGGTTCTGGTCCTCCTCACCTGGCAGGGGGTTGAAAGGTGGTGGAAGATTTTCTACTGAGAGAGCAAGAGAGAAAAGGAGCTAGGTCCAGAGTGACCAGGACCCCTGGGAGCTATTGAACATTTACTATGAAAATAGAACAACCAACGCTATATATGTTGTCCTTAAAGCCTGCCAGGCCTGTTCGAAGCCTTTTACTTGTCTGTATTCACTCATTCAGGCCTTGTAACAACCCTATGAGGCAGCCACCGTTAGTATCTTCATTGGCAAAGGCTCAGAGAGGCTCAGTGACTTGCTCCAGGTCACACAGCTAGTGAAGTCTATGTGTTAGTTACGGTGCTTTACATTTTTGTTAATTTTCTCAGCACAATATCTGTGGAAACCAACAAGCATCTACTATATGGCACGGGGAGAGCTGCTCAGTATTCTGTAATAACCTAAGTGGGAAAAGAATCTGTAAAAGAATAGATACTTATATATATTTTAAAAAATCTCTTAATACTGTAATGATTCAAGAAGGGATATCTAATCTGACATTGTCATGAGTAGAATAAATAGTATGTAAAAATCATGGTTGGTGGTGGTGGTGAAGTCGCTCAGTCGTGTCCAACTCTTTGCGACCCCGTGGACTGTAACCTACTAGGCTTCTCCGTCCATGGGATTCTCCAGGCAATAATACTGGAGTGGATTGCCATTTCCTTCTCCAGGGGATCTTCCCAACCCAGGGATTAAACCCAGGTCTCCCACATTGGAGGCAGATGCTTTAACCTCTGAGCCACTAGGGAAGCCCAATAACAATAATTTCAGCTGAAATAAAGGCAAAACAGTATCTGTGGAGATGGATTAGTGTCATTCCCCTCTTACAGATGAGAAAACTGAAGTGCTTGTCCAGATCTGGAGCCCTCTGGTATGGCTCTGTACCCCACCCTGGTCCCACCCTCCCTTTATCTTGTGTCCCAAGGCCAGGCTTGCCTCTGCACTCAGCCGATTTGGGGAAAGCAGTAGTGTGAGGCTTCCTGGCTTGGGCTGTCTGCCCCTCAGCCCCATCTCTGGAGCCACATCCTCCACCAGAGCTCTTGGTTTGCAGGGGCAGAGTTCAGAGTAACCCATCTTCCTTGCCCCTCTCTCTGGCCTTGTCACTGGGCATCTGCTGCCTGGAACCCAAGTCCCAAAGCTGAAAGCTGAGAGGTGCCTCCATGGGAGGAGCAGAGGAGGAGCTGCAGAGCCCACCTGGAGCCTTCTTGCTGCGCCTGGACACAAACTCTTTCCACTTTCCACATCAGCCTGGTTTCCATAGTAACCACTGGCTTGCTGTCTCCTAGCAACTGAGTGGTCCTCAGAGTGGGAGGCAGAGCAGTGGAGAATGGATGTCATTTGAGGCCAAAGAAGTTGAGTTCAAATCCCAGCTATGCCAGGTCATAGTTGTGAGGTCTTTGGCAAGTCACTTACCCTCTCTCAACCTCTGCTTCCTCATTTGTGAAATGGGATATTGTTCAAGGATGAAGCATTTACAATTAAGTTGATCATCTGAGAAACTGTGAAGCTAGGCAAAGGTGTGGAATGAATGAGAGAGGGCCAGTGGGGTACTGCTGGGTCTGGTAGGAGCAGAGGAAGGTGGAGCCTGGGTTCCAGGTGGGAATATGAATGGGTGGGTCTCCCCACATGATGAACCCTATCTGGCAGGCCTCCTCAGACTCCCTGACCCTTCAGACCACCACAGTCCAAAATCCAATGCTTTCTCTCATCAGTTACCCAGGGACTCTTCTAGATGAACCATATCTTAACAATAGGTCTGCCTCCTTCTTAAAACTACAAGGTATAGGCTATAAGAATTGGATAAGTTCTAAGCCCTGTACATATGTTATTTAATTTTACCCAATAAGACCAGCTTTTCACAAATTCATCCCAGTGTCAAATGTGGAAACTAGGACTCAGAGAGGTTAAATTACATGGCAAGCCCTGGAAGCTGAGGGGAGACACAGCTGAGACTGGAACCTCACTTCCTAAGTCTTTCCGTATTCCGGGTCTGTCTCCTTTGAGTTAGGAAGGAAAGAGTGGGCGAGGGAGGGGTCACCTAAGGATGGAGGTGCGGGGAGAGGGAGGGAGGGGGCTCCAGGACAGGACCTGGAGCGCTGGAGGTGAGGGACAAGGTCAGGAGATGGGACAAGGAAAGCTCCCGGGCACTCCAGCAGTTGGGACAAATTGTCTGGAGGCCGGCTCCTCATCCCGAGGTGTCCGGAGGAAGCTGGGGGGCGGAGGGAGGGACACGGGGGAGGGGCGGGAGGCACCCGCCCTGGGCACCGGGAATTAGCCGCGTTTCTCGGCACCGGTGGGCGGAGGCGAGAGTGGAAGGGAGGCGAGCAAGCTCAAGGGGCAGGTTGGAGCCGGCTGCCCGAGAGCCCCTGGATGGAGTCCGCAGAGGTCTGGCCTCTGGCCAGCCCGTCAGCTCCCCCGGCGGGCGCTGGACCCTCGGTCTGTGCCGTCTATGGATTGGGAGGGGACGGGGAGGCCAAGCGGGACAAGAATCAATATTCGCGAGAGAGCTCGGATTCCCAGCCCCTGTTTGGGTGTGCATCTCTCAACCCACGCGGCTGAGCACCCGCCATGCGCCCGCCCAGCCCCCTTCTCGGGCCAAGGCCGAGGTCGCTGCTGCAGCTCGGGCCGCTTGATTCAATTAACTAATTCCCGACTAGACAGATGTGCAATTCCGTGTCGCCTGCCAAGAGAGGAGATGGAGCTCCCCGCGGGCGGGGGTGACGTCACGGCTCGGCGGTGACGTCATGGGCGCCCGCCTGGAGTCCCACAGCGAGCCGGCCCGCCTGGGTCTCTGCAGTGAGTGTGTGCTTGCGTGTCCGCCTGTGTTCGCGAGTGCACACCTGTGTCTCCAGGCGCTGCGCCCCGCTCCCCCCTCCCCGCGCCCCGGGGAGGGATGCCCTCCGAGGTCTCCACTGGGTCTACGATTTGGTCCAACTAGGCTGACCCCTAAGAGTGCGACCTGTCCCTCCTCTCCTTCCCTCCTTCCTCTTCTTTGCGTTCTGAATTTGCCTCCCGCCCCAGCCTTGCTCCCGAGTCTCTTACCTTGGTGGAGTTTTCCAGTGAGTACGTGCAGAGTGAGGCCAGCGCGTGTGCCTACACACCCAGGCATGCACATGCGGGTGCACACAGGGCCCACTCGGACACAGGTGTATGCCCATAGGCGCAGGCTTCCAGACATGTATACAGTGGTACCCCGGTGCACAGAAAGGGACCCAGGGGACCACAGCAGTCTCCCAGCTACACATCCACACCTGTGCACACATGCACCACTCTAGGTCAGACTGTGGGGTCCTGCAAGCCCCCCCAGACCTGCAGTCCCCCGCCCCTTGTGGGAGGAGAGCATTGAGGAAGGGGTGGCAGAGCGGGAAGGGAAGCCCTGTCAAGGACACCAGCAAGGAAAGGGGAAAAAAAATGAAGTGGAAGAAATAAAATCAAAAGGCTTTTAAGGCTGCTCTCCTCAAGTAGTTGATGTCTTGGCTGCGATTGCCGGCAATGAAATATTGTGCTCTCTGATCGCTTAATGCAGGGAGCCCCGCAGTCCCCCTCCCCCAACCCAGAGGCAGTCCCCTCCCCTCTGCTCCCTCCCTCCTCCTTCCCTCCTCTCCCATCTTCCCTGGCAGGTCTGCCTCCTGGCTCCCGGAAGGGCCCAGAGAGTGTGGTGGAGAGCACAGCTGATGCCCACTCCCAGCCTGGCACCGACCTCAGGACGTGCTCAGGAAACCACAGCTGGCATGGGAGCCCCATCCCAGAGCCTGGGCAGGAGGGGGGAGCCAGCTCTGGGCTGGGACCCCAGCTCGTGCCTGGCAGTTGTGCCTAGGACTCTCCTTGTAGAGATGCTGGGTTTGGGGACTTCTAGCCGAGGCACCCGCAGCCAGGAAGAGAGGGACGTGGAGACCCGTGTCCGGACAGGGATCCCCAGTACCCTGGAGGGCTGAGGCTCTTGGAGATTGTGTGTGTGTGCGCGTGGGCGCAGGTGTGCACGTGGGGGGAGGGGGTTGGCTAGGGGGGGGGGGGTGGAGCGGGGGGGTGTGGGTGGGTGGAGGGAGCCCTGGCCTGATTCTCAGCCTTTAGTTAGAAACTGAGCTCAGGAATGTTTAAAAGACCTGGCTTTCAGCCTCAGCTCCATCACTTCCTGGCTCTGTGACCTTGGGCCAGCTCTGAGCCTTCTGTGCCGGAGTCCCACACCGGGGAGGATGGAGCAAATAACAGAACTGGCCTCATAGGGTTATTGGAGGATTAGAAGAGAAAATATATGCAAAGTGCTCAGCATAGGGCCCGTGCACAGGGAGAGGGTGCATAAGTGGGGCTAATTATCTCTGTAATCTCCCCACCGACTCTACTCTCCCCATGCCTGGACTTAGAGGGGCCTGAAGCCCTTCTCCTCCTCCGCCTCCTCTCTCACCCTTGCTTCCACACCCCACCCCACCCCCAGGCAACTGTTCTCTGCGCCTTTCTGTCAGGGCAGCCAAATTGGCCAAATCTCTGTAATGCTAAAAAATTGGCCCATTAGCCGGCGGAGAACACCGACAGAAGGGGAGAGCCGTGTGCATCCCTGCCACAGATGTGCGGGGGAGGGGGGTGTGGGGAGCGGGGGATAAGGTGGGACTCCAGGTCTCCCCAGCGATCCAGCAAGGCCCAGGGAATGGGCAGCTGCTAGTGTGTGAGAGTGTGTGTGTGTGTGTGTGTGTGTGTGTGGTTGGGGCCCCACTCTATGCCAGACAGTCTGCTGGGGGCTTTCATGGCATCACTTCATATAATCCCAGCAACAGCCTTGAGACTTTGACTCTGTAATTATTCCCATGTTGCAGATGAGGAAACTGAGGCTCAGAGACAAGAAGTTCTCAAGTAAGGTAGCTCTGTGTGTGTCAGGGAGAGGACTTACACCCTGGTCTGGGACTGCCGGCCTCCCAGGTGTCCCAGTGACCCCCAAATCCCCCAGAAGCCTGAAGTTTCTGCCCTACTTCCTGGCCCTGCCCATGGTGGAGTTTCTAACTGCACTGAGGCAGGCGACAGACCAAGAGTTCACCTTGTTGGGATCAGCCACGCCCAGCTGCTCCTCAGTGGAGACAAATGGGGTGTGGGAGGAGTCCTGGGTGCCCAGAGGAGGCCACTGGAGGGAGACTGAGGGCTCCAGCCTTCCCTGCTGGAGGTGCTCCAGGGAGGACTGCCCACCTGGGCATGATCTCAGATATTATTGTCCCCGTGTTTGGATGAGGAAACGGAGGCTTAAAGAGGCTGAGTGATGTGTCCACAGCTAGGAAATGGACTAATTAGGTATAAGTAGACTGAGGTCTCGGACTCTACAAATTAGGAAAACGAGGTCGTTACCTTTCGATGGAGTGGCCCACAGCACAGGATAAGTTCCTGTCGAAATTAGGACTTTAACAAAAGTAAGTGAGAAAGTAAGATATTTATAATTCATGGAGGCTCACGGTCGTGACACCAGGACCCTGTGCACTACCCATTCTGGGAAGGGACACGGGCCAGACCGACGACGGACGTCGAGGGAGTCTGGACGTCCGGGGCCCCTCTGGGACCGTTGGAGACACGATGAGCCGGTAGAGACGATAAGGATAGGAGAGAACTAGACGACTGTGTGTTTACGATCACAGGGGTTCGAGACACAGTGGTACGGACGGGAACTCTCCGACTTAACTGACGTTTACCAAGGAAGAAGACGTCGGGGGTCGGAAGGGTGACGGTAGTCTGGAGTCCGTTCCGTCGTCCATGGTCGACAGGGGGACTCCTAGACTGACAGAAGAACCGGAGGGCTTACGGGTTATGTCGTTCCAGGTAAAAGACCCGTCTTGTCTCTTTCCGACCCTCCGAACCCTCGTCGGAAAAGAGGACCGATGGTAGATCAGGGCACAGGACTCTATAGTGGTTCCCGCGACGACTCGACGACGCACGGGACGGGGGGTGGTGGAACGCGCGAAGTCCAGGTTGACAAGTGGAGGTTGAACCGGTGGTACACGCTCTCTATTTACTCGAGGGTCTCAACACTAGGTCTTGTACTCCCCTACGGTAATCTTGTCGAGGACCATGCCACTACCGTTAGTAACTACCGTCACCACCACCACCACTAAAACTACCTTAACTACTGCTATTAACTCTTTCACTACCACTACTACCAGTATTAACAGTACTACTACCACCACTACCGTTACTCCCACCCACCTCTATGACTACCACTTAAACCGTTTTTAATACCACCGTTATCTCTTCTACCACTGCTACGAGTATCAACACTACTACTACTAGAGTCACTACTATTAAAATCACCTTTACTTCTACTACCACGTAAACCTCCTTTACCACTACTACTATCTCTTCCATTACCACTACGACGACGACGACTATTGCCTACCACTATCTCCACGACTACCACTGTCTCTCCCCCTTCTACTTTTCCTATCCCACTAAGTTAAAGACCGAGTGTTCTTCCTCTCTTGTCCGTCTCTCTTTCCCTCATACTTTGTCCACGACTAGTCACTGGAAGGTTGACGGGGTGAGTCACACCGGGTCTACAATAATCGGGTGGAGGGGGTCGGTCGGATCCTCTTCCCTCCCCGAAACGAAGAAAGGTCAGACCGTGACTGACCCGTAGTCAAACCCGAGACTAGACTGGTCTCGGAGAACCAGATCCGGAGACCCCTTACAGGTGGTCAGGGCTACCCGTCCGTTCGGGACCAGAAGGACAAGGTTCCCTGAACAGTCGTCCACTGGTACCACAGGTCTCACCGTCCGTACCGTAACACGTACCCGGAACCTCAGGGCTAAGGCCCAAGGTTACGGCCTTTCCTCTGAGCTCTGAGGAGGGTCAGGGTAGGGCAGTGGAACTCTGGCAGGCTCTGTAGGAGCAGACAGTTACATGGCTTGGAGGGTCAGGTTGACATAGTGCTTCTGAGTTTGGTATCAGACCACTTCCAATCCTTTTCCACCACTGATGAGCCAGAGGGTCTTTGCAGATTCTTCATCTCTGAGTCTCAGCCTTGTCACTGTCCTGACACATGGGCTAATATGGTACCTACTTGATAAGAGTTATTTTTGTAATAATCCTGTGAGTTAGGAGCTCAGCAAAATGCCTGGCATCTAGGAGGCACTCGGGAGATGTGGCTTTTGTTGGCTCTGCTGGGCTGCACAGATCCTGGCCAGGGCTGGACCCTGGGTACTCATGGGCTGGGCCTGGGGCCGGGCGGCGGGGGTGGGGGAGTCTCCAGCCGTTGGGCCTCCTGGCAGGCGGGCTGGGTTGGCAATCTGGGCTCAGACGCCCTACCTCCCTGTTCCCTTCCTGGCCACCCTACCTCCCGTTGCCTTCCTGTGCCAGGCGGCCAGCCCTCGTTTGCCCCCACCTCCCAGCCTCCCCCTGTGCCCTCTCCACAGGCTGGTGAGGGCTCTGACGTGTGAAATAAAAAGGGATTTTAATTACCTCTCAGCAAAACAGCAATTAGAGAGAATCACAGCACAACAGCAGTCCCCTCCCCCACTCCCTCCCCTGTCTCTTA
>SJYT01040528.1:273326-288794 GCA_006410635.1 Cephalophus harveyi
TTCAGGAGCATCACAGCACACCAGCAGTCCCCTCCCCCCCTCCCTCCCCCTGCCAGGTCCGCTTTCCCCCCTTTTTCTCCAGCCCCCACCCAAGCTCTGAGGCTGGATGAAACAGGATGCCCTCCATTTCAGCCCAGACCCCCGAACCCCAGGGCTGGGGTGTGCTTGGCAAAGGGCAGGAGGTGGTGGTTTGTGTTGAGGGCAGGGCAGGGATGTCTGCATACCTTGGAGGCAGCCAGCACCCACCCACATCTCTGGGGTCCTTATGGGTCCCCCCAGGGACATGCATCCACTGCTTGTGCCCTGGTACACACCCGTATGCATGTGTGTCTAGCACGTGTGAACACCCGTGTGTGCATGCAAGCGTGTCAGCAACCTGGGGCAGTGCAACCCTCAGGATGAGCCTGCCGTGCTGGGAAAGCAGCGCTGCTTCCAACAGGCTTTTAAAATAATTGCCTGTGACCCTAAGCCGTAGCTCTCTGTCCTCTGTCCGCCGGCCGCCCCCATCCCCCTGGCCCCCGCTGCCAGGGGTCACTTCTCCGTCCATCGTCCATCGGCAGAGCCTGGGGCACCTTTGCTGCATTTGGGGAGGGGGCCAGGGAGGGCAGGGCGGGGTGTTCCCACAGGTGGCCTGAGTCTGGGGGCGGCTGGTGGTGGGTGGCTGATTGAAGCGGTAATTGCAGGCAGCAGGCCCTAGCTAATGCGTGTTATGATTAAGCAGGCCACTGTTGCCTCCGTGGTCCCCTCCTCCTCCAGAGCTGCAGCCTGCCCAGCTGAGACGGGAAAGCCAGAGCCTAGAGGTGGGAAAAGACCAGCTCCACCTACCCCCACCCTGCCCAAACACAGTGCTCATTCCTGCGCAAAGGTCTGAAAGCCCCTATTCGGTTCTCTGAGGGGCCCCGCCTGCTTGTGCACAGTGGCCTTTAGTCCTGGGGTTCCTGCGGCTGCGTCGGGTCCTCGGTAACCATCAGCCCCCAGTCTCAGTGCCGAGGAACACACATCACTGGATGGCGAAAGCCAGAATGGCTGCAGCTGGACTGCTGACATCAGGGGCCCCAGTCCCACCCCACCTCACTGGGAGCCACAGGTGCTATTCAGAGCCCCCTGGCTCAGAGGGTAAAGAATCTGCCTGCAATGTGGGAGACCCAGGCTCAATCCCTAGGTTGAGAAGATCCCCTGGAGAAGGGACTGGCAACCCACTCCAGTATTCTTGCCTAGAGAATCTCACAGGCAGAGGAGCCTGGCGGGGTACAGTCCATGGGGCTGCAAAGAGTTGGACACCACTGAATGACTCACACTTTCACGCCACAGGGATGAGGACAGAGCAGGCGCGAGCCCACCCGCCCTGGCTATGTGGGCCCTGAGGTCTGGCCTACTTCTCCATGGAAAATGGACTTCATTTCTCTTCTTTCACAGAGGCCCAGAGAGGTTACACAACTTCCCCCAGAACACACAGTAAGGGCTTTGTGTTAACCTAGGATTCCAACCTGGCCACTCACCAGCCGCGTGACTTTGTGACAGTCACTTCATCTCTCAGGGCCTCAGCTGCCGCCTCTACAGAATGTGTGTGCACAGTCACTGAATCGTGTCTGACTGTTCATGACCCCATGGACTGTAGCCCAGCAGGCTCCTGTGTCCATGGGATTTCCCAGGCAAGATTACTGGAGTGGGTTGCCATTTCTCTGGTGATACACATAGCACTTACTCCGAGAATTCTGAAGATTAAAAGAGATAACTTGGCACTTAAGCCCAGGACCTGGCCTGGGAGTCAGCCTCTCATATTCTTACACAAACTTGGCTCTTTCGCTCATATCTCTTATGATAGGCACAATTCTAAGAGGCCCCTCAAGATCCCTGAACCCTGATGTACACACGTACTTCTCCCTGCTTTTCAACCAAACATAAATCCAGGTACTATTATGAAGGGATGTTGCAGATGTAATTAAGATTCCAAATCAGTTGACCTTAAGATACGGAGATCATCAGACCTAATTACAGCAGTTTCTCAGGCTGGTGTCTAAGAGGAAGACAGATTCAAAGCAGGAGAAGAATTCAGTGTTGGGGAGACTTTTCTACCGATGACTTTGGAGTTGGAGGGGCCACAAGGCATGGGATACCGCTGAGAGCAGCCCCTGGTTGATAACCAGCAAAGGAGGGGCACTTTGATTCTCCAGCTGAAGGAATAGAATTCAGCCACAACCCAGGAGCTGGGAGAGGAGCCCGGGCCCCAGAGGAGACCCCGGCCCTAGCAGACCCGGACTTCGGCCTTCTGAGGCCCTGAGTAGAGAATCCAGCCATGCTACACCCGGACTTCTGACCTGCAGAAACGGGGACAATAAACTTGTGCTATTTTATGTTGCTACGTTTGTGGTGATTTGTTATCTGGTAGTAGAAAACTAAGAACCCACATTAGCAGTTTGGGCAGAAGGCTCTGGGCCATCCCACTAGAAGGGAGCTTGGTGCCAGGCTGAGGGAGGCTTCAGGTGTGCCTGCTACTTGGGACCTGTGGGTGTGTGCGCACTGCTGGTACCTCTGTAGGGACAGAGCCCCTGCTTCGGGCTGTAAGGGGTGGAGGGGAGGCAAACTCTTGGCAGCCAGGGTTCCTGCTTGTGTGTCTGCCTGGGGCTAGGGCCCCTGGCATCCTGCTGCCCGTCGTCAAATCTGACCTATCACTGCATCCAGAGAATGTCTCAGGGAGCCCCTGGCCATGCGTCACCCCACACCCTGGTCTGGGAAGGCCTTAGGCAGAGGTGGGCATGGATATTCATGGTGAGCATAGGTGTTGGATAGGAGCTCTGATTCTGGAGTCTTACTCTCTGTCCCAAAGCTCCTCATCAAGGACAACTCCCTCCAAGACACAGCTTAGCGGGGGGCCCTACCCAGGGTCAGGCCTTGGGCCCAGCCCCCGGAGTCCCTCTGAGTCCTGCTGCCCCCTCCCCTCTGCAGCCCTGCTTTCTCTGCTACAAGGGACAGTTAGTGGCCTTGGCTTTAATTAGCTAACGATCCCCTTCAGCTCCAATCACTTGAAAAGATAAGAGAGTGCTGGGGGAGGGGACCTGAGCCTGGTGACCCCATGAGACAAGGAATGGGCCCTTCAGGGCATGCTGGCTTCTCTGGGCTTAGGCCAACCCGAGCCCCCTTCCTGGCCGGCACAGGCAATGGGTTGCGGTGACCCTGCCAGGAAGATGTGTCGCAGGCTCCAGGGTCCACCTCCCTGTTCCTTACCCTCTGCCTCTGGGGCCTTGTATCTGGCAGCAGGAGCTGAGCCACCTGTTGTGGCCTGTCCGTCAAACAAGGGGCCTGACTGTCAGAGCCTGGACAGAGCATGCGCACAGGAGTTGCCCCACACATGTTACTGCAGGGGCTCCACTCCAGCTGTGGTGGGGGAGGGGGGCTGGTCCAGATCTGAGCAGCTGCCTGGTCCACTCAGCTCAGGCCTTGCACCAGGCTCCATGGTGGCCATGAGGGTCACCTCTGTCTTACAAGGAGAGGCACTCAGCCAGCCTCACTCAGATGGAGACCTGCTTGAACGGGGTCTGGGAAGCTTGAAATGGACCTAAAGGAAGACAGGAGGGCTGGGGACGAGGCACTCGGGCAGAGGGTGGCAATGTTGTTACACGGCGAGTGAGGACTACAGGAGATTTTTCTCTCTGTGAGGTGCTGTTCAGAGAGAGGAGACGGAGCCAGGAAGACAGGGCGCCTAGGCCAGGGCAGTTGGGAGGCAGATGAAAGGATCAATGGCAGCTGAGCGTGTGCATGAGGGCTGGCCCTGAGGGAGGTCCTATGGCTGACCTGGGAGGGAGGGGGGATGGAGGAGGAGCTGAGGCCCACGTTGTTTTTATTTACGTTGTTTTTATTTAGTAGTTAAGTTATGTTGAACTCTTTGCAACCCTGTGGACTTTGTCCTCTGTCCAAGGGATTTTCCAGGCAAGAATACTGGAGGGGGTTGCCATTCCCTTCTCCAGGAGATCTTTCCAAGCCAGGGATTGAACCCAGGTCTCCTGCATCGTAGGTGAATTCTTTACCATCTGAGCCACCAGGGAAGCCCCAGTATATTGGAGTGAGTAACCTATCCCTTCTCCATCGGATCTTCTTGACCCAGGAATTGAACCGGGGTTTCCTGCATTGCAGGTGGATTCTTTACCAGCTGAGCTACCAGGGAAGATCCCAATATGCTTCATAGTTTAAGTCTTTGAAAGCAAGAATGCATTGGAGACATTCCTGGTGATCCAGTAGTTAAGACTGGATGCTTTCACAGCAGAGGGGCACGAGTTCGATCCCTGGTCAGGGAACTAAGATCCCACACGCCACAGGCAATGGCTGAAAAAAAAAATTTGTATGTTTTTCTTATATGAGATAAAAAGCTGTTCTAGAGGTTGGCAGGTGATGCCAGAGAAGAATCTGCCCAATGGGGATGAAAGCCTACCACAGGAAGGACAGGAGAGGGGAGGAATGCCCCCTCTGTCATCTGATGGGCCCCCGAGTCAAGCAGAGATGTGTGTGAGGGCTGAAAGTCTGGGCAGGTTTGTAGGTGAGGGCGCCGCCCCCAGTGTGAGGCTGGCCCTGGTAGATGCTTCACATAGGCTGTTCTACGTGCTGACCACAGCTGTGCGAGAACTTTCCATGACTATCAAACATGTCATCTGTTCCGGACTCTGGGCTGAACAACTGGCTAAGATGCAGGTGGTGTGGTGGGTGCCCAGGGAGGGCAAGCCCCCAGCCAGGAGGTGGCACAGGACCAGAGAAGAGAAGCCAGCATCCCAAGAAGGATAAGTGGCAACTGGCCAATGGAAGAGGTGCTGGGAGAGGGCTGTTCCAGCAGCCGGAACAGCAAGTGCTAAGGCTCTGAGGTGAGCGAGAGTCTCCCAACAGAGATCTGGGAAATGACAGTAGATCAGAGTGACCTACTTCCCCCTACTCACCGGGGGAAGAGAGGCAGCGGGTAGGGAGACAGAGAAGAGGAGAGAAGGGTCGGGAGAGGTCACTACCCTGGGGCCACTCAGGTGTGAGTTCTATCCCGGGGATGAGGAGAGGCACTGGGAGCTGGAGGCCACTGGGGAAACTGGGACAACTGTCCAGGTTGGTGTGGGCATAGCAGTGTGCTGGAACCTAGCGGAGGAGCTCAGCTGGAGGTCAGCACTGGGGAGACTCTGGAGCCCAGCTCAGTGAGGGCCAGGAAGTTTGGAGAGGAGAGGGACCAGAGCAGTAGCCCCAGGGCCATCCTTGTAGGCCCAGGAATCTGACAGCAAATGGAGAACAAGTTCCCTAGCCCCTCGCCTGATCAGGAGCGGACCTCACTGGGAGCTCAGGCAGGACTGACAGGTGCTAGCAACAGAGAAGGAAGAATGAAGGCACAGGCTTGGTGGTGGGGTACAGGGCCTCTTGGGGTCCACCAAGGGCTGCTGCGGGCACCCAGCTTTCCAACAGGAGTCTGAGCCGACACAGTGATGGCCGCCCAGCAGCTCCGTCCTTTCCCCGCCCCCTCTCTGCCACCCGGGCCACTTGGGAGAGTCATTTCATTTCTCAAATTAAAAATCCATTCTGTGCTGTGAATAATAGATGGGATGAGCCCTGGGAAGCTGGGAGGACAGGAAGCTGGTTGGGGGAGACGTTTTCCAGGGTGAGACAGATCCTGCAGCACTCTTGGTGGGGCAAGTGGACTGGTGGGGTGGGGTGGAGTCAGGGGGCATCTCCCAGAGCAGAGGCAGGGCTGCGGGGTTCAGGTTTGAGCAGCGGGCAAAAACAGAGGCACAGGCTGTCCCCATACATACAAGCCAGATGGGTATAGAAATGGGTCTGATCACCATAGGCTCCAGATGGGGCCAGGCTGGCTTCAGATCAGCAGCCCTCCTGTGAAGTCAAGCACTTAGCACCTGACTTGGTGGAAGCGGAACAGACCTGAGTCCTCAGTGTGGGCACACAAGGGCTTGCACCCCTCCCCTAGCATCCAGACCCGGGGATGTCCTGCCCAGCAGTGTGTGTGTGTGTGTGTGAGGGCTGTAAGGGGTGGAGGGGAGGCAAACTCTTGGCAGCCAGGGTTCCTGCTTGTGTGTCTGCCTGGGGCTAGGGCCCCTGGCATCCTGCTGCCCGTCGTCAAATCTGACCTATCACTGCATCCAGAGAATGTCTCAGGGAGCCCCTGGCCATGCGTCACCCCACACCCTGGTCTGGGAAGGCCTTAGGCAGAGGTGGGCATGGATATTCATGGTGAGCATAGGTGTTGGATAGGAGCTCTGATTCTGGAGTCTTACTCTCTGTCCCAAAGCTCCTCATCAAGGACAACTCCCTCCAAGACACAGCTTAGCGGGGGGCCCTACCCAGGGTCAGGCCTTGGGCCCAGCCCCCGGAGTCCCTCTGAGTCCTGCTGCCCCCTCCCCTCTGCAGCCCTGCTTTCTCTGCTACAAGGGACAGTTAGTGGCCTTGGCTTTAATTAGCTAACGATCCCCTTCAGCTCCAATCACTTGAAAAGATAAGAGAGTGCTGGGGGAGGGGACCTGAGCCTGGTGACCCCATGAGACAAGGAATGGGCCCTTCAGGGCATGCTGGCTTCTCTGGGCTTAGGCCAACCCGAGCCCCCTTCCTGGCCGGCACAGGCAATGGGTTGCGGTGACCCTGCCAGGAAGATGTGTCGCAGGCTCCAGGGTCCACCTCCCTGTTCCTTACCCTCTGCCTCTGGGGCCTTGTATCTGGCAGCAGGAGCTGAGCCACCTGTTGTGGCCTGTCCGTCAAACAAGGGGCCTGACTGTCAGAGCCTGGACAGAGCATGCGCACAGGAGTTGCCCCACACATGTTACTGCAGGGGCTCCACTCCAGCTGTGGTGGGGGAGGGGGGCTGGTCCAGATCTGAGCAGCTGCCTGGTCCACTCAGCTCAGGCCTTGCACCAGGCTCCATGGTGGCCATGAGGGTCACCTCTGTCTTACAAGGAGAGGCACTCAGCCAGCCTCACTCAGATGGAGACCTGCTTGAACGGGGTCTGGGAAGCTTGAAATGGACCTAAAGGAAGACAGGAGGGCTGGGGACGAGGCACTCGGGCAGAGGGTGGCAATGTTGTTACACGGCGAGTGAGGACTACAGGAGATTTTTCTCTCTGTGAGGTGCTGTTCAGAGAGAGGAGACGGAGCCAGGAAGACAGGGCGGCTAGGCCAGGGCAGTTGGGAGGCAGATGAAAGGATCAATGGCAGCTGAGCGTGTGCATGAGGGCTGGCCCTGAGGGAGGTCCTATGGCTGACCTGGGAGGGAGGGGGGATGGAGGAGGAGCTGAGGCCCACGTTGTTTTTATTTACGTTGTTTTTATTTAGTAGTTAAGTTATGTTGAACTCTTTGCAACCCTGTGGACTTTGTCCTCTGTCCAAGGGATTTTCCAGGCAAGAATACTGGAGGGGGTTGCCATTCCCTTCTCCAGGAGATCTTTCCAAGCCAGGGATTGAACCCAGGTCTCCTGCATCGTAGGTGAATTCTTTACCATCTGAGCCACCAGGGAAGCCCCAGTATATTGGAGTGAGTAACCTATCCCTTCTCCATCGGATCTTCTTGACCCAGGAATTGAACCGGGGTTTCCTGCATTGCAGGTGGATTCTTTACCAGCTGAGCTACCAGGGAAGATCCCAATATGCTTCATAGTTTAAGTCTTTGAAAGCAAGAATGCATTGGAGACATTCCTGGTGATCCAGTAGTTAAGACTGGATGCTTTCACAGCAGAGGGGCACGAGTTCGATCCCTGGTCAGGGAACTAAGATCCCACACGCCACAGGCAATGGCTGAAAAAAAAAATTTGTATGTTTTTCTTATATGAGATAAAAAGCTGTTCTAGAGGTTGGCAGGTGATGCCAGAGAAGAATCTGCCCAATGGGGATGAAAGCCTACCACAGGAAGGACAGGAGAGGGGAGGAATGCCCCCTCTGTCATCTGATGGGCCCCCGAGTCAAGCAGAGATGTGTGTGAGGGCTGAAAGTCTGGGCAGGTTTGTAGGTGAGGGCGCCGCCCCCAGTGTGAGGCTGGCCCTGGTAGATGCTTCACATAGGCTGTTCTACGTGCTGACCACAGCTGTGCGAGAACTTTCCATGACTATCAAACATGTCATCTGTTCCGGACTCTGGGCTGCACAACTGGCTAAGATGCAGGTGGTGTGGTGGGTGCCCAGGGAGGGCAAGCCCCCAGCCAGGAGGTGGCATAGGACCAGAGAAGAGAAGCCAGCATCCCAAGAAGGATAAGTGGCAACTGGCCAATGGAAGAGGTGCTGGGAGAGGGCTGTTCCAGCAGCCGGAACAGCAAGTGCTAAGGCTCTGAGGTGAGCGAGAGTCTCCCAACAGAGATCTGGGAAATGACAGTAGATCAGAGTGACCTACTTCCCCCTACTCACCGGGGGAAGAGAGGCAGCGGGTAGGGAGACAGAGAAGAGGAGAGAAGGGTGGGGAGAGGTCACTACCCTGGGGCCACTCAGGTGTGAGTTCTATCCCGGGGATGAGGAGAGGCACTGGGAGCTGGAGGCCACTGGGGAAACTGGGACAACTGTCCAGGTTGGTGTGGGCATAGCAGTGTGCTGGAACCTAGCGGAGGAGCTCAGCTGGAGGTCAGCACTGGGGAGACTCTGGAGCCCAGCTCAGTGAGGGCCAGGAAGTTTGGAGAGGAGAGGGACCAGAGCAGTAGCCCCAGGGCCATCCTTGTAGGCCCAGGAATCTGACAGCAAATGGAGAACAAGTTCCCTAGCCCCTCGCCTGATCAGGAGCGGACCTCACTGGGAGCTCAGGCAGGACTGACAGGTGCTAGCAACAGAGAAGGAAGAATGAAGGCACAGGCTTGGTGGTGGGGTACAGGGCCTCTTGGGGTCCACCAAGGGCTGCTGCGGGCACCCAGCTTTCCAACAGGAGTCTGAGCCGACACAGTGATGGCCGCCCAGCAGCTCCGTCCTTTCCCCGCCCCCTCTCTGCCACCCGGGCCACTTGGGAGAGTCATTTCATTTCTCAAATTAAAAATCCATTCTGTGCTGTGAATAATAGATGGGATGAGCCCTGGGAAGCTGGGAGGACAGGAAGCTGGTTGGGGGAGACGTTTTCCAGGGTGAGACAGATCCTGCAGCACTCTTGGTGGGGCAAGTGGACTGGTGGGGTGGGGTGGAGTCAGGGGGCATCTCCCAGAGCAGAGGCAGGGCTGCGGGGTTCAGGTTTGAGCAGCGGGCAAAAACAGAGGCACAGGCTGTCCCCATACATACAAGCCAGATGGGTATAGAAATGGGTCTGATCACCATAGGCTCCAGATGGGGCCAGGCTGGCTTCAGATCAGCAGCCCTCCTGTGAAGTCAAGCACTTAGCACCTGACTTGGTGGAAGCGGAACAGACCTGAGTCCTCAGTGTGGGCACACAAGGGCTTGCACCCCTCCCCTAGCATCCAGACCCGGGGATGTCCTGCCCAGCAGTGTGTGTGTGTGTGTGTGCGGGGGTGCCATCTGGGAAGGGGAGAGGCAGAGGGTCCCCCTACCTCTGCCCCTAGCGCTGCTCCCTTTCCCTCTCTAACCAGCTCCCCTGCTGCCCACCCACCCCCCAAACCGGGCATGCAGCTGCCTCCTCTGGGCTTGGCTGTGCCCTGTCATCCTCCTGCTTCTCAGTCAGCGAGTCATTTTGACGAGAGGGGACACTGGACACTGGGAGCCTGAGCGAGGGAGCCCGAGGCCTGAAACCTATCGCCCTCCACTCACCTCCACTCAGCTCTGCTTTCTGAGGAGGACAGAAGTGCCTGGGAGGCAGGGCTGGTCCCTCTTTATTGGTGGGCGGTGCAGGGGGGTCTAGGACTGAAGGGTCCTGGGCCCAGCCCCCACTCAGCCCCTGTGGGCCCTGGAAGCTGCGCTCAGGCCTGGGGGAGCTTCTGGGCTGGGGCTGGGGGTGAGGTGCTGTACAGAGAGAGGAGACGGAGCCAGGAAGACAGGGCGGCTGGGCCGGGGCAGTTGGGAGGCAGATGAAAGGATCAATGGCAGCTGAGCGTGTGCATGAGGGCTGGCCCTGAGGGAGGTCCTATGGCTGACCTGCGAGGGAGGGGGGATGGAGGAGGAGCTGAGGGCCTGGGTCCCCCACCCCCCAGTGGCTGGAGCGGCAGAGTCCCTGGGGAAGCATGTTTGCCTTTGTGCCTTTCTGTCGGAAGAGAGTCAGCTCCCTGAGACAATATCCATTTTTATATTTCTTGGAAATTTCACGGCATTCATTTCAGGGAAAATAAAAGCTGTCATTGCTGGAGAAATGATACCAATCAGGGCCTGAAAAGGCTGGAAAATTATCCTCCTGGAGACAAAATGTTGAGGGAAAAATGCAGATTAAAAGCACAAAGAGACACTTTACCATGGTCCTGCCCTCCCCTCCCCCTGTAAGGAATCACCACATTTTACATAACTCCACCTTCCCTAGGTGGAATTAATTGAACCCAGGAAGAACTAACTCATGGGTCAAAGGAGAACTGTGAGATGGCCAGAGATGAAGGCAGAGAGTCTCCAGAGGGGTAGCGCAGAGGTGGACACAGGGACAGACAAGGGACAGGCAGGGTGCGGGCAGGTGGCCCCTTAGGGCCTGGCTGATGAGCAGCCCCAGGGAGGGGACTGGACAGTGGGTCCTTTAGTCCCCGCCTCACTGTGGTTTTTATTAGATGGGGCCCCATGGCAGTCTCGGGCAGTCTCTAACTCCGTTTAGGTGAGTCCTGCAAGCTGGAACCCTCAGGCCTGGCAGCACTGGTGCTTTGTGGGGTGCCCTGCTAGGGACCGTGGAAGCAGAGTGGGTGGAGAGCTCAGGGCAGAGAAAGCAGAGACTTGGGAAATGGTATCATTCATGCAAGAAGCAAGCCCTGAGTTCCGTGTGTCCTGCATGCACCAGGCCCTGCCGGCACAGTGTGGAGTGAGGTCTGGCAGCAGCAGGCCGTGTCCAGGGGCTGGGAGTGGTGGCAGGGAGGTCCCACATTAAAAAAGCAAGTTGAGGGACTTCCCTCCTGGTCCAGTGGTTAAGATTCCATGCTCCCACTGTGCAGGAGACAGGTACAGTCTCCAGGAACTAAGATCCTATATGCCATGCAGCACAGCTGAAAACCTACAAACAACAAACGCAAATGGAACCAGAAGTGGGTGGATAAATTCATAGTCCCCCATGCTGACCTGTCTCCCACCTATCCAAATACCAGGGTCCTGAGGTCCAAGGGCCTGTTTGAGGCAGAGCCCACAGGGTCCCCGTGCTGGCTCCTGCAGGGTGGGTTCCTTCATTACTTTCCAGTCGTTTTCTCCTCCCTGGGCCAGGGGCTTCCGGCGGGGACCACGGCCAGCCAAGGTTTGGGGAAGGTGCTGAGCCTGGCCCTGTGGCCCCTTCTTGTGGCAGTCTCCAGAGCCCTTCCCCCATCACTGCCAACCAATACCCAGGCGCCGGCGGCGGGGGTGCAGAGGAGGTGGGTGGGTGGAGAGAGCTGGGAGGTGGGCCTGGACATGGACAGGAGCTAAAGGAGAGGACTGGGAAACTCCTGATTGAAAGCGCTCTGGTCCAGGCGGAACCAGCACTATTTCCGCGTGCCCCACAGCCTATTCGTGAGTCCTCCCGGGACGGTGCTCCAGTCCTGTGGACTGGGCTGGGCTGGCTCATCGTCTCATAAGCTTTAGCTTGAGCCTCTTTCAGACGGGCTGGCAGGCATCCCTGCGGGGGGCGGGGGCATCGAATCGGAGAGGACCTGGGACCCTCATTCCTCTCGGGAATAGAATTCCCGAGCCCAGAATCGGTGCCAGACCCTCAGGAGCTTGTTCCCGCAGCCGCCTTCCCCGCCCCCGAGCTGCCACCGAGCTGACAGGTAGCCGGGATGCAGGCAGGAAGAAGGAGGGGGTGCGGGGGGCAAGCGGAGGAGGGTGGAGCCGCCGGCGCGCCCCCTCCCTCGGGGCCGGCGGGCGGCGCAGCGCGGCGCGGCAGCAGAGGAGGCGGCGGGCGCACAGAGAGAGCGGCCGCCCGCCCCGCTCCGCCCGGGCTCCGGCTCCGGCTCGGGCTCCATCTGCGCTGTTTCCGCGCCGCCCGAGCGCGCACCTGCCGGGTAAGTGGCACCCGAGCCCGCCGCCGCCGCGGCCACCGTCAGCCACCTCCGCCGCCGCGCCGAGCCTCCAGGCTTTGTCTGCGTCCTCGCGGCTCCGGCTCCGGCGGCGGCGGCGACTCGCGGGCTCGGGGCTCGGGCTCCGCGGGCTGCCCGGCGCGACGCGGGAGGCTGCGCACCAAGGGCTCGGGGCGCACCGGGCCAGCTCGCTCTGCGCCGGGGATGAAACTTCGCCCAAGTTTGGGTTCCGGGGAGAACCTGTTGAAGCCGGGAGGGGCCGGGGGGCGAGGACGCGGGACGGAACCGGTTCCGGGTCCTTCAGGGCCGTCGGGGCTTTCTCCCTGATCCCGGGCGGGCCGGCGCGCCGGCGCGGGGGCTTGGCAAAAGGACCGGTGAGGGTTCTGGCCATTGAATAGAGAGGACGGGGCCGGGGATGGCTCTGCGGACAGCCGCGGGGACAAAGTTTGGTTCTCGAGGCTCCTTCTTGAGCGTCTGGTTCCAGTGCGGAAAGCTGAAGGCGGCTTCAGGGCCCGCATAGACGCCGCACTGACCACACCTCCTTTTCCCGGCCTCCGCTTTCCCCTTCCCCCCATCTGGCCTTGTCTGTAGCAGGTCAGGGGCAAGCAATGAAGAGAAGAGAAACAGCCTTTCATTGACGGCCTACTATGTGCCAGGCCCGGTGTCCGGCGCTTTATTACAGGGGTCTCCCCAGCCTGCGGCGGGCCCGTGTGTGCGGGGACAGGGGACGGTAATGGACGGACGGTGCCTACAGTGGCTGGTGGCCGCTCGAAGCCTTCTCTCTCCCTCCAACCCCGAGTGGCGCAGGGAGGCCAGGCCCCAGGCCCTCTCGCTGTTGGCGACTCCGCGTGGCCTCCAGCCTTTGGACCTAGGCCTGTGCTCTTCCTTTTCGGGCTCGTGGGTCCCGTCGGGCCCCAGTGCCTTTCTGAGCCTGTCTACCTTTTCTGCAGCTGCGGCCCGGCGGCCATGCAGAGGCCGGCTGGGAGCCTGGCGGCCCGGTGCAGCCTGCTGTAGCAGAGACCGCTCAGGGCTGCGCGGCGGCGGCAGCGGAGCCATGGAGGCCCCGTATTCGATGACAGCACATTACGACGAGTTCCAGGAGGTGAAGTACGTGAGCCGGTGCGGTGGGGGAGGCGCACGGGGAACGTCGCTGCCCCCCGGCTTCCCGCTGGGTGCGGGGCGCAGCGCCACCGGGGCCCGAGCCGGGCTGCCGCGATGGAACCGGCGCGAGGTGTGCCTGCTGTCGGGGCTGGTGTTCGCCGCGGGCCTTTGTGCCATCCTGGCCGCCATGCTGGCTCTCAAGTACCTGGGCCCGGGGGCGGCGGGGGGCGCCGCCTGCTCCGAGGGCTGCCCGGAGCGGAAGGCCTTCGCGCGCGCCGCGCGTTTCTTGGCCGCCAACCTGGACGCCAGCATAGACCCGTGCCAGGACTTCTACTCCTTCGCGTGCGGCGGCTGGCTGCGGCGCCACGCCATCCCGGACGACAAGCTCACCTACGGCACCATCGCGGCCATCGGCGAGCAGAACGAGGAGCGCCTGCGGCGCTTGCTGGCGAGGCCCGGGGGTGGGCCGGAGGGCGCGGCCCAGCGCAAGGTGCGCGCTTTCTTCCGCTCTTGCCTGGACATGCGGGAAATCGAACGGCTCGGCCCGCGGCCCATGCTCGAGGTCATCGAGGACTGCGGGGGCTGGGACCTGGGCGGCGCGGCGGAGCGCCCGGGGGCTGCGGCTCGCTGGGACCTCAACCGGCTGCTGTACAAGGCGCAGGGCGTGTACAGCGCCGCCGCGCTCTTCTCGCTCACCGTCAGCCTGGATGACAGGAACTCCTCGCGCTACGTCATCCGCGTGAGTGAGCCACCCCCCCCCAACCCCCCGCCACGGGCACCCCCACAGGCGGCTAGGAACTAGGAGTGCCTCGGCCTGGCACGCCTGCCCCGCGCGCCCTGTGCGCCCGGGAGACCGGTGCGGAAGAGGGAGGCTAGGGGAATGGAGGGGAGCGCACACCGGCAGAGCGCGGGAGGAGGGCTCAAGTAATTTCCCTCGAGTAATTGCGGTGTTTAGCGGAGCAGATGTGTATAAGAGACAGCCTACAAACAGACTGAATCCCCTTCCAAAAGGCAAACGGAGGACTTGCCAGGCATCCACTGTCACAAGCCCCCGGAGCATAAAGACGACAGCCCCTGCCTCAATCCAGGGCAGCTGGTCCAAGCCTCCAGGACTGACTGGCCTAGACTGGGGACTGAATGGGTAAGGCAGGCGGGCAGGGGTCAGCTGTCAGGCGCGAGAGTGCCCCTCAAGGGTGGGAAAGGAAAGGATTTCAAGAGGAAAGACAAGGACCGGTGGAGGGGACCTGGGTCGGGGGGTAGGGAGGGTAGGGGCCGGGGGAGCCATACCCATTCAGTCCCCAGTCTAGGCCAGTCAGTCCTGGAGGCTTGGACCAGCTGCCCTGGATTGAGGCAGGGGCTGTCGTCTTTATGCTCCGGGGGCTTGTGACAGTGGATGCCTGGCAAGTCCTCCGTTTGCCTTTTGGAAGGGGATTCAGTCTGTTTGTAGGAACCTGGAGTGTTGATGTCTGACCCCTATCTCTCCCCAGATTGACCAGGACGGGCTTACCCTGCCAGAAAGGACCTTGTACTTAGCTCAGGACGAGGAGAGCGAAAAGGTGTGGGAGCATGGGATGGGGTTCTGGGGAAGCCCTGGGGCTCAGAGAGGCATGGACCGGGGCCTAGCACCGCCTGCATCCTTGCCCTGCCCTTTCCTGGTGCAGATCCTAGCAGCGTACCGGGTGTTCATGGAGCGCCTGCTCAGTCTCCTGGGTGCTGAGGCAGTGGAGCAGAAGGCCCAGGAGATCCTGCAGCTGGAGCAGCGGCTGGCCAACGTGAGCAGGCGCCGGCTTCGTGATGGGGGCGGGAAGCCTCGGGCGGGGCTGGGTCAACCCTGCCCTTCATCCCCAGATCACAGTGTCCGAGTATGATGACCTCCGGCGAGACGTTAGCTCTGTGTACAACAAGGTGACCCTAGGGCAACTGCAGAAGATCACCCCCCATGTGAGTGCCACCCAGCCCTGCGGGGCGGTGGGGAGGTGCTGGTCTCAGGACCCCTGGGCTGTCCCCTCCCTGAGGCCTTCCATGGCCATGGACTCCTGTGACTTCTGGCCACCTCTCCCCGGCCCCCTCTCTGTCTTCTGTGGTCCCTGCCACACCTGGTCCCTCTGTCCCCATCCGTGGCCCCCCCAGCTGCGGTGGAAGTGGCTGCTGGACCAGATCTTCCAGGAGGACTTCTCAGAGGACGAGGAGGTGGTGCTGCTGGCCACGGACTACATGCAGCAGGTGTCGCAGCTCATCCACTCCACCCCCCGCAGGTAGGGCTGCCAGTCGCCCACCTGCCCCCCTCCCCCGGGTCCCTCCCCCGGGTCCCTCCC
>SJYT01040528.1:291958-336625 GCA_006410635.1 Cephalophus harveyi
GGCAGGGCCTGGAGGTGGGGCGGGTCTCCTGCTGACCACGCCCTCTTGGCAGTGTTCCCTGCTGGAATCCTGCAGCCAACACTGTACGACCCTGACTTTCCGCAGTGAGTATGGGGCCTGGTGTAAGCCAGAGTCCCGGCCACAGCCTTGTCTGCAGGGTGGGCAGGGAACTGCTCAGACTGCCCGAGGCTCAGGCGGGGCACAGGAGTCATGACAGTTGCAACCCTGGGTCCCCATAATCCCGTTTCATTGGTTATTTAGAAAAAGGTGTAGGGTTTTTGGGTTTTTTTTTTTTTTTCATTCTTTTAAATGTCCGGAGTCCCTTTTTACGTGGGTTGAGGCTTCTCTGGGCATTTCAAAAGTAAAGCAATCTAGGAAAAAGATTAAAGAAAAAAGATCTAGGAAAAAGGCTAGATCCCATATGGGGTGCCTGAGTTTCCCTCCACCCCTGTTTCCACCCACCCCCTTGACTGCCGAAATCTGTTAGATGTTATTTCCTAAAAGAGCTTGCAGGTATCACTGGCCCCTTTCACATACCCCACAAGGAAGCTGGAGGCATGAGAGTCCTGGGACAGTGGAGACACTGGCCCTCCTGGGCTACCTCATGGCCTGGCCAGGGCCTCCTGAGGCCGCCGGCGCAGCAGCCCAGTGGGGCTCTCAGAGGGCGGGCGAGGCTGGGGCCTGACACTGCTGCCCCGGCCCAGGTCTCTGAACTACGGGGGCATCGGCACCATCATCGGGCACGAGCTGACCCACGGCTACGATGACTGGGGTGAGGCCTGCAGGCAGCCTGAGGGGGCGGACAGGCAATGGTTGGGGGTGGGGGAGGCAGGGTGGTGAGGACTAATTGAGGCCCCGCAGCTGCCCCATGCCTGCTGGCTGGCGGGTAGATGAACAGGGAGCCTCAGCCCGCCCCGCCTGCTGCCCACAGGAGGCCACTATGACCGCTCAGGCAACCTGCTGCACTGGTGGACCGAGGCCTCCTACAGCCGCTTCCTGCGCAAGGCCGAGTGCATTGTCCACCTCTACGACAACTTCACTGTCTACAACCAGCGGGTGAGGCCCCCGCCTCGATGTCCCTGGGGTCCCTCAGGCGGGCCTGGCCAGCACAGACTAGGCGTGTGCACACCCTTTGGCACACTCCTGGCCCTGCACAAACCTGGGACCCCGGTCCCGACACACCCACTAGGGTCCGGGTGCACATTGACTTGGGTGCGTGCGTGAGTTCACACAGATGCACACGCACGTGGAGCACAAGGTGGGGGAGCCCTACCCAGAGTTTCTGGGAAAGGGAAGGTGGGGCGAGGACAGAGCCCAGGGAGGCCAGACCTGAAGGAGGCCAGAAGGCCTGGGCAGCCTCCAGCCTCTTTGCTTCTCGCCAGGTGAATGGGAAGCACACGCTTGGAGAGAACATTGCAGACATGGGCGGCCTCAAGCTTGCCTACTATGTGAGCACCCCCGCCATGCCCTCCACCCCTGCGGGGAGGGCTAGGGGACCCTGAGGACTGGGCTAGAGACTTCGTCATCCCTCCCCCCTGACCCCTTCCTGTTGGTCTTGGAGGGGAAGGTGCTGTGCTGGACAGAGGGCCTCCTAAGTCCATCAACATCTGGGAAAGCAAAGAGGGCTGCCTGGAGGAGGTGGCCCCTGCCTGGGCTTAGCCTTCTGGAGAGGGAAGAAGTTAGGGACTCGAGGGCTCAGCCTGGTGGGCGGTGTGTGGAGCTGGGGTGGGTGACCAGCTGGCTGGGTGGAGGGTGCCAGGTGGCCCTGCACGGGCACCCCAGCTCCATGCTCTGCGCCCCCAGGCGTATCAGAAGTGGGTGCGCGAGCATGGCCCTGAGCACCCGCTGCACCGGCTCAAGTATACACACAACCAGCTCTTCTTCATCGCCTTTGCCCAGGTGGGCCGGGTGGGGGCCGGTGGGGTTGGGGTCAGCTTCCAGCCTGTCTCCCAAGGGCCACTTCTCAGAGGCAATGCCCATCCCCCCCGGGCTGTGATGGGGGATGAGGACCTAGCGTGCAGAAGGAGTGATTGTACAGGCTGGTCTGTGGACTCCTGGCCTCACGTCCCTGCTGCTCCCCTCCACTCCCCCATCTGGCCCCAGAACTGGTGCATCAAGCGGCGGTCGCAGTCCATCTACCTGCAGGTGCTGACCGACAAGCACGCACCTGAGCACTACAGGTCCGCCCCCCTGACTGCCTGGGCCTCATCCCCTCCTTGTGTCGGTGGGGTGGGGGGCACCGGAGGGGGCGCGAAGGGTGGCGTGGTGGGGTGGGAAAGGACAGCTGGGGTCTGGTGGCCCCTGGGACCTACACTCTGTGGGTCTCTCCCTAGGGTGCTGGGCAGCGTGTCCCAGTTCGAGGAGTTCAGCCGGGCCTTCCATTGCCCCAAGGACTCGCCCATGAACCCTGCCCACAAGTGCTCTGTGTGGTGAGCCTGGCCGCCCACCTGCGCCCCCCCTCCCTCCCTGCACGAACCGCCTCCCGCCAGCTGCCGGGGCAGGCATGGACCCGGCTCTGGTCCACTCGGGCGCCCCCCCACTCGCCTCGTCCTTGCCTCCCCAGCCCTTTTGGGACTCTGCACCGCCCTGCTGTCTCCCACTCCAGGAGAGACCCAGAGCAGGGCTGAGGCTGGGCTCCAGGAGGGCGTGGGGCAGAGACTCCTAGGTCCCCAGACTGGGCTCTTGGGAGCCAGAGCCTCCACCAGTTTGCACTATCCAGGGCCCCCACCTTCACTGTGTTCTTGCCGCTGAGTCTGGTCAATAAAGCTGCTCTACTGTCGCCTCGGCCTCCTCAGGGGCCCCCAGAGCAGGTGGGGTTGGATGAACTCCTTACCTTAACGGAATGGGACCTAAAGAAGACCTTCTTGTCCCCTCCTGGTGGCCTCAGCTGGGCCGACTGTCCCACCTCCCCGCGAGAACAGAAAGGGTGGTTGGTAGGTGAGACCCAGAAGGGACTATCGACTCAACCATTTCTGAGACGGACGTCACAACCTATGGACCCAAACTAGGGACCCAACCCTTCTGGGGGACCTCTTCCCTTCCCGACGGGTGAGGTACTAAGACCGGACCTCTTAAGGTGCCTGACATATCAGGTACCCCAGTGTTTCTCAACCTGTGCTGACTCGTTGAAAAAGTGAAAATGTGAAAGTGGGTCAGACGGGGGGTGGAGTTTCAGAACGGCTCAGAGACCTGATCAGAATACCCCCGGTCTTGCGGCACGGGTCACTGGAGGTGGGGTCGTACTGAGACCCCGGACTGAAGAGGACTCACAGGTCTCACCACGGGGCGAGTGGGGACGTCCTCAACGACGCCACAGGGGTCGGTCAGTACCTCGGGTCCGGTCCGAAACCGAGTAGAAGAACCTCTTTCTCCTGTACTGGGCACTGGACTCCCGCAGGGGAGGTCGGACCCCGTCCTCGAGGACCCTTCCCTCTTCCTTCCCTCATCACCCCCTACCCCCTGCCCCACCCCTCTCCGGATCCACACCGACACCCCCCTCCCCTCCTCTACACGACGAGACAGAACCTGTCCTCCAGTTTCCCTCCCTCCTCGGGGGGACTCCCCAAGGTCCCCAGACGTTACTACTCCGACCGGTGGGAAGGAGGAGGCCCGGACAAAGACAATGTATTCACACCGGATCTCTCCCGTCGGCGAGGGCCCGGGACGGACCACACACACGGATTGAACAGAGGGTGACGTCTCCACTTGGAGAACGGTCAGGTGGAGCTGTCTTTATGCTCAGAGAATGTCTGTCCACCTCTCAGCCTTGACAGGCTTTCAGAAAGTCTCTGTTATCTGAGCCTTAGATACCCCAGCCTCAGGGATGGGAAGACGGAAGGCACACCCACCACAGACTGAGCCACAGCGGAGGGTGCAGGGGGTCCACAGAGAAGAGGCAGGAGTGAAGAGGGGACCCCATAGAAGGTGGAGTGGCCGAGTTCCCGAGGGGCAGGGCTTTGCACAGACAGAGGCTGCAGGCATCAGTCCAGAGCACAGAGGCCTGCTGGGAGCTGCCTGTCGGGGTGGAGGGGGTGGTGGTAGTGGTGAGGGGGCCCTCATATTCAGAGCTCCTTAGAGGTGCTGTGTTTACGGATCTTCCTTGGTTTCCTCTGGAAGCCTCTTTCCCCCTGGGCTGAGCATATGCATACCATGTCCTTTGGGGAGTGAAGGCAGAGACTGTCTAGCTCCCTGTCTCGACCTGTCCCCCACCTCCTAGTCCCATGCCTCACCCCCTCCCTCTGGCCTGGGATCCTGGTTCCAAACTAGATCCTCAGGCACCCCCTTTTGCCCTACCTCCAGCTCCCTGAGTGGCCCAGCTCCACCCAAGACCAATCCTTCCTGTCTCCCAGCTGACACAGGGGAGGCCTTTGGGGCTAGGGGGGCCAGGGGGGTGGGACTCCAATAGGAAGTGCCGTGAAGCCAAAGTACTCCTGGGGCCAAGTTCCTCCCCTTCCCATCTGTACCCAGCTGAGGGGGCCAGTGGGGTTGGGCTTGTAGGGGAAGGTGGGCCCCTGGGATAGGATACGGGATACCTGGCCTCCAAGCTGGTCCCAAGCTGGAAGCTGGGAAGCCTGAGGGTCTCAGCTGCTGGCCAGGGCCCTCACGCCCAGTTGTGTCCCGGGGGGACCACCCACCCTCCTGGCAGGGTTGTGGACAACAGGCTGTGAAGCCACTGGAGACCTGCCTGCTGGGCTCACAGCGATGACGTCACTGCTACCTGGGGCTGCAGGCTCCTTGCACCTTTCCGGGAGGACGGAGGGAGACCAGAGGTCAGAGGGATCACAAGCCAAGGGCATCCTGAGGATAGCATCCCTGCCCTTGTGCTAAGTTGCTTCAGTCATGTCCTACTCTGTGACCCCATGGACTGTAGCCCGCCAGGCTCCTCTGTCCATGGAATTCTCCAGGCAAGAATACTGGAGTGGGTTGCCGTGCCTTCCTTCAGGGGATCTTCTTGACCCAGGGATTGAACCCATGGCTCTTACATCTCCTGCATTGGGACGCCCACCCCCGCACTCCCACCCTAGGCCTTAGGGACCATGAAACTTAGACAGCCAAGGACCTCAGAGCTACAGGGTGGCCCTGCAGGGCACAGTGGTAACGTGGGTGTCACCCACTGGTTCCCAGACTGCCTTTCCAGACAGATCCTGAGAGCATCCTCATTGCAACCCAGTGAAGTGGACAGAGGACAGAGGCAGCCCCTTTGACAGACAGGGAAACTGAGGGGAGTCACATGCCGGCCCAGGGTCACGCTGCTTGTGTCGGCTGATGGATGCGTCTTGGTTGCTGGGTCCTCTCGAGCTCCGGATGTCCATCCCACCCTCAGCATCTCTCCTCGATGCGTTCTGTTAGGAAATCGAGCACACGGCATAGAGGCAGCCACTTCACTGTCCACTAGGCCCTGTGCCTGCAGTCCAGCTGAGGATCCACTGGCCGTGATGCTGAGCCAGCTCAGCACAGCTGCCCACTCAGCCTCAGTTTCCGTTGTGTTGGCTGAGGGGCTCAAACGCCGTGGTGAAGGCCCTTCTGGTTGTGCAGTGATTCTAGAAGTCGCTGCGGGGCAGCTTGTCGCAAGGCTGGCTCCATCCCTCCCCGAGGAGGAGGACGGCTTAGCCCACAGCAGGGATCCTCTGAGCAGAGCTCATTGGGATGACAGAAAGCAATCTGCGACTAAGCATGTAACAGCAGGGAAATAAAGGAGCCGGGGGATGGTTTACAACTGCGCTGAAGCTTCCAGGCGCCCCCACCTGTGTGCCTTCGTGTGTCGGGCCTCACGGTTCTGCTCTCCGCAGCCTTGAGCCCTGGGCGTCACTCCTGCCTGACCTTGGCCAGCGTCTCACCCTCTCCAGGCCCAGGGGCGTCACCGGTGGATGCGGGGCTGTGGGTGAGGGGCGGGCCCACCTGTGCTGGCGGGATGTGGGCCCCTCCACCACCCCAAGACTGCACAGCTGCGGCCCCAGCAGTGAGAGCCCCAAGCTGAGTCCTCAGGGCCATTGAGGTGTCCCCGAGCAGCCCTGCCCCCCAGACCTTTCCAACAAGTTTAGTGGAGCCCACATTCAAGTTTCTGCCAGCTGTGTGGTTGCTTGTATGCAGACCCAGATGTGCAGCACCCCAAGGACCCCAAGCTCCCCAGCCCGTGAGGAGCCCTAGAAGCAATATTTTTAAATAGCTAGAGCCCTTGTTCCAGACATGCTAGGAATCCCGGTGTCCTCCATGAGCAAATACCTCTGCAGGGTTCTCAGGGGGTTGGGTTCCTCCTCACGTCCCCACCTCCGTAACCCCATGTTGGGCAGTACCCTGAATCCTTCCCTCCCCAGGGAGCAGGTGGAGTCAGAGACCTCATGAAAGGGCTGGTTGCTGGAGGGCCCCTTTTGCTGCCTCCTTCTCTCACCTTCAGGGCACCTTGCGTGCGTGGGTGCTAAGTCACTTCAGTTGTATCCGACTCTTTGCGACCCTATGGACCATAGCTCACCAGGCTCCTCTGTCCGTGGGATTCTCCAAGCATGAATACTGGAGTGGGTTGCCATGCCCGCCTCCAGGGCTCTTTCCGACCTAGGGATCGAACTCGTGTCTCTTATGTCTCTTGCATTGGCAGGTGGGTGCTTTACCACTAGTGCCCCCTGGGAAGCCCTCAGGGCATCTCACCCCTCCCCTAAACTGGCTTGAGGAACCCACTTTCCCTCGGTACAATAAAAAGAGCAATTTCTCGGTCCCCCTGCCAGCTCCAGGCCTGTCCAGGGGCTGAGTGTTGGGCTCCCGAGGCCACCCCTGGGCCACCCTGCCACAGGACAGGACAGAACAGGGCAGAGCACAGAGCCCCAGAGTCCAGCCTCCTCCTCTGCCTCCCCTGTCCACCTGTGTAGGAGCTTGGACTTGAATCTAGAGGGGTCATTGCCGAGCAGGACCCTGGCAGTTGTCTCCTCCAGCCCCCAGCCCCACGTCTGAGGAGAGACTGTAGAAGGGAGTGAATTGTGCCGTCTCCCATTCCTTGGACTTCCCTGGTGGCTCAGACGGTAAAGCGTCTGCCTATAATGCGGGAGACCTGGGTTCAATCCCTGGCTCAGGAAGACCTCCTGGAGAAGGAAATGGCAACCCACTCCAGTATTCTTGCCTGAAAAATCCCACGAACGGAGGAACCTGGCAGGCTACAGTCCATGGGGTCATGAAGAGTCAATGGCGTTTCCCCTGCTGACTTGCGAGGGGTCACAAGACATCTCAGTCTCTGCCCCAGCCTGCAGGGGTCCCAGAGGGCTCCTGGATAACGGAGACATTTTCCGCTTTGGAGCCAGGCAGCCTCCAGGGTACCTGTCACTGCACAGCAGGTAACCACATGAGGCGGTTCTTGGGAACATTTTACAGAAAAATGCAGGCCTCCGAGCACGTTATTTATAATTCCTTCATGGGATTATTGAAGGTTTCAGAACAGTATGACTCTCAGCCCATCCTCCCCCTAGAAGTCCTTGCTCTGCAAGCTCCATTTTCCTGAAGGAGACCCCAAATTTGGACAGCATGTGGCATGTGGCTGAGCAGGACTCTGGCAGCGTGGACTTCACTCTGAGGCTGGGCAGGGAGGATGTCCTCACCTAGAAAACCACTGCGGGCGGGGATACCACGTCCTGAGGCCCCCTCGCCTTTGGGGAAAGCTAGTTGCACCCTGTCCTGTCCTGCAGAGCTATCATGGGATCAGGCCTCCACCCCTGGTGGGTCTCAGCCCTGTGTGGTCAAAGGGATCCCCGGCTCCTAACCCTGCAGACCTAACACCAAATTTTGTGTTCACGGGACACAGCTTGTGGCTCATCTGGGGCCTCTTTGTTGGCCCTGGTGGGGTTCTCAGCCCTCACTCGGTTACAGGCCACCCTTGAGGCACCAACCCTCAGGTTCCACTGACCGTGTCCCCCAACACTAGTATGGGGGTGTCCTTCAGTCCCTCTCTGCCCGCTGTCCTCAACGAGGGCCCGGCCCAGCCAGGCCCGTGGATGCTTCCCTCCTCCCCACGCTCCCTGCCTCCTGCACAGGGTGGGGGGCGCCCACTGCAGGGGCTGAGGGGACACACCGCCCATCCCTCAGGTCCAGCCCTCTGAGCAGCCCTGCAGCCGGGCTGCGGGCCAGCATGAGCTCACCAGGTCAGAGGAAAAGGACATGGCGCCTGGCCCTCCCGGACCTCAGCTGAGCCCGGACCTGTGAGCCTCTGGCTGCCACTCAGGCCAATTCACCGGGCAGCCGGCAGCTCAGATCCCCGAGCTGCGGTCCCATTGTGCTGCAAAGCCCCGTCTCTCCTGGTCTACTTTGTGTAAACAATAAGAAAAAAAAACCCTCCTAGATTCTCATGGGACCAGACCACGGCAGTCACCACTGACAGATGTGTGAAGGGGACGGCTTTCCTGTCGCTCAAGGAGCCCTGGGTGGGGTGGGGGCGGAGGGGGTGCCCTGCTGCTGATGACCAGGAACTGGGACATCTGGTGAGCTTTTCTAATTATCTCACCAATAAATGAGTGACATGTCTTTAATTCTTACAAATAGAGTTCCATTGTGTGTTTATGACTAGTAAAAGCACTTCTTACTGGGGACATAAAAGGGGGAAAGGGCTAGAACCCTCAAAGAGCTGGATGCTCCCTACTGAGGTGGATGGCGGCCTCAACATCTGGATGGTGGGGCAGCTGTTTCGTCCCTGAGGGGCGGCTCCAGAGACACACAACCGGCTCCCGGGCACCATGCCAGGCACGTTGGCACAGGTTGGGCATCCCTGGTGGTGAGGGGATGTCGAGGGGATTCTGGACTGTGGCCTGGCGTGTGTGCAGGAGCGACCCTGAAGCTCTGTTCTCCTGGAGGAAGCAGGCCCTGAGTCACTTTAGATCAGAGGGTGCGACTAAGAATATGACACAGCTTCCTGCAGGTCTCTGGACCCCCAACCCCACCCCTACCGGAGCCAGGGATGGGGGAGGCACCTTGGTGATGCAGATGCTGAGCAGGTGGGGAGACCTGTGTCTGGAAGCAGGGGAGGTCACAGCCTCAGATGGGAGCATCGGCTGCAAGGTCAGGATGAAGGTCATCTCGTCTGAGGTCTCCTGAGGTTTCCAGGCAGCACCTGGCCTACCTATCAGGAAGCATCCTGTGTGGTCACCAGAGCCCCTCCGGGCTCGGTTCAAGGACCGGGGTGGGGCTGGGGTGGGGGGAAGGAGAGACTCCAGAAACCAGGGATGGGCTGTGCGACAGGTTTGGCTGGGACTGAACCTGGGGCGCCCCCTAGAGCCCAGTCTGAACTCTGCAGGGAGTGATGCACCTGTAGTCATCGGGAATTGTTGGTCCTAAGAGTCCTGTCTGGGGGACTTCTCTTGTGGTCCAGTGGTTAAGAATCACTTTGCAGTGCAAGGGATGTAGGTTTGATCCGTGGTTGGAGAACTAAGATCCCATTTGCTGCACAAGAGCAACTAAGCCCACATCCTGCAACTATTGAGCCCATACTGTAAGAGTCAACCCAAAACAGCCAAATAATTTTTTTTTTTTCAAAGAGAGTTTTGTCTGGGGCCCAAGGATGACTGGTCTCCCACTCAGATCTCAACTGGTTGGTTGAAGGGACATCAGTCCTTCCAGAGTGCCTAATGTGTGTCCAGCTCTCCCAGGCTTTATCTCATTCCAGCCTTGCCACAAACCTGGGCCATCAGCCCTGGTTTCCCTGGTGGTTCAGCTGGTAAAGAGTCCGCCTGCAATGCAGGAGACCTGGGTTCGATCCCTGGGTTTGGAAGAACCCCTGGAGGAGGGAAAGGCTACCCACTCCAATATTCTGGCCTGGAGAATTCCATGGACTGTATAGTCCTTGGGGTTGCAGAGAGTCAGACATGACTGAGCAACTTTCACTTTCACTCCATCCTGGAACCTTCATCCTGATGGAGTAAAATTTATGTCTGGGGCAGGACAAGGTAATCTAAGCATAACGCACTCCCTGCCTGTAGTGGGCCCTCCCTAGCGTGCCGCCTGCACTTGCATTATACATGACGCCGACCTTCTTGAAGCTGCGAGCTCCTGCTCTATCATGAAGATCAGTGTTGTTTTTTATTTTTTCTGACACAGGCAGCGTAACTCCTTAGTACGTTACATTTTTTCCCAATCCCATAAGGGGTTCTGGGACCTGTTGCTCACTATATATGTGCTTGTCTGGACTCTGTATTTTTAGGTGAACTTTGTGTAAAATATGTCTGTCTTCTCTTAATGTATGATCCTTTATTTCAAAAATGTGTGGGAGCAGTCCTTGGAGTTTTCAGAAAGACTTCCTACTTGGTTATAATCTCCACTTGGCTCAAATAGAATTTTCTATTTGGGGACTTCCCTGGCAGGCCAGTGATGAGGACTCTGCATTTCCACTACACGGGGCACAGGTTTGATTCCTGGTTGGGAAACTAAGATCCCACATGCTGTGCAAAAAAAAAAAAAAAAAATGTTCTCTATCTCTTCTCTATCTGCAATGGATTTGACCAGGCACCCACCCTCCAGCATGGCTGTCAGGTGTCCTGGGAAGAGAATGTGGGCACTGCAGGCAGGGGGCTGACGCAGTGTTCCTTCCTCATTTGCTCACTTCTGATGGATTGAGACTGAGTAAGTTGAGTGTGTCTAGCTAAGTAGATCTATAGATTATATGATCTATTGTAGTTTTAAACAAATGATTCCTCCCAAGCAATCAAGTGGGCTTACAAAGATTTCTTGTAAGAAGACTGCAAATAATACCCGTAATCCATACCAGGTTAAGTGGTTGCTACTTCTTCCCTCCTGACACATGCTCATCATCCACGGTACAGAGCTGACGGGAAGTCAGCCCCAAACATAAAACATTAAACAAAACCAAACTGTTTGAAGCACCCCTACCTCCATCATCATTGGTTTGCTCTGGGGGCACCGTGAGATAGTCTCAATAAACAGCATGAACCTCTCTGGTTTGCAAGGCATTTAAAAACCTTAGCTTTCAGGACATGACGACACCCCCCCCACACAGTTTTTTCCCCGTGATGTTTAAAGTGATGTGCTGTTCTACCTAGTACTTTTTGATATTTCCCGAAGCAATGATAAATATTTGGAAGGCTCTTTTAAAGTTTCTTGCGTAATAGCACAAGACGAAAAACACCTACCACCAGGCAAACATTTATTCTTTCTGCTGCAGTAAAAATGGCAGAAACAATGAACAGAAAATGATCTGTCGAAAAACCGAAAGGCATTTCTTTGTCAGCAAATACCTTTGGAAGACGTAGAGAAAACATTGCTGTAGATTGAAGAAGAAGTGTTAGAGCAAATTACCCAGTGTGGGAGTTTGCTATACAGTCAGTTGGCTGAAAGTACAGATGTTTGTACACATCTCAGCTTAAGGTATTTGCTGGATTCTATTCCAATAATGAAATACACAAACCACTTTGTGTGTGTGTGTGATCCACTAAAGGAAATATGTGGCAGGGAAGATGTGTTTCCAACAGTTCATACTTTGTTTAATAAAAAACAATGTCATGTGGGGAAAACAGTGCAAGTGCATCCATTGATGGAACAGCTAGTGGGAAGGATTTTTTTCCAACAAAGCTTTCACTTATTTATTCCTGAGCCGCATAGAATGCTAGTGAGGAAAGAGCAAACATCAGGAGCCAAGCATTCTGTTCAGACAGCAGTGATGGTCTCACTATTGTGATTTGGTTGGTTAATGTGTAGGTGACCTTCAGTTCACTTCAGTTGCTCAGTCGTGTCCAACTCTTTGCGACCCCATGAACCACAGTACGCCAGGCCTCCCTGTCCATCACTAACTCCCAGAGTCCACCCAAACCCATGTCCATTGAGTCAATGATGCCATCCAACCACCTCATTCTCTGTCGTCCCCTCTCCTCCTGCTCTCAGTCTTTCCCAGCATCAGGGTCTTCTCAAATGAGTCAGGCCTTAACACAGTATAAATGTGTGCGCTTCTTGTAGACCCAGCTTGGTTCTCCTCCAATGTCTTCTCTTGGAGGTGAACCTGATTTTACTGCCAGTTTTCATTTGAATCCATTGAGAATGGGATGACTCTGCTTTTGTGTCTTGACCAGGAATCTCTTGAGACTGAAAGTCTTGTGAGAAGATGTGGTGAGGTGCAAATTCAACCACACATAAGATGGCGGAGAAAAGAGTTGGGAAGGATTAAAAAAAAAAAAAAAAGCGATTCTGGATGATAAAAGCTGCAGAGGCAGCAGAACCTGCAAAGGCCATCTCTGGTCAAACCATTGCAGGAAAGAACTAGAAGCCTTGAGAGCACATAAAATGCAATAGGAACCATCCATGGTGCTCACTTTCTAAAACCAAGATTGTCCGAGTAAAAGAGAAGCTCCATGATAGTCTTGGTAATGGGATTGAGTGTGACCTTGAGAACGTTCCAGATTAACCCCACAGAATGAGCCATCTTTATGTCAAGGTATTGAAGGGGGCTGGCATGAGTCCTTCTGCCCTCTTTCTTCCTGACTCCCCTTCCTTCTTAAAAGTCAACGTGCTGATATTTCTCTAGGTGACAAACATGTTGACGAAAATAATCTAGAAACAATCCATAATGTTAATAGGAATTGTAAAGAGTTTTATTTGAGCCAAACTGAGGACAATAACCTGGAAGGCAGCCTGCTATTTGTAGGAAACTAGAAGAAACTGCTCCGGAGAGACATGGATTTCAGCATGGTTTTACATATTGCCAGAACAAAGAAATAAAGCAAGTCATGGATACATTCTTTCAAGGTTTAAAAAAAAAATCAGATCAGCACATAAAGAGAGTCAGTATGGCCTTGGCAGCTGGGGAAGGAGTCCGAGGATTGGACCAGGATTGGTGTCCCAGAAAGGGAGGAATTTTAATTTTTTTTTTAACTTGGACATTCTTTATGCCTACTCAATGTGCCCTTTTCTTAAGAATTAAATTAGATGTACAAAGTATGTTTGATAGGGCAAAAATAAGTGAACTATGTAAGACAGAATGAGTTCCCCACACCTGATATGTAAAAATTTATTTTATCAGCAACTATCAGTCTTAAGCACTAAAAAAAAAAAAAAAAAGCTTGAAAAAAATAAGCATACTTTCTCTGCATCTGCCCCTTCATGGTAAAGATTTTAGAACTGATGCTTGAAAATGTGTCCATGGACATGATTTTGTGCCAACACTTGGACCTACACACTTTTTAAAAGCTTGGAAACAGAACTGTTTTTGTAAGTTAGGTTTCATTTAAGTGAAGTCGCTCAGTCGTGTCCGACTCTTTGCAACCCCGTGGACTGTAGCCTACCAGGCTCCTCCATCCGTGGGATTCTCCAGGCAAGAGTACTGGAGTGGGTTGCCATTTCCTTCTCCAGGAGATCTTCCCAACGCAGGGATTGAACCCGGGTCTCCCACATTGCGGGCAGATGCTTTAACCATCTGAGCCACCAGGGAAGACCAGGTTTCATTTATGTAGCATAAAACTCACCTTTTTCAAGTGTACTATTCTGCAGTTTTTTTTTGAATATTCAAAGTTGTATGACCATCACCACGAATTCCAGAATAATGTTTTTAAAAGTTGTAGTTTGAAAATGAAGAGTTCCCTTGGGATTTGAACCCATTTATGAAACATAAACAAGTAGCTCTTTCCCTTTGGTTTTTTGGACCAGCTGAAACTCCAGTACTTTGGCCACCTCATGTGAAGAGTTGACTCATTGGAAAAGACTCTGATGCTGGGAAGGATTGGGGGCAGAAGGAGAAGGGGACGACCGAGGATGAGATGGCTGGATGGCATCACGGACTCGATAGACGTGAGTCTGAGTGAACTCCGGGAGATGGTGATGAACAGGGAGGCCTGGCGTGCTGCGATTCATGGGGTCGCAAAGAGTCGGACACGACTGAGCGACTGAACTGAACTGAACTGAACTATCAACATTCAGAAAACGAAGATCATGACATCTGGTCCCATCACTTCATGGGAAATAGATGGGAAAACAGTGGAAACAGTGTCAGACTTTATTTTGGGGAGCTCCAAAATCACTGCTGATGGTGACTGCAGCCATGAAATTAGAAGACGCTTACTCCTTGGAAGAAAAGTTATGTCCAACCTAGATAGCATTTTCAAAAGCAGAGACATTACTTAGCCAATTAAGGTCCGTCTAGTAAAGGCTATGGTTTTTCCTGTGGTCATGTATGGATGTGAGAGTTGGACTGTGAAGAAGGCTGAGTGCCGAAGAATTGATGCTTTTGAAGTGTGGTGTTGGAGAAGACTCTTGAGAGTCCCTTGGACTGCAAGGAGATCCAACCAGTCCATTCTAAAGGAGATCAACCCTGGGATTTCTTTGGAAGGAATGATGCTAAAGCTGAAACTCCTGTACTTTGGCCACCTCATGAGAAGAGTTGACTCATTGGAAAAGACTCTGATGCTGGGAGGGATTGGGGGCAGGAGGAGAAGGGGACGACCGAGGATGAGATGGCTGGATGGCATCACGGACTCGATGGACGTGAGTCTGGGTGAACTCCGGGAGATGGTAATGAACAGGGAGGCCTGGCGTGCTGCGATTCATGGGGTTGCAAAGAGTCGGACACGACTGAGCGACTGAACTGAACTGAACTGACAACAGAGAAGGTTGAACCACACAAGCTGCATTGTAACAAAATGTCTTTGCACAGTTGGTGGGTGGATTGTAAAAACCAGTCCAATAATTTAGTAAGGCCCTCCTTCCATTCAGCTCCATAGTTTGTGACGGTCACTAATAACCAGAGTTGCAGCAAACTGTCCTAAGAGACTGGCCTTCAGATTGATGTTTTACAGTGCGAAATCAAAATTTTAGTAAATAAGGAAGCACATTCAGTCATGCTAACATTTCTAGCGAGGGCAAAATGCTTTCCCTGCAACTTTGTAAAAGTACAAAGAAATTTGTAGTTTTGTAAAGTGTATTGGAAAATATGGCTGTCTTCAATCCTATAAAATTCTTTGGAATGTGTCTGTGGGGTGGGTTACATGACTCAGACAGTAAAGAATCTGCCTGCAATGCAAGAGACCCGGGTTCAGACGATGGGTAGGGAAGATCCCCGGGAGCAGGAAATGGCAACCCACTCCAGTTTTCTTGACTGGAGAATCGCATGGACAGAGGAGCCTGGCAGGCTACAGTCCATGGGGTCGCAAAAGAGGAAGACACAAGTGAGTGACTAACACTTTCACTTTCACATACTCAGTGTTTTTATATCGGAGTGGGTGCTCCTGAAATTATATCGGAGTGGGTGCTCCTGAATATTTTCAGACAGAGGTCAGAAATGTTAGGAGTCTGTGCTTCCTCTCTGGTTTCCCAGCTCCCACCTACACCCCCACAACAGAAAAAGAAACAGAATAGTCTTCTCTTCTCAGAGGTCAGCAGGATATTTTCTAGAGTCTTCCAGTCCTGTTCTGTCCCTGCTCACAGCCTTCCACCCCCCTCCCACGCTCTGGATGAAATTCCAGCAGCTCCCCCATCCTCCTATTCGCTCAGCTTTGACCCTCTTGACCCGCCCGGCTCCCCCAGCTCCGTCCCCCTGCTGACCTCACCCAGTCCTGCACCACCGTCCTTCTGTGTTGCCTTTGGTCTTTGCTCAATGTCAGCCCTTCATCAGCCCCTCGCTGACCTCCTGATGTGAATCACCACCCCCCTCACCCAGACACACACTCTGGGCCCCAACCAGCTAAGGGCTTCTCTTCACACAAGTATCACTCCTGTATCATACTTAGAACAGTTTATTTGAGGGCTTCTTCCTCCCTCCCAGGAGGGCGGGCCTGTGTCCCCACCCCCAGCTCCCCTGCTGCTACTGGGCTGCCCCAGGCTGGAAGGGGCACCAGGGCCGCCCTCACAGCAGCTGAGGGACCTGGGACAAGTCTCCTCTCCTCTGTGTCACTGTCTCCTCTCTGTAATGGTACTGCTGGGTTCCTAGGAGGGGCCGCTGACGACTCTGTCCAGGATACCCCGGAGCTCCTGGCCTGAGACATCTCCTTGGGCCCCAGATGACCACAGGGTGGGTTCCAGGACAGAGCCACGCCTCCAAGAAGCCACGCCCACCTTAAACCACGCCTCCCGGAAAGCCACACCTCCCCAAACCCCAGAGTCCTAGGGTCGTCTAGAGGCAAGGTGCGGGTTCCAGCCGGGCCTGGGACCCCGGGGACAGTGCCAGCCTGACCCTCAAGTGGGGCTGTGGGCAGTGGGGGGAGTCTGGATGGTCCGAGCCCCCTTACTAGGGTTCGGGGTGGCAGAACACAAAATCCCAAGCCACCGAAGTTGGGGTCGGACAGTAGGTCCACGGGTGTCACAGGGAAATCAGGGCCTCAGCCTCAGGGCTGGGCGGGGCCATGAAGAGCTGTGAGCTGAGGCTCCTTCAATGCTGGAAGGTGAAACCTTCACTGCTGGGAGGTGAAGCTCTGGTGGGGGGACCGGGTCGGGTCTCCGGGAGTGGCCGCTAGGATAGGACTTCGGGGTGGGGACTCCGAAGTGGTAGCTCTGGTAGGGCCTGTGCTGGGAGATTTTGGACAGGAGAGCGGGAAATCCCGAGACCTGGAACTGGTGGGGGTTAGTACAAGGTGGGCGCCCGCAGCAGCAGCATCGCCCCGGCCATCAGCGCCAGTGAAGGCGGGCTGGCCGCCAGGTGCGCGGCGTCGGAGACGCCGGCGGGGGCCGGCAGATTGCAGTCGGTGTAGGGCTCCACGCAGCCCGCAAAGGCCATGACGTGCGCCACGAAGGTCTCCTCCTGCACGCCGTGCACCAGGTGTGCCTGCGGGCCGCGCGCGAACACCGCCACGTCCTCGCCCCCGTGGGTCTCGCTCGCCAGGGGCACGGCCGCCTGCTGCCGGTACGAGGGGTCCTCTGGCCAGAAGGTGGGGAGTTAATGTGACAAGGGAGGCAGCCTTCCCCTCCCTAGAGTTCCCCCACCTCCCAGCGCCCCACCCACTACACTTACCGCTTGTGCTGTCATTAACATCAGGCCTCGAGCCCCCGCCAAACGCGTAGCCAGGGCCGTTGCCATAGAGGATGGAGGTGTAGGACTTGCTGTCTAAGGCCTTGCTGGGGGCCAGACCTTCAGGGAAGAGGGGACCCCGTGATCACACTGACCCCAGCCTTTGCGGTGCCTCCTGTGTGCAGAGTCCAGGCAGGTCTTATCTGTTCAGTGACTTATGCCTCACCAGGGCGATGCAGGGCAGTTGCTGTTACTACCCCACTTGACAGAGGAGGGAACTGGCTCAGAGAGAGCACTTTGTGCCTCGTAACTTAAGGGCAAGGACCTGCCACTCTGCCTGGGCTTACCGAAAATGGAGGTCCCACGCAGTGTGTAGCCACCAAAAGAGAAGACATGGGAGTGGTCGGCAGTGACAAGGATCAGCGTGTCCAGTTCGCTAGTGAGCTCGTTAGCCTTGGCGATGGCATTGTCAAACATGACCGCCTCAGTCAGCGCCATATAAGCTTTGCCATCATGGTGACCGTGGTCAATGCGGCCTCCTGCAGGTAAGTCACATATAAGATACCAAACCCGCCCTGATGGCCCTCATTGCACCTCTGTTCCCCAAGGGGCTGCCACTCACCCTCCACAAAGAGGTAGAAGCCCCGGGGGTTCCTGCTCAGCACTCGCAAGGCAGCTTCCGTCATCTCCTCCAGGGTCGGGTCCTTGGTGCGGTCTTGCTGAACATTATACTTCATGTCTGCCGGCTCAAAGAGGCCTGTGGGAAAGGGGAGCAGTGGTGACCCTCAAGCTGAGGATGGGGGTGGCCCGTGGCACCCATCCCGGGGAGGACAGTGGTTGTGGGTGGAGTCATTACCCATGAGGTGTGTTACACTGGAGTCACTGGCTGCCTGAAGGAGCGCTGTGCGGTTCCACACATACTGGGCTCCCTGGAAGGGCAGAACCAGGCCTCAGCCCATAGCCCGACACCCCAGGCCTGGCCCCGCTGTACCCCTGCACCCATGAGCCCCCATCACCTGGTGCTTGGCCTGCCACTCTTGCACCAGATTGTGGTTGTCCTTTCGGACTCCAGTCTGATTGACATCATATGGGTATTCAGGGTCTGGGGTCCCCTCAGGAAACATGTACATTCGGCCTCCACCCAGGATCACCTGGAACCAGAGATTAGGGCAGGTGGGTTAGGCCAGGTGGCTGGCCCTTTACTCCTCTCACACAGCCCCTACCTCCCCCACCAGGTCTGTGGGAAAGGCCTGTCCCCACCTCCTACATGGTGCCACCCCAGCACACATGCACACACACAAAACCCATGGAGACCCTGAAAGACCATAAGGCTGGAGGTTGCCTGCAACTGTTTTGAGAGTGTCCCCCACCCACTCTGCCCAGCCCCGCCCTTAGCCCCTCATGTCGCACATCAATGTCCATGTTGTAGACCAGCTGAGTGGCGATGTCCTGGCAGCCATTCGTCTGGGCCTCGGCAGGCAGGTCGGCGTCTGAGTACCAGTTTCGGTTCACCGTGTGCGCGTAGGCCCCGGCTGGGGAGGCGTGCTGCACCCTGGTGGTGGTCACCACTCCCACTGACTTCCCTGAGGGTGGCAGAGGTCACGGTGGGCCACCGAGGTCTCTGAGCCTATCCCTGCCAGGAAGCTGCCGCCCAAACCCACCTGCTTTCTTGGCCCGGTTCATCACAGACGTGACCTCGTTCCCACGTGTCGTGTTGCACTGGTTGTAGCGGGCGGCTGCACTTACACCAATGGTTCTGTAGTTGCCCTTGACCCCACACAGGTAGGCAGTGGCCGTGCCTGCGCTGTCTGGCACCTGTCTGTCCACGTTATATGTCTGGGGGCAGAGATGCCTTCAGCTCTGCTGAGGTAGACACCCAGCTCCTAGCCCAGGCCCTGGGTCCATCCTCCAGCCCCCAGCCCCTATCTCAGCCCCCAACGCTCTTGGGGCTTTCTCGCCTACACTGCTCCCTAGGCCCACATCAACCCCTCTGGTGTAGACCACCCTGAGGTCACTTGGCCCTTACCTTGGACAGAGCCAGGTATGGGAACTGGTCCATGGCCAGGGGTGTCTCAGGTCCCAGCTTGCCATTCATCTGGCCCTTTAGGATCCGAGTGGCTGTCACCGTGGGAACCCCCATCCCTGAAGGTACACACTGTGTCAGGTCTGAGTCTCCGGGGCCAGCCTGGGTCAGCTGGCAGCCCAGGGCTGCAGGGTTGTGGGGGGACAGGGAGTGGACTGGCCTAGCGCACTCACCATCCCCCAAGAAGAGGATGACATTCTTGGCGGCTGTCTGGATGGGCTGCAGCTTCTTAGCCACATCAAGGGCCTGGGCTGCCTGGCGGTTCCAGAAGGTGGGGTCTTCCTCCTCGACTGCCCAAGGGGAGAGTGGAGGTCAGGTCAGCCTGGGGCCGCCCTCTGTGAGTATGGGGCGCCGGGAGCTGCCTGATTACCTGGGATGAGGCCGAGGGAGAGCTGTAGCCGCAGGCCCAGCAGCAGCAGCACGCAGGACCCCTGCATGGCTGTGTGATGGCAGAGGGTCAGGATGGGACCTGGGGAGGCCTGGTCTCGGGCAAGGCTGGGGCACCAGTGACCGGCTGCAGCACTGGCTGCCCAGGCTTAAATCTAGATAGACTTTGTCCCTGCTATTAAAGTCTCCGTGTCCCTCCCAGTTTCCTGGGTGGCCACACCCTGCCCCTCACCTGCCCTATGACTTTGAGCCCTGTTGCCAGGGGGATGTGGTGGGTGTGGCTGAGCCAGCAGGGGTCCTGAGGATTCAGGTCCCTCCCTCACAGGATGGTCCCCAGCTGTCTCCTCAGGGTGGGGTGGGGATTAGGGTGCAGATGTCTTAGGCCTGAGGAACATTTTCAAGGTCCTGACTGAGGCTCCTCCCAGCCCTCTGCTCACCAAGTCCTGTGGGAGAACCGTCTCTCCTTCCCTCATGTGGTCAGTGTTTTCTGAGACTCGGCCTGGTTTGGTTCCCAGTGCTGAGGGACATAGCCTGGCCCAGGGGCCTGGGTTAGTTCCCTGGTGCCCTGAGGCAGAGATCCATGGGGAGGCCTGTCTGCCCTGCCCCCTGCTCAGCTCCTCACCAGACTTGACCTGGGCAGGAGGTGTGGGCACTGGGCTAGTGGGGGCACCTGGGAGCCTGGGCCCAGCTCATGCTGTGGAGGACAGGGCTGGAGGTGACAGCAAGTTTGTCTGTGTCTTCAGTTACTGAAGTGCTGGGTCTGCAGTGCTGTTTGTGTGTGTGTGTGTGTGTGTGTGTGTGTAAGTTGCCTGCTATGGGTTGACAGGTGTGGGCCAGTGCCCCATTACCTGAAGTTGACCTCTGCTTTATTGGACAGGTAAATGGAAGGCAGAGGTGAGTCTGTTCTCTCCACAGGCCACACACACTCACAGCAACAGCTTCTGATAAGGAGCTAAAAGGTTTCAGTAACCCCAGGTTGGGTTCAAAAGCATTCCTCCAATCCAACAGTCTGACTTCTGGGTGTGTATCCTCAGCAATTGAAAGCAAGATCTGGAAGAGGTATTTGCACACTCACATTTTAGCAGCGTTATTCACAGTAGCCAAGAGGTGCAAGCCACTCAACATCCACAGCAGACAAATGGATGAGCAAAGCCTGATATAACTCTACAATGGAATATTGTGCTTGGCTGCTCAGTCGTGTCTGACTCTTTTCCACCTTATGGTCTGTAGCCTACCAGGCTCCTCTGTCCATGGGGATTCTCCAGGCAAGAATACTGGAGTGGGTTGTCATGCCCTCGTCCAGGGGATCTTCTTGTCTCAGGGATTGAACCTAGGTCTCCTGCATTACAGGTGAATTATTTACCATCTGCACCACCAGGGAAGCCCCAATGGAATATTATGCTGCCTTCAAAAGGAAGGAAAGTTTGATAGCTCCTATTACATGGATGAACCTTGAGGAATGTGATGCTCTGTGATGCAGTTGTGGTGGTTTTTGTTTAGTTGCTAAGTTGTGTCTGACTCTTTTGCCATCTCATGGAGTGTTTCCTGCCAGGGTCCTCTGTCCATAGTAAATTCCAGGGGATCTTTCTGATTCAGGGGTCAATCCCATGTCTCCTGCATTGGCAGGTGGATTCTTCACTGCTGAGTCATCAGGGAAGTTTCAATGAAGTATGCCAGTCACAAAAAGACAAATACTATGTGGTTTTACTTCATTAGGCATCCCAAGTAAGCTCTTTGAAAGAAAGGCCAAGAGAAACCTAAGCAGTGTATTAAAAATTAGAGACATTACTTTGCTAACAAAGGTCCATATAGTCAAAGCTATGGTTTTTCCCATAGTCACATATGGATGTGAGAGTTAGACCATAAAGAAGGCTGGGCACTGAAGAATTGATACTTTTGAACTGTGGTGTTGGAGAGGACTCTTGAGAGTCCCTTGGACTGCAAGGAGATCAAACCAGTCAGTCCTAAAGGAAATAAATCCTGAATATTCATTGGAAGGACTGATGCTGAAGCTGAAACTCCAGCACTTTGGCCACCTAGTCTGAAGAGCTGACTCAGGGTCTTTTCTAGACCCTGATTCTGGGAAAGATTGAAGGTGGGAGGAGAAGGGGGCAACAGAGGATGAGAGGGCTGGATGGCATCACCGACTCAGTGGACATTAGTTTGAGCAAGCTCCAGGAGAAAGTGAATGACAGGGAAGCCTGGTGTGCTACAGTCCATGAAGTCACAAAGAGTCGGACAGGACTGAGCCCCTGAACAACAAAGGCATCTCAAGCAGTCAAACGATTAGAAATGAAAAGTTGGATGGCGGCTGCCAGTAGCTGAGAGGAAAGGGGAACTGAGGAGTTGTTTAATGGATACAGACTTTCAGTTTTGCAAAATGACCAAGTTCTGGAGGTCTGGGGCCAACCATGTGAATAGACTTAGCACCACTGAACTGTGTCTTAAGAATTGTTAAGATGGCAACTTCTATGTTGTGCTTTTTTAAAATCACAAGAAATTGTTTTCAAAGGAAAAAAACCCTTCCTCCCTGCCTCACCCACCCCAGTGGACCTGGGTAGCCCCCTCCCAACTCGGGCCCCCTCACCCCTGAGCCACACTGCACTGGCCACCAGCATCTTCCTGCCCAGCCCCCTGCCCAGGTGCCCTCCCCTCAGGCAGAGCTTCCGGGTTCCTTCTCCTCGACCTGCTGTCCCACCCGCTCACCACACTGACCCAGGTTACCCTCCAGCTCCCAGAGGACCTGCCCACTGGGGGCTCCTTCCTGCTTCTGCCCCCCACCCCACAGCTGCCTCTGTCCCCCACATAATCCTGTGCTCAGAAAATTCTTGGCTAAAGGTCAGGAGAGACTAATTCATGGGCAGGCCCTTAATTAATTGGTTGATTCTTTTGACCAGTAGGTTAAAGGTTTGTTATTCCCCTATTAGTCTTGAGCTCCCAGTCCCTTTTTTTTTTAATTTGGATGTTTGATCTAACTGTAGATTCACATGTGGTTGCAAGAAATAATACAGTATGCTTGTATGCTTTCTCCTATTCTCTCTCATGGTACAATTCACAGATTTTCACATTTCTATTCAGAGTCTGCCATTTCATGCATTCTCACTTGTGTGTGTGTAGATTCTGTACATCTTATCACATGTGTGGGTTCATGTAAACATACCACAGTCAAGATACTGAGCAGCTCCAAGCACCCGGGTCCCTTTATAACCACTTCACCTTCTGACCCTAACACCTATCCTTTTGTCCTAGAATTTTGTCACTTAAAATAAGTTACATGAGTGGAATCATGCAGTCTTTGGTGTTTACCATTTTCCACTCAGCGTAGTTCCCTGGAGATCCACCAGAGCAAGGATCCCAGCTGGCTCCTTTGTGCCACTGGGCAGTGTCTGGGGGTGAGTGGATTTTAGGGCATGTTTAACCATTCTCGTGTGCAAGGACCTCAAGACTGATCCAGTTTTGCCTGTTTTAATTAAAGCTGCCACAAATCTTCAAGGACAGGTTTTTCCGTGAACATTTCATTTCCTTCCATTTCTTTGGGATACATGCCCAAGAGTGGAATTGCTAGGTCATATGGTTGTGCACGTGTAGTTTGGTTTTTGTTTTGTTTTGTTTTTGTCTCTTAAGAAATTTCTACCACCACCAACTCCCCGCTCCCCAGAAAAAAACGAAAACAGAGGAACTGCCAAACTGTTAGCAGAGTGGCCGCATAACTTTGGATTCCATCAGCAGCACATGAGGGATACCGTTTCTCTGCATCCACACCACCATCAGGTATTGTCACTATTTTTAATTTTAGTCACAATGACAGGTATGGAATGCACAGTCTCTTTGAATGTTCTTCTTAGGATGACATTAAGTGATCATCAGCTATGCTCCTGCTTGATTTCTTGTGAATTTTGTCCTGGGCCTGGGCAGGACCTGAGACCAGACACAAACTACATGTCATTGCAGCAAATAAAAATGTTTGTCCAAGTTCCCACCAGGGCACCTGGCTCCCCACTTCTGGGCCCGAGTCACCTGAGTGAGATGAGAGGCGACGTGCTCCCTCCCCTGGGGCCCAGGGATGACCGGGCAGCAGGCAGCATGGCTTCTGCTCTGCAGTAAGAGATAACACCTCCAGTCCTGCCCTCCGGGGTTATGGATGCCTGGGGCCAGGGGATGGCCAGCTCCATGGAGCCTGCTCTATGGGGGACGGTGGTCCCGGTCTCTCTGTTCTCTGGGAAGAAGACCTACCCCTGTGGGGGTCTCATCTGGAGCCCAGCACCTTCTACGGTTGTCTCCATTTACCACCCTGGGCTGTCTGGGCTGTGTCTAAGCCCCCCGGCAAGAGGCCCACGGCAGGCACTGCCAGCAGGGGGCAGTGCAGAGCCCACAGAGGCACCGGGGGATCCCTGGGGGGATGTCTTCTGCCTGCGTCCTGCCCACCCAATCTCAGGATGTCCCCTGAGACGTAGTGACAGTCCTGTCACTCGGGAAAGCAGGGCAACAGCTGGGAACAGGAAGGCTTTGATCATTGATGCCCCACCCCCAGCCCCCACACTCCAGAAGTTTGGAGAAATGGAGGCTCCCTTTCTAGGGCAAGTGCTCCCTGAACCCTCCTCCTCACCTCACCTTTCGGCCTCCCACCAACCCCGTAGAAGTGGCATGAATGTTCCCACTGCAGCTGGGATACAGGAAGTGAACACAAGTTAATTTTGTCCTCTTTTCCTGGGGGGCCACGTGGGATGTTGCTGAGCCTCTTGGGTGTCCGCCTGTGAGGTAAGAGGGCACTGGGTGAGCATGGGGGCTATTCCATATGAAAGACAGCTCTGGTGCTGCAAGGTGGTTTGGACATGGATATATATAATGTGTGGAAATAAAAGCCTAAGAAAGTCAAGAGCCTCTTGTAACTCAGAACCGAAACCAATTTCACTCTGATTTTGCACCGTAAGAACGAGGACAATTTTATTCCAATAGAAGCTCAGTTAGTTTGAAAATCTATTAAGGTAAATTTATGCTAAAGGAGAGTTTTTGTTTCATGTTTCATTTTGCACTTCAGTGTCTGTTGCTTTTTCAATGTTTGGCTGACGGCTCTCCAGAACTGAGGAAGTACAGTTTAAGAAGGTTAAAGAAGCAATGCAACTCATGAATCCGGTTAAGTACAATAACTTCTTTAAAGTATTTAAATGTATTCCCCCCCACCACCAAGAGGGGTTTCTACATATTAAACAACAAAGACCCTCAAATCATAAAAACCCCTAAAAAGACAAGGTTCAAAGAGATGATCCTGCCACACTAACTCAGTCGTGGACAAGTGATGAAAGCACCCTCCTCCATGTCCAGAACCTTCTTTGTTGTAGAAGGCACCTTCCTCCTTCCATTCAATCTGCTTCCACACCCACCCGCCCCCGACTCCATTTAACCCTGAAGTCCATGACTCTGACCCACCAACTCCTCCAGCCAGGGCCCCCCGAGGCACAGCTCTTCTGTGGAGCTGCCACCCCCGGGCCGGCAGCCTCGCCTGAGGGACCGCCCTGGCCTGGGCTCAGACACAGAATAACCAAGGCTCCTAGGGGCTCCATTGAGGCAACCAGGCCTCGTCACCACCCAGACTGTTACCTGAATCTTTAAAAGAAAGACCTTAGGCAGCATTTTAGCCAAGTGGCGATACCAGCCCTCCCGTCAGCAAGAATTTTATCTTGGCTACTGGGATAATGGACTGTTTAATACACCCCTTGCTGAGTGTACAAGAAACCTTTTAAACCCATTGCATATTCATTCCTACTAAGGAAAAAGAAACAAAAAAAGGAATTTTTTTTTTTTTTTTTTTTAGTTTTAGCTTTAATTTTTATCCATGTTACACATTAATGTGATTTAAAGTATCAGATAGATCTGTAAGGTTTGTAGCAATAAAACAAAACCAGTTTCCTGTCTCCCTCACTGCTCTCTGAGGCAACCATCTCCCCTTCTTTTGGATTTTATGTGGATATTTACCATTGTTTCTAAATCACATAGTTCTTCATTTTTGAATTTTAAAACTACATTTATGGATATACTCATTGGTATTCTGTGGGTTATGGTTGAGTAATGTACCAACCCAAAACAGTCTTAAGAAGCAACAGTTTATTTGATCACAAATTTGCTATTTGGGCAGGGTTTAAAGGGAATACCTTGTGCTTATTCTGCGACTCTTTAGCCAGGGTGCCTGGATAGGAGTTAGGAGATCCACTTTCAAGATAGCTCAGTTGTATGGCTGATAAATTGGTCCCTCTCCATCCATGTGGGCTTCTCCAAAGAGCTGCTTGAGCTTCTGCACAACATGGCGTGGACTCCAAGAGGCAGGAAGTCGCTGCCAGAGTGTCCCTTGTGCCACATTTCTGCCTAGCCCATCCAGATTCAAAGGGCGGGACGTACCCTCCATATCTACGTAATCAATTAATTTGTTTAGCATCTTCATTGACATATAATTGACACATTTGCTGTTGCTGTCGTTCAATCGCTAAGCTGTGTCTGACTCTTTGCGACCCCATGGACTGCAGCACGCCCGGCTCCCCTGTCCTTCACTGTCTCCTGGAGTTTGCTCAAATTCTTGTCCATTGATTTGGTGATGCTATCTAGCCATCTCATCCTCTGCCATCCCTTTCTCCTGTTACCTTCAATCTTTCCCAGCATCAGGGTCTTTTCCAATGAGTCGGCTCTTTGCATCAGATGGCCAAAATATTGGCACTTATAATAATTGACACATAGGCATTGTATATATTTAAGGTATACAACTTGGGTTTTTTGTCTTAGAAAATATTTATATATTTTTAAAAGTTTTTTTTTTTTAATTGGAATATAATTGCTTTACAATGTTGTGTTTCTGATGTACTACTGAGTGAGTCAGCTATATGTATGCATATACCCTCCTCCAGCCACCTGATGCAAAGAGCTGACTCATTTGAAAAGACCCTGATGCTGGGAAAGATTGAGAGCAGGAGGAGAAGGGGACAATAGAGGATGAAATGGTTGGATGGCATCACCAGCTCAATGGACATGGGCTTAGGTAGAATCCGGCAGTTGGTGATGGACAGGGAAGCCTGACATGCTGTGGTTCATGGGGTTGCAAAGAGTTGGACATGACTGAGCAACTGAACTGAACTGATAGGAACCCTGTCTTTTTTATCCCTTCATCTGTGAAAGGACATTCAGGGTGTTTCCACATGGCTGCTATTGTGAAAAGTTCTGTTTCCCAGCACTTGCTGTGTCATTCTTGTTTTCCTAACCCCACTGTGAGGCTTGAACTCATTCTTTCAACTCCTGGCAGCAGGATTTGAGGCTCTCTTGTGCTTTTATAAAAGGCAGAGGAACCAGAGATCATATTGCCAACCCCTGCTGGATCATGGAAAAAGCAAGAGAGTTCCAGAAAAGCATCTATTTCTGCTTTATTGACTATGCCAAAGCCTTTGTGTGGATCACAATAAACTGTGGAAAATTCTGAAAGAGATGTGAATACCAGACCACCTGACCTGCCTCTTGAGAAATCTGTATGCAAGTCAGGAAGCAACAGTTAGAACTGGACATGGAACAACAGACTGGTTCCAAATAGGAAAAGGAGTACGTCAAGGCTGTATTTTGTCACCCTGCTTATTTAACTTATATGCAGAGGACATCACGAGAAACGGTGGACTGGAAGAAACACAAGCTGGAATCAAGATTGCCAGGAGAAATATCAATAACCTCAGATATGCAGATAATACCACCCTTATGGCAGAAAGTGAAGAGGAACTAAAAAGCCTCTTGATGAAAGTGAAAGAGGAGAGTGAAAAAGTTGGCTTAAAGCTCAACATTCGGAAAATGAAGATCATGGCATCTGGTCCCATCACTTCATGGGAAATAGATGGGGAAACAGTGGAGACAGTGTCAGATTTTATTTTTTGGGGCTCCAAAATCACTGCAGATGGTGACTGCAGCCATGAAATTAAAAGATGCTTACTCCTTGGAAGAAAAGTTATGACCAACCTAGATAGGATATTCAAAAGCAGAGACATTACTTTGCCGACTAAGGTCTGTCTAGTCAAGGCTATGGTTTTTCCAGTAGTCATGTACGGATGTGAGAGTTGGACTGTGAAGAAGGCTGAGAGCCAAAGAATTGATGCTTTTGAACTGTGGTGTTGGAGAAGACTCTTGAGAGTCCCTTGGACTGCAAGGAGATCCAACCAGTCCATTCTAAAGGAGATCAGCCCTGGGATTTCTTTGGAAGGAATGATGCTAAAGCTGAAACTCCTGTACTTTGGCCACCACATGAGAAGAGTTGACTCATTGGAAAAGACTCCGATGCTGGGAGGGATTGGGGGCAGGAGGAGAAGGGGACGACCGAGGATGAGATGGCTGGATGGCATCACTGACTCGATGGCTGTGAGTCTGAGTGAACTCCGAGAGATGGTGATGAACAGGGAGGCCTGGCGTGCTGCGATTTATGGGGTCACAAAGAGTCGGACATGACTGAGCGACTGAACTGAACTGAACTGTGCCCAGGAACCTAACCTCTGGCCATTGCTACCTCAGACCCGTCCTCTGCCCCGTCCTTTCCCCACCACTCCCCCAGGACTCCCCTCCCCGCCTCCTCTGTTGGTGGCCCATCCTTGTCTGTGACTTCAGCACCTGGCCTTGCAAGGTCCTGGACTTGCTCCATCTCTTAGGCCTGCATCTCACCTGGATTATTGCAGCCCCTCTGACCTGGCTTCCAGCCTCCTGCCCCCTGGCCCATCACAGCTCTGTGGTACTAGCAACTGCAGTGGGCATCTGGGACTGTCTCCCCAGTAGATTCATCTCTTTGTGGGACCTGCTCCCCAGCTTCTAGCCCATCCCTCCCACCTGTTCGGGTCCCCAGGAACCACCATTCTGTACCAGGACATCTCTGATGGGACTGGGGGCAGGAACCTGGCCTATTCTGTCTGGGGGTCTCTTATAACTAGAATTGGGAGAGCGGTCACTCTCTCCCCAGGATGGTAAGCTGAGAGATACAGAAGCCTGGGTTTCCAGAATGTCACTGTGAAGGAAGCAGCAAACACCAGGAGGAAGGGAAGCGACTCAGAGAAGGGAGACCGAGAGCCATGGAGGCACTGGGTTTCCGCCCCGGGAGACCCGGAGGACCGCCACGTGGGGGGCTTCTCTGCCTTCTGGTGGTTCACCCACCACCAGGAGCCTTCCCGTCAATTCCCTCCCCCCGAAGCTGCTTCACATTAGGTTTCTTTCCTTTGCAACCTAGATAAGAATCTTCCTGAATCCTCGGGATGTTACCAAAGGGAACTTGGCTCCCCTCCCCTGGCGAGCAGCAAAGCCAGTCTACTTACTGACGTTGGTTGTGGGGAAGGAAAGTACAGCGTTTATGCAGTTGCCAGGCAAGGAAGAAGGGCAACTCATGCTCGAAAGACCCAAACTCCCTGATGGCTTTCAGGTGAAGGCTTTAAAGTCAACAATAGGGGTGAGGGTCAGAGCTGTGTGATCAGCCTGTGAACCTTCTTCTCGTTGATTGGTGGTCTGGGTGCTGTTTTATGAATCTTGGTCATCAAAGTTCAGGTTCCAACCAGTCTGGGGTCTGTCTAACTGCTTGTGGTTGGCATGGAGTCACCATATTCCACCCGGATGGGTGGATGGGTGGGTGTCTTCGTTTCTGCAGAACAGCTCAGAGATTTGTGTCAGATTGTTCTGGATAAACTTGAGAAGGAGCGAGGTGTCCTGTGACTGTTGTTGAAGCATTTCTTACATTTCTAGCTTGACTGCTTCCCTGTTTCCCCTTCCTTCACTTCTCTAATTAGTAACACTTGAGTCTGTTCTTCAGCACTCAGGGAAGGCCTAGGAGATGAAAGCCTTTTTCTAGAATCAAGAAATGGGGAATACAGCAGGGCTTTTGCACCTGGAAAGGCCTCACAGGGTCCTGCTCAGCCTCAATTTCCCTTTTCTTTGATCCTCCTCGTTCCTGAGGGGAACAGGGACAGGACGAAAAACGGAGAAAGACTAGACAAAGAGTTCATCATAAACTTGGCAGGGAAACTCAGTTTCAGGGGGACTCGGTTTCAAGGACCCTACTCTTTCTGGGCTCAGACATTCAGTCCTCTGGCTACCCTACTGCCCTCCCCTATTGAACTCACGTCCCAGGCTTTCCATTCCGCCTCTCCCTGCACTCAGACCCCTCTGGTCATTCCCACACCTGCCCCTGTAGCAATCCCGTCACTTCCCCTTCGCTCTGGTCCCCAACTTGCTCGCTTCTCATCAGCTCCACTGCTTCCCCTGACTCCTCTCCACCCGGCCTGGCCCCTGACCCTGCCTCTCCACTGAGCCCCTAGGTCTATCCTGGATGCTGGCTTGTGCCTCTCTTTTGCTCAAACTCTGCAAAGAAAGCCCTCTCCCACTATCTCCAAGGTGAGTCTGCCCTCTGCCCCTAGGCTCTCTTTCTAGCTGTTTCCACCCCAGCACTCTGCCCTTTGGCCCCCTTCACTGACCAAGCCCACTCCGGCCTTAAGGGGTGCCCACAAGTGGCCACGGGCACTTCCTGGGCATCTCAGCCACACGTGCCCCCTCCTCAGCACTGGCTTTCCTCCCCCGCCATCCACACCGCACTCACCACCTGCCACTCTAGAAACTCGACTTCCCCTCCCGACCCCACGCTCCCCAAGGACGCGGGCACAGGGAGCTCTCACAGTTGTTGACAAACGAGTGAAGGACAAAGGTCACATCACATCACGGCCCCGAAGAGATCCTCCCCTGGCCCTGACGGCCTTCAGCACAGAGTCAAGCTCTCGGGCTGGCATAGGTGGCCCGTGGGGACCTACCTGTTCCTACCTCACCAGCGTCTCCTCGCCCATCCTCTGGGCGCCCTCTGACCCTGGTGACCTCTGCCCTTCACGGCTCATGTCAGGAACCTCAGAGTCTCAGCTCCTTCACGCACGCGGGTCAGGGGCCAGTGCTTTCTGCTTCTGAGCGCCACCCCTTCCCGGCTGGGAACACACACCCTAACTTCTGAACTTTGCTAGAACCTTGTCCTGCGGTGACATCATTTGCATCTATGCATCCCTGCCTGTGGTGACTCAGGTGACTCCCTGAGGAGGCGTGTAGGTGCTCCGGGACAGCTGAAGGAATGACCGAGGCTTCCTTTTTGACAAGCTTTGTGTCTCATCACCGCCTTTATCCACAGCCCCCTAACCCCAAGCAAGGGGCCACAACGGCTCTCTCATTGGACTGGTGGATGTGTGTCCCAGCGCATGGCACTCGGATGGTGTCCACGACACCTGCCGTCTGAGCAGATGTGGATGAAGGACGCGGCTGCGGTCAGGCGGGAAGAGCACTGGGCCATGTGCTCTGGGCCCTCAGGCCGGGGGTGTGGGGCGGGCAGGTGCCGAACGCTGGGCCTGGCTAGAGACCTGCCCCCTTTCTAGGGGCGGCTCCCCTTCTGTAAATGGGAGGAGGTGCTGGGGCTGCTACGGGTCCCTCGGCTCTGGGCCCATCGGGGTGAGGCCAGCCTCTGTCTCCCCGGCAAGTCCAGGCAACAAACACCTTCCCCGCTGACCAAGCTGGCTACGCTTCACCGGGATCCGGGGCTCGGGGGCCGTGAGGAAGGGTGTCCAGCCTGGGGCCACGCTGCTCTGGGTCCACCCAGCACGCTGACCCAGCTCTGCCCTGAGGGTGTCCCTCTGAGGAGGCTCTCCTCTGCCCGGGGGTCCCAGGCTCTGTGGGTGGCCCTTGGGGACAGCTGGAGGAGAGGAGGCTGATCCCCCCAGACGGGATGTGGGGGGCAGGTGGAAACATCTCGCCCTTGGGCTCTGTCAGGTTGCCCAGGCTGCAGAAACCCCTTCACCCATCACCAAACCACCAGACCTCACCTATTTACCTTCCAGACACTTGGCCTAAAAAGGCTCTGGGGTAGGAGCAGAGAAGGAACGGGGGCTTCTGAGAAGACGTGGGGGTGGCAGGACGGACAGACTGAGGGCCGGCCGGGCCTTGGAGGAGCAGAGACGGGACCTGAGGGCAGGGACAGGGGTCTTTGTCCCCTCCAGCACCCGGCCCAGTGCTGGGTGGACCTAAACCGTGGCAGCCGGTGGCTGAGACCAAGGCAGCCAGGCCCAGTCATGACTCCAGTCACAGCGAGGCCCTCCTGCAAGGTGCTATATTGAGTTTTTCTTTGAAGAAAACTCACTGAAACCAGATCAAGTGACGTGCCAATCCCCACACCCCAGGACACAGCCTGGTGGTGCCGGGGCCTTGGTCACCATGGTTTTCACTTTAGTTTCTGACAACTCCAGGGGAAGCCAACCTGGGGTTCTCGAGTTTGGTGAGGAAGCAAGAAGCACAGGTTTAGGTCAAACCAGCTGCAGAGACAGCCCCATGGGCTGCCTCCCACCTTTGTCCCTGGGTCCCCAAGGATCACTGGGTGCTCGGGCAGGGGCCAAGCAGTCAGCTGGGCCAGGCCAGGGCCACCTGGAGCCCATTTGCCCCTCTAGTCAGGAAGGCCAGTCTGGAGGTCCCGCCTCTTGGGCAGGCCCAGCCTCGCTCAGCCCCCAGGTTCCCCATCTGCTGTCAGGGTACAGATGGGGACTGGAGGTGCTGGGGTGCTGGATCCCACTAAAGGAGGTGGATAGGGTCACCCAGAGCTCTGGCCTTGGCAGTGGGGGTATCACAGGACCCTGGTCCCCCCTCTTGAGGCCATGGGGGGCCAGCAGGCCGAGAGGAAGTGGGGGTGGGGATGGACACAGCCAGCTGCACAGAGTGATGGGTGAACTTGCCATCTGGCTTTCCAATTCCGTTTCTAATCAGCCAGACTGAGGCCCTGGCGTCCATCTGCCACGCGGCCAGCTCCGTGAATCTTTCTGGACCTGATGGGAGATTCCTGAGGGCAGCCGCCCTGGCTGAGCTGTAAGGGGTGGAGCCGGGCTAGGCCCCACATCCTGGGTCTAAGGGGCACCCAGCCGCCCCACACACCAGATAGCACTTCCACTTGATTTTATTCCACGACACTGATTTGCTGAAAACCCCCGGTTTCCTGGGCAGGGGCGGGCAGTGGGTAATTGGGCAGAAGTGGGGCTGGCCTCTGGGAGGACCGGGTCTAGCTCTGGGCGGCTGAGTACCGGCCAGGCCTCAGCCTTCTGTCCGGCCAACCCCACCCTCTGCCACCCTCCAGCTTAAAAACTGCTGCAGAAATAGAACAGGATGAAAAAATAAAAGCAAAATCCTGAGTTGTTAAAAACAAAATTAGAGAATTCCCTGATTGCCCAGTGGTTAGCACTCTGCCCTTCTACTGCAGAGGGCAGAGGTTTAATCCCCAGTCAGGGAACTAAGAACCCACATGCCATGAGGCATGGCCAAATAAATAAGTAAATAAAAATATAAAGGCCTTAAAAAAAAACAAAAAACAAATTAAAAATCCCTACTGGGACTCCCCTGGTGATACAATGGATAAGAAAATGCCTGCCAATGCAGGGGAGATGGGTTTGATCCCTGGTCTTGGAAGACTCCACATGCAGTGGGGCAACAAAGTCAGTATACAACTACTGAACCTGAGTATGCTACAGCCTGTGCTCTGCAATGAAAGAAGCCACCACAATAAGAAGCCCGCCCACTGCAACTAGAGAGTAGCCCCGGCTCGCCGCAGGCAGTGGTCGGCCAGCCTCCCATCGGCCCTTCTCGTCCCTGATGACCTGTCCTGTGACCGAGACCCCGAGTGCTGAGGTCAGAAGGGCCTCCTGTAGGGCAGGAGTTAGGACCAAGGCTCAGGGGGAGACACTGAGTGTCGCTAGGGGAGCAGCAAACAGCCCGGCTCCCACGGGGCAGCTGTGCTGAGAGCCTGGGCCACTGTCCCTGGAGATGCCACGATGCCTGGGAGCCAGTGACCAGGCTTCTCAGCCAGGGCCTCAGTCACACCCACGTGTGTTCACTCGCTCCCTCCCTTGCCTCACACTCACACCCTCACACTCTCTCACACCCTCACACCCTCCTGCGTGTTGGGCCAAACGCACAGCCAGCTCCACTTACTCTGTGATGGAAGGCCCTGGAAGCCAGGACGCAGCTGGAGCTGACCTGCTCTGCTGCCCGGCTCTGCTTCCCTTCTGGTCCCCCCGGGCCCTGGTTACGTCTGGGGTGAGTCGACGAGAGAGATGGGAGCCGCCTCCCTCAGGAGCCACGTTTGGCCTTTGTCCTCAGCAGTGGCCCAGGTCCCCAGATGAGCTGGGTGAGGAGGGTGGAGGGCCCTGGCCCCCTTCCTGGGCAGTGGGGGTGTCTCTGGGCAGGGTGGGATGGATGGGGACCCAGAAATGGGGCAGAGGCAGGGGACCAGGCACCCTGGTCTCTCTGAGATCAGATCCCAGGCAGAGGCTGGTCTCTGAGGTCACTACAGGCGAGGCCATGGTGAGTCTGGTCTTTGTCAGGCTCTGGGTGACTGAGAATCCCTTAGACTGCAAGGAGATCCAGCCAGTCCATCCTAAAGGAAATCAGCCCTGGATATTCACTGGAAGGACTGATGCTGAAGCTGAAACTCCAGTACTTTGGCCACCTGATGCGAAGAACTGCCTCATTGGAAAAGACCCTGATGCTGGGAAAGATTGAAGGTAGGAGGAGAAGGGAACGACAGAGAACGAGATGGCTGGATGGCATCACCAACTCAATGGACATGAGTTTAAGCAAACTCTGGGAATTAGAGACGGACGGGGAGGCCTGGCATGCTGCAGTCCATGGGGTCACAGAGAGTTGGACACAACTGAGCAACTGAAGTGAACTGGGTGACTGAGGAGGGGACCCCTTACCTTGGAGCTCCAGGGCTGGGTGGCTTCAAGAAACTGGCAGTGGGGATGGGGACACACGGTTGTATGCCAGGCAGATCCAGACATGTCTCCCCATGCAGTCCAAGTGTCGCTGTGGCTGGGGGTGGTGGTTGTGGTGGTGCCTGCTTGGAGCCCGGAGTCTCCAGCCTGCACCTTGGGGCTGACCTGGGCTGCATTTCACGGCGTGGCCAGCAGGGGGCAGCATGGCCCCATGACAGGGCTGTGTGAGCTCAGCCCAGGACCCTGCACGCAGCAGGGCAGGGCTGGGGGCTCCCGCCTGAGCCCCCACCCACACGGCCTCGGGTCAAAGGAACTGAATGTGCGTGGACACACACCCCCCCACACACACTCAGGAGCTGTGCTCGTGCCCCTATTTCCTGCAGGGCCCCTCCCCCCGCCCCACCTTAAGGAGGAGACCCCAAAGGGAAGGGACAGGAGGTGGAGGTGAAGCCTGGAGCCCCAGCAGCAACAATAGCCCGTAGGCCCCGCTTCTCCAGTCACCCCCCTACTTGTCTGCCCTGGGCCCTGGTACTGTCCCATGTGTCAGTGAAAGACAAGTGTGCTGCTGTTTACCTTCAGAAGAGAGTCTGGGGACGCCTTGGTTATGGGGGCTGACCTTGGACAAGACCCTTGGTGCATCTGGGGGCTCCCACCCCTGGGTGTCTCCGTGCCTCCCTCAGGATGGGGGCCAGGGGTTAAGGGGCAATTGTATGCCAGGCAGATCCAGACATGTCTCCCCATGCAGTCCAAGTGTCGCTGTGGCTGGGGGTGGTGGTTGTGGTGCCTGCTTGGAGCCCGGAGTCTCCAGCCTGCACCTTGGGGCTGACCTGGGCTGCATTTCACGGCGTGGCCAGCAGGGGGCAGCATGGCCCCATGACAGGGCTGTGTGAGCTCAGCCCAGGACCCTGCACGCAGCAGGGCAGGGCTGGGGGCTCCCGCCTGAGCCCCCACCCACACGGCCTCGGGTCAAAGGAACTGAATGTGCGTGGACACACACCCCCCCACACACACTCAGGAGCTGTGCTCGTGCCCCTATTTCCTGCAGGGCCCCTCCCCCCGCCCCACCTTAAGGAGGAGACCCCAAAGGGAAGGGACAGGAGGTGGAGGTGAAGCCTGGAGCCCCAGCAGCAACAACAGCCCGTAGGCCCCGCTTCTCCAGTCACCCCCCTACTTGTCTGCCCTGGGCCCTGGTACTGTCCCATGTGTCAGTGAAAGACAAGTGTGCTGCTGTTTACCTTCAGAAGAGAGTCTGGGGACGCCTTGGTTATGGGGGCTGACCTTGGACAAGACCCTTGGTGCATCTGGGGGCTCCCACCCCTGGGTGTCTCCGTGCCTCCCTCAGGATGGGGGCCAGGGGTTAAGGGGCAGCCTGTGGAACTCGTTCCAACATGGTTCAGAGAGAGCATTCCTGCCAGGAAAACATCAATGACCCCTGGGAGGGACGGGACACAGACCCCTAGTGTCTAGGACAGCTTCAGGGGCCACGTCCCCACAACCTGTCATTGGTTGTTGCTGTTGTTCAGTTGCTAAGTCCTGTCCAACTCTCTGCAATCCATGGACTGCAGCACTCCGTCTTCCCTGTCCATCACCATCTCCCGGAGCCTGCTCAGACTCATGTTCGTCGAGTTGGTGATGCCATTCAGTCATCTCATCCCCTTCTCCCGCCTTCAATCTTTCCCAGCATCAGGGTCTTTCCCAAGGAGTCAGCTCTTCACATCAGGTGGCTACAGTATTGGAATTTCAGCTTCAGTATCAATCCTTCCAATGAATATTCAGGGCTGATTTCCTTTCGGATTGACTGGTTTGATCTCCTTGCAGCTCAAGGAACTCTCAAGAGTCTTCTCCAACACCACAGTTCAAAAGCATAAATTCAGTGCTCAGTTTTCTGTAAATATAGTCCAACTCTCACATCCATTCATGACTACTGGAAAAACCAGAGCTTTGACTAGATTGACCTTTGTCAGTAGTGTTTCTGCTTTTTAATGCGCTGTCTAGGTTTGTCACGGAGAAGGTGATGGCACCCCACTCCAATACTCTTGCCTGGAAAATCCCATGGACAGAGGAGCCTGGTGGGCTGCAGTCCATGGGGTCGCGAAGAGTCGGACACGACTGAAGCGACTTAGCAGCAGCAGGTTTGTCATAACTTTCCCTCCCTGTCATTAAGCCTTCCTTATCCCCGAGGAGTGGGAAGGAGGGGAGAGAGGAAATGCAAGCGTGCAGGCCTGAGAAACTAGAGTGGGGGCCTGGAGCCCGAGCCGGTAGAGCCCTGGGGGGAGCTGGAGGGTGCAGCACAGATGGTGGGGGTCCCCTGTGCAGTCGGGGAACAGGTGGCCAAGGGGAAGGCCAGCGGTCAGCAGCCAGATTCTAGTGAGTTCAGATTCACAGTCAGCAATGGGGCTGGGCACCCGGAAGGGGAGGGGGCTGGCCAGTCCTGGGGGCTCTCATCTGGGCCAGTGAAGGGGTCCCTCTCTCAGGGCTTCTCTGGGCCCCTCGCGGGTCAGTTCCCGGACAGGCCTGCAGGGGGCGCGCAGCATCTTCCTCCCGCAGGAGCCACTTAGAACCCAGGAATTTCTGGGCAGGAGAGACTTTGCTTTGTAAACTGCAGCCCTGCGAACCGAGGCCCAGGGATCTCTGGGCTCCCAGTCGGTGTGTGTTTCCTTGTCCAAGGCCAGCTCTTGGCTGAGGGCTTTGCCCAGGGAGGAGCAGGCTGATTAGAAGAAGCTCCCACCGCTGACCTGTCGCCCTTGACCCTGATCTCCTGCCTTTGAGGGGCAGAGCTGCAGGCCCAGGCCAGTAGCCAGAGCTCAGACGGGGCTGCAAGTTGCCCTGGGTGGTTAGGACGTCCTCTGAGAGCAAACTGCACATACTGGGGTCTGATACCCAAGTGGGGATGGAGCCGAGCCTGCTCCCTGGTCGGGGCCCCTGCCCTGATGGTAATCCTGCTCCTGCCCCAGCCTGACACAGGTGTGAGATCACTCCCCTCTGCAGGGAACACAGGGGCGGAGGGGGGTGGGTCGCTGGATCTCCTCTGTGTGTGTGGTTGTCACTCAGTTGTATCCAACTCTTTGTGACACCATGGATTGTAACCTGCCAGGCTCCTCTGCCCATGGGATTCTCTACGCAAAAATACTGCAGTGAGTTGCCATTTCCTTCTCCAGGGGATCTTCCTGACCCAGGGATTGAACCTGAGTCTCCCATTGCAGGTGGGTTCTTTTCTCTCTGAGCCACCTGGAACAGCTGCTCTAAATAAGGCTCAGGGAAGGCCGCCAGCCAACAGCACCTTTCAGACAGCAGGCCACATGGTCAGAGCTGGGGTTGGTCTCAAGCCTGGCGTCGGCTGAGCATCTATCTGGAGCCCATTGCCACCAGCGGCCCCGTGACCTGGAGGGCCGGGGCAGGCTCTCCTGTGACAAACACATGGACGGCTCACCGGGGCCGTGCCAGGATGCAAGCTCAGCAGCACTCAGTCCGCAGCACCCCACCCACCTGTGCTCTGGGCCGGAGGGGAAGGCTTCTCATCCCAGGGAGGAGGTGAGCAAGCCTAGAGGTGTCACAGTCAGCTGCTACGGAAGATGGCAGGGAAAGACCACAAGCAGCCTACACACAAGGACACGCCCTCCTCACGCAGCAACGACACCTTGTCTAGAATGGTCTTTACCAAAGTTTGATAATGTTACTTAATGAAAAAGGTATTTGTTTTTATTGTTCAATAAAAACAAGTCGATAAGTTTTGTTGAACTCTTTGCAACCCTGGACTGCAGCGCACCAGGCTTCCCTGTCCTTTACTATCTCCTGGAGTGTGCTCAAACTTATGTCTGTCGAGTTGGTGATGCCATCCAATCATCTCATCCTCTGTCACCCCCTTCTCCTCTTGCCTTCAATCTTTCCCAGCATCAGGGTCTTTTCCAGTGAGTCGGTTCTTTCCATCAGGTGGCTAACGTACTGGAGTTTCAGTTTCAGCATCAGTTCTTCCAATGAATATTCAGGGTTAATTTCTTTTAGGATTGACTGGTTTGATCTCTTTACTGTCCAAGGGACTCTCAAGAGTCTTCTCCATCTCTGCATTTGAAAACATCAATACAAACATGTATGAAATGCTAGGATTTTATGTGACTTTTTTTTTTTTTAATTGTAGGACCCTTTGCCTTTATGCTGTTAACGTGCATCAGGACTTGCTGAGAAGGAGCTACAGGGATGCAGCATTCACTGTATCACACCTTTTTTTTTTTTAATTGTTATTTATTTATTTTTGGCTGCACTGGGCCTTCATTGCTGTGTGAGGGCTTGTCTCTAGTTGCAGCAAGCAGGGGCTACTCTCTAGCTGTGGTGCGCGGGCTTCTCATTGCAGTGGTTTCTTCTGTTGCAGAGCACAGGCTTCGGAGTTCATGGGCTTCAGTAGTTGCAGCTCGTGGGCTCTAGAGTGCAGGCTTAGTAATTGTGGCACACGGGTTTAGCTGCCCTGAGGCATGTGGGATCTTCCCGGACCAGGGATCAAACCTGTGTGCCGAGCGTCAGCAGGCGGATTCTTAACTATTAGACCACAAGAGAAGTCCTGTTTTACATTTGGGAAAGGCCACTGTGCCTGGCAGGGGTCAGACAGTGGCCAAGTGAAAGTGAAAATATTAGTCGCTCAATCATTCTTACTCTTTGTGACTCCATGGACTCCGTCAGGCTCCTCTGTCTGTGGGATTCTCCAAGCAAGAATACTGGAGTAGGTTGCCATTCACTTCTCCAGGGAATCTTCCCAACCCAGAGATCGAACCCAGGTCTCCTGTATTGCAGGCAGATTCTTTACCATCTGAGCCACATATGAAGCTCTGGTGGCTAAATGAAGAATGGGCTAAAATGTCTCCTGCTTCAAAGAAAGGCTGCACATCCTTGTCCAGAAAGGAATTGGGTGTGTCCCTGGCCATAGACACATAATAAGAAATTACTTCCCTGGTGGCTCAGACGGTAAAGCGTCTGCCTACAATGTGGCAGACCCGGGTTCAATCCCTGGGTCGGGAAGATCTCCTGGAGAAGGAAATGGTAACCCACTCCAGTATTCTTGCCTGGAAAATCCCATGGATGGAGAAGACTGGTAGGCTACAGTCCATGGGGTCGCAAAGAGTCGGACACGACTGAGTGACTTTCAGACTTTCACTGGCCATAGAAGGCCTCTGGCTGGGTGGGTGGGAGTGTCCTGCAGTGAGGAGTGTGTGCTTTTCACTCGACCCACTTCCTTCCTTGCTGCATGTGGACAGCCTGGGGCAAAGGGAGAAGGGGAGAGGTTAGTGGTACCAGCTCAGCAGCTTGCCTTGAGGGCTGACTCTGCCCTTCACTAGCTGTTGGATATTAGATAAATTTCTTAACCTCTCTGAATCTCAATTTATTTACCTGAAATAATGGACATGCAATAGACAAGAACCAGGTCCTTATGCATATTGAGGGTGATTGGCCTGGGTGTCCCAAGCCTAGGATGCAGGCTGAACACAGCAAGATCCCAAAGGCTTCCCACCCCAATGCCATCACTTGGGTCCAGGCCTTCATCTCTTAGCAACAAGCCTTCCTACTACTGGCCCCTCCCAGCTGTTTCTTTCATCACAGAGAAATGCTTTTTTTCTCAAAGGTTAATCTGGTCACGCCTCTTTCCTGCCTGAAGCCCTTCAGTGGCAACCACTGTCCTCTGGACAGTTCCACCGTTTGGTAAAACGAGGCTTTTTAGGCCACCCTTTGTCAGGTGTCAAGGCCACTCTCCCCCCTCATTGTCCCCCACCCCTCACACTCCAGCTCATGCTCGGGCCTCTTTCTTGCTTCTGTCCCTTTGCGCTGCTGTTCCCTGAGCTTGGAATCTGAGACCTTTCTCCTCGAATCTCTTTTTCTCTGATGTCCCTTCCTCTGGGGAGGCAGCAAGAGATGCCCACCTGGCGGCTGCGTGCTTCTGGGGCGCCCAGACCTGTCCCGTCACAGCACTCAGCCCGCACTGTCGTCACCCCTTTGATCACAGGCTGTGTCTCCCCTCTCTACCCCGTGCCACCTACCCTGAGCCCAGTGTGAGTCCCAGCACAGTGTAGATGCTCAATACCTGTGCATGATGAAGGATTCCCAGGAAGGGGCACAGTCAGGAGTCGAAAGGGCCACGTCCCTGCCACAATGCCCTCTTTCTGTGTGAGCACACAGTCCTCACGCTTATATTTCTGATCCACTAACACCTGCTGCTAGAGGTTGCTGAAAACATAAAGCTCTGCCAAAGAAAAGAGCTCTATTGACATCATTCCCCTACAGCCCTCCCCTGCTGTTTCCCCATCTTCCAAGTCTACAGAGCACCAATCCCGACTTAGAGGAAACTGGCGACCTTGTCATTTCAACCAACCAGAGTAAGGTGTCTCCCATCTACAGCCATTTATTTGTTCACTGCCTCACCCTCCAAAACTTCTTTGGAGCTGCCGCTGTGGGTCAGTGCAGAGTGAAAAAGAAGAGATATCCATTAAGCACCTGTGACAGTGGACAGGCCACAGACCCATCAAATCCTCCTGCAGCCTGGGAGGTGCTCTCACCCCTTTCTGATGCGTGGGGAAGCTTAAGGTGCAAAAAGGAAAGATGATCAGGCCCAGGTCCCTTGGCTCCATAACCAGCAGCTGGGATTCACCGCCTGCCTGTTGGACCCCAAGTCTCAACTGCCTCCACCGTGTCCCGGGCACTGCTGCCGCCAGGAACGCCCAGCCTTGTGGAGGGGTGAGGGTGGAGATACACCCACAAACCTAAGGTGAATCCCAAGCAGTGGCCAAGAGGCGGGAAACACTTTACACAAACAGGATGAAAGAGTCAACTATGGAGGAGAGCGAAGAAAGTATCAGGCATGTCTGGAAAATAAGGGATCAAGGGAGGAGGGCTAAGAGGTGAGGGCGGGGCCTGGGGAGCCAGACTCCAGGATGGGGGCGCAAAGGGGAGCTGGAGGAGACGCTGGATGAGGACAGTAAGGGAGGAGAACGCATGGCCTTGGGGCGCAGGGAGCAGAGGCCCGGGACAGTCAGGCGGAAGCGGAGGGGCTGAGGCTTGCAGGCAGCAGCAGAGACAGAGGACAGGGCAGGCCCGCGTTCAGAGCTGCACGCAGGTGAGGGCCCGGGAGTGAGCTGGTCACGGGCAGAGAGGGCGGAGGGGGCGGGGGCGCAGAGCGGGGCGAGGAGGTCCCAGGGGCATGAGAGCAGGGAGCAAGGTGCAGGTGGGCAGGTGTGCGCTGTGCAGACCTTATGCTGAGGAGGAAGAGGCAAGAGAGAGCGAGAGAGCCCTGGACTTGGCAAGGAGCAGCCTGTGGCCATGGCTGTGAGGCTGGGGACGTAGGCTCAGAAAACCAAAGACTGAAGGGCGAGGGAGGTCACGTGTGGATTCCTCTCAGCACATTTACTGGTCGTTTCCATGATGTTTTGTCATATGAATTATAGACTCTATCTAAGAGGCTTATTAAGTTTTCTTCCAATGTCAATACTTTGATTTTTGGTTTATAATTTTTGAAATAAGGCTTTCTGGGACTCTTTTTTTTTACATCTATAAAGTTTTATAAGGGGCTTCCCTGGTGGCTTAGTGGTAAAATAATCCACCCGCCAAGCAGGAGACACAGGTTGGACCCCTGGTTGGGAAGATCCCCTGGAGAAGGAAATAGCAACCCACTCCAGTGTTCTTGCCTAGGAAATCCCATGGACTGATTTCCTTTAGGATGGACTGGTTGGATCTCCTTGCAGTCCAAGGGACTCTCAAGAGTCTTCTCCAACACCACAGTTCAAAAGCATCAACTCTTCCGTGCTCAGCTTTCTTTATAGTCCAACTCTCACATCCATACATGACTACTGTAAAAACCATAGCCTTGACTAGACGGACCTTTGTAGGCAAAGTAATGTCTCTGCTTTTTAACATGCTGTCTAGGTTGGTCATAACTTTTCTTCCAAGGAATAAGTATCTTTTAATTTCATGGCTGCAAGCACCAGCTGCAGTGATTTTGGAGCCTCCCAAAATAAAGTCAGCCACTGTTTCCACTGTTTCCCCATCTATTTCCCATGAAGTGATGGGACCAGATGCCATGATCTTCGTTTTCTGAATGTTGAGCTTTAAGCCAACTTTTTCACTCTCCTCTTAATAATAAATGTTATTACCCTAATAATACAGACTTCCCAAATAGCTCAATTGATAAAGAATCTCCCTGCGATGCAGGAGACTCCTGGGTTCAATTCCTGGGTCAGGAAGATCTGCTGGAGAAGGGATAGGCTAGCACTCCAGTATTCTGGCCTGGAGAATCCCATGTATTGTAAAGAGGTCACAAAAGAGTCGGATACGACTGATTGACTTTCACTTCTCTTTCACCCTAATAATGGTTTATTTAAAAGAAAAACATAAAAACAAACTGCACATAAGCCTCATTTATATAATATTATCTAATAAAAAACCCAAAGCAAAACCCAAACAAACAAAAATACATTAGTTGGTGGGAGAGGCAAGAGTCAGCTTGAAGAGAAGTTGAGAAAAGCCTCTGTACTGTTTCTGATTGCTGTTTTAAGTTTCCAAAAGATCTGAGGATCAGAGGCAAACAAGTTAAAGGAAAAAGACCCGAGGGTGAGTAAAATTCCAAAGCAGTTGATGTTAAAATAGATTGTCAGTCTTAATTACAAAGGTCTTTAGAAACAGCTTCTCTGGGCGGAGGATGAAGGAAGTCAGATCCCAAGTATGACAAGAATTCCACGTGGGGGAATTCTAATGCTGACTTTGGAGTTGGGGTGGGGCCTCAACACAGGGGACACAGTGGCCTCTAGAAGTTGAGTAGCCCCTGGTTGATAACTAGCAAAGGAGGGGCACTTTGATTCTTCAGCTGAAGGAACAGAATTCAGCCACAACCCACGAGCTGGGAGAGGAGTCCCAGAGGAGTGCTTGGCCCCAGTGGACACGGATTTCAGCCCTCTGAGGCCCTGAGCAGAGAATCCAGCCATGCTGTGCCCAGACTTCTGACCTGCAGAAATAGGAACAATAAACTTGAGCTGTTTTAAGTTGCTACATTTGTGGTGATATTTTTACCTGGTAATAGAAAACCAAGAACCCACTTTGGCAGTTCGGGCAGAAGGCCCTGGGACATCCCACTAGGAGGGAGCTTGGTGCCAGGCTGAGGGAGGCTCCAGGTGTGCCTGCTACTTGGGACCTGTGGGTGTGTGCCCACTGCTGGTACCTCTCTGGAGACAGAGCGCCTGCCTCGGGCTGTAAGGGGTGGAGGGGAGGCAGACCCTTGGCAGCCAGGGTTCCTGCTTGCGTGTCTGCCTGGGGCTGGGGCCCCTGGCATCCTGCTGTTGTTCAGTCACTCAGTCGTGTCCAACTCTTTGTGACCTCATGGACTGCAGCACACCAGGCTTCTCTGTCCTCCACTATCCCCTGGAGTTTACTCAAATTCATATCCATTGAGTTGGTGATGCCATCCAATCATCTCATCCTCTGCTGTCCCCTTCTCCTCCTACCTTCAATCTTTCCCAGGATCAGGGTCTTTTCCAACGAGTCAGTTCTTTGCATCAAGTGGCCAAAGAATTGGAGCTTTGACTTTAGCATCAGTCCTTCCAATGAGTATGCAGGGTTGATTTCCTTTAAGATTGACTAGTTTGATCTCCTTGCAGTCCAAAGGACTCTCAAGAGTAGAGAACACAGGAGATCAAACACAGGGTTTGATCCTTGGGTGAAGAAGATCCCCTGGAGAAGAAAATGGCAACCCACTCCAGTATTCTTGCCTGGGAAATTCTATGGACAGAGGAGCCTGGCAGGCTACAGTCCATGAGGTCCCAAAGAGACTCTTTGGGAGTTAGCTACTGAACAACAACAAGAAAGAATGAGGAAGAGGAGAAAAGGTAAAGATGAGCTGGGTTTGGAATGCAGGGCACCTCCTGAGCCAGAAGCTACAGGTGGGACCTGAGGCCAGAGGGCAGAGTTGCAAGGCTGGGCCACCACCTGGGCACAGCCCCCAGGGGATGGAGCAGAGCTGGAGCAGGGGATGGGCAGGGTGGGCCGTGCTTAGGGTAAGAGGAAGGACACCACATAAGGCCAGAATTTGGAGACCAAATGGGTGTGGGTGAGATAGCCAGTGTCCCACTGGGGCTGTGTGTCCCAGCCCCAGGCAGATACACAAGCAGGAGCCCTGGCTGCCAAGGGTCTGCCTCCCCTCCACCTTTACAGCCCAAGGATGGTGGGCCTAGTTTATGTGGAAGACGTGTTTGCCTGTGGGTACAGGGCACTAAATCACACAGCTTGTGGTGTCCCATTTTGCTGTTGTTGCTGTTGTTCAGTCGTCAGTCATATCTTGGACTCTTTGTGACTCCATGGACTGCAGCACACCAGGCTTCCCTGTCTTTCACCATCACCCAGAGCTTGCTCAGACTCATGTCCATTGAGTCAGTGATGCCATCCAACCATCTCATCCTCTGTCATCCCCTTCTCCTCCTGCCTTCAATCTTTCCCAGCATCAGGATCTTTTCCAATGAGTCAGTTCTCATGAGGTGGCCCAAGCATTGGAGCTTCAG
>SJYT01040528.1:343611-407515 GCA_006410635.1 Cephalophus harveyi
CACACACACTGTGCCCCCACCTGCTAAGGGCTTCTCTTCCCACACATATACTCCCATATCACACTTGAAACAGTTTATTTGAGGGCTGCTGCCTCCCTCCCAGGAGGGCTGGGCCTGTGCCCCCACCCCCAGCTCTCCCGCTGCTCCTGGGACCTCCCAGGGGCACCGGGGCCACCCTCACAGCAGCTGAGAGACCTGGGACAAGTCTCCTCTCCTCTGTGTCGCTGTAAAGATACTGCTGGGTTCCTAGAAGGGGCCGCCGAAGACTGTGTAGAGGGCCGCCCGGCACTTCTGGCCCCAGATGTCTCTTTGGCCAGCGAGGTGCCCAGAGTGGGTTCCAGGAGGACGGAAGCCACGCCTCCCAGAAGCCCCCAGTGAGGCTCTGGTAGGCCCTGGTCCGTTGTGGGGGACACCTCTGGTGCCAGCCTGGTCCTCAGGCAGGGCTGTTGGGTGGGGAGAAGAGACTGGGTGGTCTGAGGCCCTGCCTGGAATACCCTCGAATATGGGGCAGCTCCTCAAAATAGCCGAGGCCACCGAGGTAGGGGCACTGAGGACTGTGGCTGTCACAGTTAAGTCAGGGTTTCAGCTTCCAGGGTGGTTTGGGTCCATCAAGGTTGGGGGCGGGGAGGAGGCCCTGAGAGATGTGTATAAGAGACAGACCCTGAGATGCCCAGAGATGGAGGCAGCGAATATCCAGAGTGGTAGAGCAGAGGCGGAAGAGGAAGTCTGAGTTTTGTTGATACTGTACAATCTTCTTCATTATGAACAAACCAAAATATAGAGAGCCCTAAATCAGCTGAAACATCCTTTACAATCCCTCCCGCCTTTTCATTACCGTTTTCAATGGCAATCTCAAAATATTCCCTAACTTTCATTCTGTCCCCCTTACTCTTTCGATTTTATGCTGGCACACAAAGCTGCCACATATGTTGGAGAAGATGGTTTAGAAGTGGTTGGGTAATCCTTTACAATCCCTCCCGCCTTTTCATTACCGTTTTCAATGGCAATCTCAAAATATTCCCTAACTTTCATTCTGTCCCCCTTACTCTTTCGATTTTATGCTGGCACACAAAGCTGCCACATATGTTGGAGAAGATGGTTTAGAAGTGGTTGGGTTTGGCTTTAGAAAAGAAAGGAATAATTAGAGATAAACAATTATTTTTTCACCATATAGAGAAAGGTCCATTGTGAATTAGTGGTGACATTGTTTTATTGACTATTTTAATTAGTATCAGAGCAAAGAAGGCAGAGAGACATGTCTAATTTCCTTATTTTACAGCTTTTTCTGGCCAGTGAAATCTGAGAGTATAAACTGTAAGACAGCCTGTATGGAAAGTAACTAGAACCTTATGAATTCATGGACATTTGTTTATTTTGTGCCTGCACTGAGTCTTCGTTGCTGTGTACAGGCTTTCTCTAGCTGCAGTGAGAGAGAGCTACTCTTCATTGTGGTGTGTGGGTTTACTGTGGTGGCTTCTTTTTGAGAAGCACAGACTCTAGGTGTGTGGGCTCAGTAGTTGTGGTGCGTGGCTTTAGTTGCTCCTTGGCATGTGGGATCTTTCCAGAAGAGGAATCGAACGCGTGTTCGCTGCATTGGCAGATGGTTCTTAACCACTTGACTACCAGGGAAATTCCTGAACTAATGGACATGTTGTAGATTTTTTTTTTTGTCAACATCAGCTTGACATTCTTTTATGACCAAATAGGAAATCATGAAAAGTATCAGAAATGCTCTTCGAAACCAACCAAAGTATTATAATAAAGCCATTTAAAAAAATAGAATTTTGAAATACATTATGTATGGATGTGACAGTTGGACTGTGAAGAAGACTGAGTGCTGAAAAAATGATGTTTTTGAACTGTGGTGTTGGAGAAGACTCTCTAGAGTCTCTTGGACTGCAAGGAGATCCAACCAGTCCATTCTGAAGGAGATCAGTCATGGGTGTTCCTTGGAAGGACTGATGCTGAAGCTGAAACTCCAATACTTTGGGCACCTCATGCAAAGTGTTGACTCACTGGAAAAGACCCTGATGCTGGAAGGGATTGGGGGCAGGAGAAGGGGATGACAGAGGATGAGATGGCTGGATGGCATCACCGACTCAATGGACATGAGTTTGGGTAAATTCCAGGAGTTGGTGATGGACAGGGAGGCCTGGCATGCTGTGATTCATGGGGTCACAAAGAGTCGGACACGACTGAGTGACTGAACTGAACTGATTAGCTATTATTGTTTTGTATATTTTGTGTCAAGAAAGCCAATAAATTGAAGAGAATGAGTGGTCACTTCTTATAGCTTCAAGCAGGAAACTTGAAAACATATAAAGAAGTTAGTAAATGTTTGAGGCTGAGGTGGTCCAAATTGAACCTATACATATTGTCAGAATATCTAGATAAACATATAATGGCAGGTTCTGGTTAAATTCTTCAAGGAATCCAAGATAACAAAATCTTCCTATACAACGGATGTAGGCATGAGCTTGAAAGTCAGAAGGAAACATTTGAGCAAGTTATTTGAGTTAGTATCTCCTTTTTTTAAATAAAAGGAAAAAATTTTTATTTTGTATTGGAGTATAGCTGATTAAAAAACAATGTTGTGATAGTTTCAGTTGATCAGCGAAGGGACTCAGTCATACATATACATGTATATTTTCTTCCCCCAAACCCCTCTCCTCAAAGACTGAACTTTTAATTTAAAAAATACATGTAAAGCTGATGTTGGTGCTTTGAATTTAACACAGTGCTTAGCACACAGTAAGCACTTTATAGGATGGTTATTGTTGTTTACATTATTCCTTTGTAATATACCCCTGTGTGAGTAACTGAAACAGATGTCTGAGCTAAATCAGCCACAGATATGATTTTATAAACCATTTCTTAGGTACAGGTCAGTTCGATTCAGTCGCTCAGTCGTGTCTGACTCTTTGCAACCCCATGAATCGCAGCACGCCAGGCCGCCCTGTTCATTACCATCTCTCGGAGTTCACTCAGACTCACAACTCCAGTATTCTTGCCTGGAAAATCCCATGGACCACGGAGCCTGGTAGGTTACCGTCCATGGGATCACAAAGAGTCGGACACGACTAAGTGACTTCACTTTCACTTTCTGGATACTTGGCATTGGACTAGTTGATGAGAGAAGAAAGGGAAATTGGAAAGGTTTATGGACCAATCCTGCAAGCTTTGTATATTACTTCTGCTCACAGTTCATCATCTGGAACTTCAATATCTGGCCCACTTTAACTGCATTGGATGCTGGGAATTGTAGTCCAGCTGTGGTCCCAGAAGGAAAAGGAAGTATCTGTCATAGACCTCTTCCTGAGCTTTCATTTACATGTCAACCAGGATATTGTCATTGTTGTTTAGTTGCTAAGTTGTTTCTGACTGTATTTGCGACTGCATGAGCTGTAGCCCACCAGCCTTCTCTGCCCATGGGATATCTCAGGCAAGAATACTGGAGTGGGTTACCATTTCCTTCTCCAGGGGATCTTCCCAACCCAGGTGTCAAGTCCTCGTCTCCAGCATTGGCCGGCGGGTTCTTTACTACTGATCCACCAGGGAAGCCTGTCAACCAGAATAGAAATTAGAAACAAGAAATTCCTAGTGTATCACATCCTACTCAGANAATACTGGAGTGGGTTACCATTTCCTTCTCCAGGGGATCTTCCCAACCCAGGTGTCAAGTCCTCGTCTCCAGCATTGGCAGGCGGGTTCTTTACTACTCATCCACCAGGGAAGCCTGTCAACCAGAATAGAAATTAGAAACAAGAAATTCCTAGTGTATCACATCCTACTCAGAATATGAAGCAGAGGGTTAATCAACTATTAGATAATTATTCTAATCATTAATCCTTGTTTTCAATAACAATAAGATTTAATAAAATTTTCAATTTACAAAATATAGTCCTATTCCTTAGGTAGGTGGGGTGGAATAGTGACAAGAGTGTGGTCTTTGAGATAAGAAAGGTTTGGATATAACCTGTGGCTCTCGTACTTGCTGTGTTTGTCAGCTGAGTCTAGTTAGGTACCTCTTGCCTTTATTTTTCATCTGAAAAGTGAAATAAAGAATCCTTTCCTTNAATTTTCAATTTACAAAATATAGTCCTATTCCTTAGGTAGGTGGGGTGGAATAGTGACAAGAGTGTGGTCTTTGAGATAAGAAAGGTTTGGATATAACCTGTGGCTCCCGTACTTGCTGTGTTTGTCAGCTGAGTCTAGTTAGGTACCTCTTGCCTTTATTTTTCATCTGAAAAGTGAAATAAAGAATCCTTTCCTTGAGAATTAAGAAGATTAAATGAATTACAGTAAGTAAAGCATCTAGATTAGTAGTTACTCTTTTTTTTTTGATAGTGATTATCATTCAACTGACTTATTCAACACTTTACAGACATTGCTAGCTCCAGGAACTGACCTAGATAAATAATTTTTTCAAGTTCAGCTAAGACTAAACCTACTTTTTCTGATTTCAAACTCCATGATCATTATTTCCCCAAGAAAATACATCAGAAATGTTTCAGTTAAGATGGTATAAGAGAACTTCAAAGGCAACCACTAAAATATATATGGGAGTGGCTTACTTAAAAGATTACAAGGCAAATCCATACTAAAGAAAATAAAATCTTCAAAAATTTCAAATATTTACCTACCCTTAAATTCTGTGGGCCATACTCCTTCCAGATTAAAAATTAAGCTATGTTTTCCCACTTAGACATACTTTCTGTCTCTTGGGAACAAAATATATAGTGTTATTCTTTGTGTGATTCTTTGTGGTTCAGCTGTAAGTCAAACAAACAGCAGAGTTCTAAGACACCACAACCGCCTAATTGGAAACTCTTAAGTTGTCCTTCGTAAGTCACCCGGTGTAGGTGTGTATTGTTTAGACTTTTAAGGGCTACTAGTATTCTGAGCCACTATGGAAATTACATAATTTCTGTGTAGGCAGTATTTTTAAGGTCCCAGGACCCTTAGGCTGGTTGGTGAGAGTTCTTTTAGGAATCACAGTTGTAAACATGGACTTAATTAATTTTGCATACTATTTTGCACTTTTTTTCTCTGCAAGCATTTAAGTTATTTTCACACCTATTAGTAAGCTAATGACTGCATATCTTCTCATGCTTGCCCTTGTGTTTTTGTGTACATTTTTCTCACTTACTTCTAACTTGGCTTCACACTTTTTTTGATATCAGAGCTCATTAGTTTTACTTCCTTTCTATGCAGCCTGTATCACTCTCTGCTTATGCTTGGTGAAATAATCTGCTTTGCCAAAAAGTAACGCAGAAAATAATATTTGTATTTGAAATTATTGATAAACAATACCATATTATTAAGGAATGGTAAAGATAAGAAAAAGGAGCTAATTTCTGGCAAGTTAAGATCTTAGCTAAAAAAAAATACAAGCAGCACTTTTCCCAATAGAAGTTTCAAATTGTCAAATCAACATTTTATTTTTTTTAATTTTACTTTATTTTACTTTACAATACTATATTGGTTTTGCCATACATCAACATGAATACGCCACGGGTGTACACTTGTTCCCAATCCTGAACCCCCCTCCCACCTCCCTCCCCATCTTAAATCTTTTTTGTCTGTTGGAGAAAATGGAGACCTCCTTATTAAACCCCTATATAGGCATATCCAAGTTGGTATATGACTATTAAAAATGAAATAATCTTTTTCAAGCTGATCTTAGTACTTTGACATTTTGTTCTTGAATAAAAAAATTTCGTTCCTTCAGTCTTCTTTATTTGAATACTGTTTCTTTAGACTATACATTTTTATCTGGCAGAAACAAGCTTATCCAGCTGAAGCATTCAGTTAAATTGATGTATTTTGAAAATGGGTTAAAGGAACCACAAAGAAAATATATACTGCTATTTCTAAACCAAATGCCTAAAATATGAGTGTTAGGGCTATTTATGCTTACCATACAATCACAGGAAAGTTCAAGATGTATGTATTTATGCAACTAGGGTTCCTATTAGAGAAAAAAACGGCAATCCACTCCAGTACTCTTGCCTGGAAACTCCCATGGACGGAGGAGCCTGGTGGGCTGCAGTCCATGGGGTCGCGAAGACTCGGACATGACTGAGCGACTTCACTTTCACTTTTCATTTTCATGCATTGGAGAAGGAAATGGCAACCCACTCCAGTGTTCTTGCCTGGAGAATCCCAGGGACTGGGGAGCCTGGTGGGCTGCCGTCTATGGGACTGCACAGAGTCGGACACGATTGAAGCGACTTAACAGCAGCAGCAGCAGGGTTACTATTAAATATTTTACAAGTACCATAGCAACTAATCATAACAGACTCATATTATTTTTCTGTATACTGTTTGGGTGCATACAGTTAGATTCCCGTCAACATCAAAAAGTAATAATACATTTTCCAGAAGGTTATTGCATTTGTATGTTATAAAACTGTTGTTTTTAATAAAATAAATTTTTAAAATTTTTATTCAAATTTTTCATTGTAATTAATACAAGTTGCTTTAACAAAAATTACTGTCACATATACCATTGGGTTGGCCAAAAGGTTCATTCATGTTTTTCCATAACATTTTGCAGAGAAACCCAAGCAAACTTTTTGGCAACCCAACAGTTTTGAAATAACTACTTGTAATTTTTCTAGAGAGGCATAATTAGCAAAGCCATTATTAGTCAGACTGACTTGAGGGGAGAAGTAACCAATACTTGAGGCACTACATAGATCTGGTACAAGAGTGTTTTTGAAGTGTGAGATATAACTAAAATATACCACCTCATAATATTCAATAATAGCTAAGCTACAGAACACTTTGATTCTCTAAACTTTCTGCTTTCAGATTATTACAAATTGTTTAGAACTCAGATACTATAATTACATATTCATTGGATATAGAATATATGTAATATTTGAATATTTGTATAATTTTCTAATAATATATATATTAATTTATCCTATATGATTTATATATGAATTATTGTAGTTTAATTGCTAAGTCATATCTGACTCTTTTGCAACTCCATGGACTGTAGCCCACCAGGTTCCTCTGTCCCTTGGATTTCCCAGGCAAGAATACTGGAGTGAGTTGCCATTTCCTTCTCCAGGGATTTTCCTGACCCAGGCATCAAACTTGTGTCTCCTACATTGGCAGATAGATTCTTTGCCATTGAGTTACCAGGGAAGCCCATCTATTTAAATATACAGCACTACATTTTATATGCTATGTAAGTATATTATATATTATATAAACATATATAGTTATATAGTTTTATACCATGTATAATTTGATCAACTATTATATATTACCTCACCTTGTTGAAATAGATACAATAGGGAGGCAGTTGATAACAGAATCAGTTCCACACATTTTAGATTTTAGGTCTGCCCCTTATTAACTATGCAATTTAGGATATTTAATTTCTGTAACTAATTATGATCAACCTAGACAGCATATTAAAAAGCAGAGACATTACTTTGACAACAAAGGTCCGTCTAGTCAAGGCTATGGTTTTTCCAGTAGCCATGTATGGATATGACAGTTGGACCATTTTAAAGAAAGCTGAGTGCTGAAGAATTGATGCTTTTGAACTGTGGTGTTGGAGAAGACTCTTGAGAGTCCCTTGGACTGCAAGGAGATCCAACCAGTCTATCCTAAAGAAAATTAGTCCTGAATATTCATTGGAAGGACTGATGCTGAAGTTGAAACTCCAATACTTTGGCCACCTGATGTGAAGAACTGACTCATTTGAAAAGACGGTGAGGCTGGGAAAGATTGAAGGTGGGAGGAGAAGGGGACGACAGAGGATGAGATGGTTGCATGGCATCACCAACTCAATGGACATGACTTTGAGAAAGCTCCGGAAGTTGGTGATGGACAGGGAAGCCTGGCATGCTGCAGTCCATGGGGTTGCCAAGAGTGGGACACAATGGGTGACTGAAATGAACTGAATTCCTTTAAGTCTTAGTGTTTTCTATTTTAAATGGGGAAAATTAACATCCTCTTAGAATTTTTGTGAGAAATGAAGTGAGGGGATGTATACAAAACACTTACTGAAGTAGCTGGCAATTGGAAAACATAAAATAAGTTGCAGACAAGGGAGAAAAGAAGACGGGGCAGTTCACAGCAGCAAGAAGTTTTGTAAGTGTTAGTATATTCACTTCAGTTCAGTTCAGTCACTCAGTCATGTCCGACTCTTTGCGACCCCATGAATCGCGACTCACCAGGCCTCCCTGTCCATCACCAACTCCCAGAATTCACTCAAACTCATGTACGTTGAGTCGGTGATGCCATCCAGCCATCTCATCCTCAGTCATCCCCTTCTTCTCCTGCCCCCAATCCCTCCCAGCATCAGAGTCTTTTCCAATGAGTCAACTCTTCACATGAGGTGGCCAAAGTACTGGAGTTTCAGCTTTAGCATCATTCCTTCCAAAGAAATCCCAGGGCTGATCTCCTTCAGAATGGACTGGTTGGATCTCCTTGCAATCCAAGGGACTCTCAAGAGTCTTCTCCAACACCACAGTTCAAAAGCATCAATTCTTCGGCTCTCAGCCTTCTTCACAGTCCAACTCTCATATCCATATATGACCATTGGAAAAGCCATAGCCTTGACTAGACGGACCTTAGTCGGCAAAATAATGTCTCTGCTTTTGAATATGCTATCTAGGTTGGTCATAACTTTTCTTCCAAGGAGTAAACGTCTTTTAATTTCATGGCTGCAGTCACCATCTGCAGTGATTTTGGAGCCCCCCAAAATAAAGTCTGACACTGTTTCCACTGTTTCCCCATCTATTTCCCATGAAGTGATGGGACCGGATGCCATGATCTTCGTTTTCTGAATGTTGAGCTNAACGTCTTTTAATTTCATGGCTGCAGTCACCATCTGCAGTGATTTTGGAGCCCCCCAAAATAAAGTCTGACACTGTTTCCACTGTTTCCCCATCTATTTCCCATAGAGACCATATTGAACTACTTTATAATATATGATGTGACTTTCAAAAACGAAGCATGGATTTACAATCTCTAAAACAAGGCAAAATAATTTGATGTTCTCAAACAAGTGGTGAAGGGTGAAGGGTGAAGGGTGAAGTCGCTCAGTCAGTGTCCGACTCTTTGCGACCCTGTGGACTGTAGCCTACCAGGCTCCTCCGTCCATAGGATTCTCCAGGCAAGCAAGTGGTGTGTTGTTTATTTTTTGAATGACTCAGAAGGGTGAGATTTATGAGAATGAAAATGACCGATATGAAGGAAATTTGCAAATGTATCAGTTTTACTATGTGGTTTGTGATTACATAATTCTTAATAGAATACTTCGTGTGGTGGGAAAATAACATTTAAAATTACTCTTCAATTTGAAAGAGTTCATATCAGGGTTAAGACTAGTGTATGTAACATGAGAAGGTTGATGTATAAAATCAAGCCACAAAGTCAATACTCCCCAAACAGTACTTGGCTAAGGACCTCTCAGTTAACAATAGATTTCTGCATGTGGCTTACCTCAGTTCTGCACTCAGTACTGCTACCAGAAATGCTAATGGAAATTCTCTGAAACAGGAATCACTGTGAAAAATTTTTCTGCTTACTTTTCTTCTCAGACTTAGAAGTTAGCATTTCTGGTTTCATAACCAGATGTTTAAGGAAGGAAAATGGTCTTCAGGAATCTTAGCAAATACTCCAAGCATAAACAATTCTCAGTATTTTTGTTTCATTAAGGGTTAATGGTTTTGTAAAGAGAAAACAGATAAAAATAAAAATTTCTGAGTTATATTTCCCAAAAAAGATTTTATTATTGGTAGATTTAGAGAAAGAGAAAAATGGATATAGCAATGTTCCTACTTATTAATTTTATCATCATATTAAAGTTTTCTAGGGTATTTGCTTATATAGGATATATGGTGTATTTATATGATTATTTTGTCCAAGGAATTAAAATTACTTTATGTTTACATCTGGGTGCAGCTTGATTTTTTAACTTTGATAATAACAACATTCTGATAACTTGCTGCATAAGGCTTTCAAAATATTGAAGTAACCCAAGCCCTTACTTGCCCTACCCTATAAGGGAAGTATTATCAGCTTTCTCGTTGATGGGAAATTAGAACATAGCTGAAACTCTAATGGCAAGTCTCACATTTATAAAGACAATGGCATAACTGAGGGAGATATAAAGATATAGAAAGTAGGTCCCTAATCCCTACAAAGTTTACAAACTTGTTGATATAATGGGTAAATCAGCAAAGAAAACTCACTGTGCTAAGTGGAGGGTGGAGGCTGCTTTGTGTGAATAGTTATAAATCTTGAATTTTTTAGGCAGGTTAGGAAACAATATTTCTGAGGGAATCAAAGAAGCAGGGGTAGACGAGCAAGTGATTCTGAATTTACTGGCACATGTCTACCAGTATATATTTTGTCTTCGTTTTAAAATATATTTTCACAACATACAGAATTTTGGGTTGACAGATTTTTTTTTTAATGATCCAGCAGATGTTGGCAATTTGATCTCTGGTTCCTCTGCCTTTTCTAAAACCAGGAAGTTCACAGTTCACGTATTGCTGAAGCCTGGCTTGGAGAATTTTGAGCATTACTTTACTAGCATGTGAAATGAGTGCAATTGTGTGGTAGTTTGATTCTTTGGCATTGCCTTTCTTTGGGATTGGAATGAAAACTGACCTTTTCCAGTCCTGTGGTCACTGCTGAATTTTCCAAATTTGTTGGCATATTGAGTGTAGCACTTTCACAGCATCATCTTTTAGGATTTGAAACCTCAACTGTAATTCCATCACCTTCACTAGCTTTGTTCATAAAGATACTTCCTAAGGCCCACTTGACTTCACATTCCAGGATATCTGGCTCTAGATGAGTGATCATACCATCGTGATTATCTGGGTCATGAACATCTTTTTTGTACAGTTCTTCTGTGTATTCTTGCCACCTCTTCTTAATATCTTTGCTGCTGTTAGATCCATACCATTTCTGTCCTTTATTATGTCCATCTTTGCATGAAATATTCCTTTGGTATCTCTAATTTTCTTGAAGAGATCTCTAGTCTTTCCCATCCTATTGTTTTCCTCTTTTGCTTTGCACTGATCGCTGAAGAAGGCTTTCTTATCTCTCCTTGCTATTCTCTGGAACTCTGGATTCAAAGGAGTATATCTTTCCTTTTCTCCTTTGCTTTTCGCTTCTCTTCTTTTCACAGCAGTTTGTAAGGGCTCCTCAGACAGCCATTTTGTCTTCTTGCATTTCTTTTTCTTGGGGATGGTCTTGAACCCTGTCTCCTGTACAATGTCATGAACCTCCATCCATAGTTCATCAAGTACTCTGTCTATCAGATCTAGTCCCTTAAATCTATTTCTCACTTCCACTGTATAACCATAAGGGATTGATTTAGGTCATACCTGAATGGTCTAGTGGTTTTCCCCACTTTCTTCAATTTAATCTGAATTTGGCAATAAGGAGCTCATGGTCTGAGCCACAGTCAGCTCCTGGTCTTGTTTTGCTGACTGTATAGAGCTTCTCCATCTTTGGCTGCAAAGAACATAATCAGTTTGATTTCAGTGTTGACCGTCTGGTGATGGCCATGTATAGAGTCTTCTCTTGTATTGTTGGAAGAGGGTGTTTGCTATGACCAGTGCATTCTCTTGATAAAACCTTGTTAGCCTTTGCCCTGCTTCATTCTGTATTCCAAGGCCAAATTTGCCTGTTATTCTAGGTGTTTCTTGACTTCCTACTTTTGCATTCCAGTCCCTTATAATGAAAAGGACATCTTTTTTGGGTGTTAGTTCTAGAAGGTCTTTTAGGTCTTCATAGAACTGTTCAACTTCAGCTTCTTCAGTGTTATGGGTCGGGGCATAGACTTGGATTACTGTGATATTGAGTGGTTTGCCTTGGAAATGAACAGAGATCATTCTGTCGTTTCGGAGATTGCATCCAAGTACTGCATTTCAGACTCTTTTGTTGACCATGATAGCTACTCCATTTCTTCTGAGGGATTCCTGCCCACAGTAGTAGATAAAATGGTGATCTGAGTTAAATTCACCCATTCCAGTCCATTTTAGTTCACTGATTCCTAGAATGTCGATGTTTACTCTTGCCATCTCTTGTTTGACCACTTCCAATTTGTCTTGATTCATGGACCTAACATTCCAGGTTCCTATGCAATATTGCTCTTTACAGCATCAGACCTTGCATCCATCACCAGTCACATCCACAACTGGGTATTGCTTTTGCTTTGACTCCCTCCCTTCACTCTTTCTGGAATTATTTCTCCACTGATCGCCAGTAGCGTGTTGGACACCTACTAACCTGGGGAGTTCCTCTTTCAGTATCCTATTATTTTGCCTTTTCATACTGTTCATGGGGTTCTCAAGGCAAGAATACTGAAGTGGTTTGTCATTCCCTTCTCCAGTGGACCACATTCTATCAGAAGGAAGGAAAGTTATGACCAACCTAGACAGCATATTAAAAAGCAGAGACATTACTTTGACAACAAAGGTCTGCCTAAGACAAGGCTATTGTTTTTCCAGTAGTCATGTATGGATGTGAGAATTGGACTATAAAGAAAGCTGAGCACAGAAGAATTGATGCTTTTGAACTGTGGTGTTAGAGAAGACTCTTGAGAGTCCCTTGGACTGCAAGGAGATCCAGCCAGTCCATCCTAAAGGAGATAAGTTCTGGGTGTTCATTGGAAGGAATGATGTTGAAGCTGAAACTCCAATACTTTGGCCACCTAACGTGAAGAACTGACTCATTTGAAAAGACCCAGATACTGGGAAAGATTGAGGGCAGGAGGAGAAGGGGTTGACAGAGGATGAGATGGTTGGATGGCGTCACTGCCGCAATGGACATGAGTTTGGGTAAACTCTGGGAGTTGGTGATGGACAGGGAGGCCTGGCATGCTGTGGTTCATGGGGTCGCAAAGAGTTGGACATGACTGAGCAACTGAACTGAATTGAACTGAATTTTATTTTTAGTAGTTAATTATGTTATATGTGTATGTGGATTTTGGGAGATATTTATTCTGTTTGGGTTTTGTTGAGGCTGAATCTGTACATTTATGTCTTTTTAAAACCAACTTTTGGGAAAATTTGACTATTATTTCTTCAAATATATATATATATATATTTTAATGTAGTCTCTCTTCTATCATCCAGGGACTCCAGGTACACCCATGTTTGAAAATATCGCTCACATCCTTGAGACTCTTTATTTCTTCTAATCATTTTCTCTGCTTTGGATTGGATTATTTATATTGATCTATCTTTAAGTCCACTGATTTTTCTGTTTTTTAAGTTCTGCTCTTAAGCTCATCCAGTAACTTGCTAAATATCAAATATTTTATATTCAAATTTAGAATTTCCATTTGATTTTTTTTAGCTTCTGTTTCTCTGGTGAGATTTTATATCTTTTTATTCATTGAACACATATTTTCTTTTATTTCTTTAAGAGTGATTTTAGTGGTTGTTTTAAAATCCTTATTTGCTGATTTCAACTTCTGTGTCATTTCAAATGGTCTCAATTGAATGTCTTTTCTCTTGAGAATGGCTCATAATTTTCTGGTTATTTTGTTTGTCAAAGAGTTTTAGATTTTATCATCATTGTGCATGATACATGGTAGAGACTCTGGTTTATGTTATTTATCTAAAGAATATTGAGTTTTGTAAATTTTTCAGCAGGCAGTTAGCTTGATAGAAGTCAGATTATAAACTCTTTCTCTCTTTCAGTGGGCAGCAGCTCAAATTTAACTTCAGTTACTTTTAATTGCAGTTAGGCTACTTGTAGTTGCCCCACACATACATAATTAAAGAGCCAAAGATTTGGGCTTCCCTTCTCAATCCTTTCTGACTTTCCAACTGAGTCTATCAATCATGAAGTATGTGACCTTGGAAGTATATTACTCTCTCAGAGCCTCAGTTTCATCATAAAGAGGTAATGGCAACTTTAGAATTTTAATTTAATGATAGTGTACAAGGTGAGTAGAGTATAAAGATGAAAAACCAATTAAGTTTTAAAACTTATAGAAAAATAGACTAAACTAGTCTGAGAAATTTATTTTAATTCTTTCAGTTTACAGAGGAGTAATTTGATGCTTAGGAAGATGCAGGGACTTGAGTGACTTGTCCAAGGCTGTTAATCATTAACTTATTTTGGGCAGATTCTGGAGATAAGTTTCCAGAATTCTATTCAGCATTCTTTCCACTATAACCTACTTATAAAGCAGCTCAGTTGAACTCAGATGGATACCCTGGGAATGCAGAGAAAACAAGTGGATTTCTGAAAGTTTGTGGAGGAAGATTTGATCAGTGACCAATCAAGTGATGGCTTGGAAGTCCTAAAAGATAGATATCTACAACGTAGATCACTAATAACTAAGAGAATATTGCCATCAACTGAAATAAGCAGTGGAAGTTGGTAGGAAAGATGGTGAGTTAGCAAAGGATTAGAGTAGAGAAAAAATACACTCAAGCTAGCATGTGAAGGATTTAGATAGTGTGTGAGGAAGAACTGTTTGTGAACAAAGTCTGCCCGGGGGTTTGTAATAGGATATTTGGGCAGACTGGGAAAATCTTTCTATAACAGCTTTAAAACCGGGATAGTTTTCTGTCACAGCTGAAGTGTAACATTGCTTGTAAGCAAGAAGTCATATTCAGTGAATTCTCAAAGTTCTTCTGGCGTCTGTGATTCTTTGAAGTTCTTAGATTTAGCGCACTTGGCTTGAAAAATGGATGTTGGATATGGGACATAAAAATAGAAAGGATTTGAAATGACCTTTTACATGTGAGGCGAATTAGCCATTCCACTTCAGAAGGTTTACTATGGTATAACCTTTCCAGATCCTGCAGACTATAGTGCTTCTAAAGACTCAAGAATCTGAAACCTGGTCCACACACTAGCCACATGGAGCCTGCATGTCTGCCAAGGCCGTTACAGAGAAGGAAGCTTGCCTTATCAAGAAGCAGCATCTGCACCGGAAGCCCTAGAGCTGAATTTCATCAGCACAGAAGGGATGATGAGTATGGCCAAGTTTCCCCAACAGCTTCCTGTTGAAGGGGATTTTGTAAATTAAGTTACATTAACATCATTTTCCTTTTCTGGCTCAATTGGTAAATAGTTTTGCTTTTGTCAGTGTTGATTTTCTTCAAGCATAAACATGGATTCCAAACAAGTCTAACAACAGTGTTTTCTTTTGTTGTTGTTGTTTTGTTTTGAGGAAAATCCTATATTTCAACTCATATTATTGTGAGAAAAATCAGAGTGATCAAAAATGATGTTTCAAAATCCTGCTTTGAACTTGTCTTAGTCTGGGACCCAGAAAAGCTGTTTCTGTTGTGGAAATATGTGGATCTTGGTGATCGAGACCCAATAAATTGTTCTCACTTCAGTGAAGTAGTTTATTTACAGGATCTTGATGGGAGAAAATGTGGAGGCTAGTAGTCCATTTAACTACAGTGGTGAGTACCACTCATAAAGATAGATGTGCTCAAAATTTGGTCTCTTTCTTTACAGTTCATAGATTTTATTTCATGACAATTATAGCCAGAGGAACATGGGATAGAAATTATTAACATTATTAACTTAGGCAAACTAGAGAAAAATTGACAGTCATTATTTCTGTGGATGTGTAGCAGTGCGATCTCACTGAAGCATGCATTGAAGCTGACCATTTGGGAATGGTGACTGCTCTCAGTACCCATCTATAGTATTTGTGTATAATGGAGAGGGTCTACAGGGATGAAATTTTGTGCACTGGATCTTGGGGCCATAGAGAAAGATGATGCTGAAATGATAAAGACATAATGGGGTCTATTTACAAGTCTAATCTACCAGCAAGAGTCATTGTCTCCAGCTTTGGGGACTGAAGGGAAATACAGAGCTATTTTGGTACCTGAGAGGTTTTGCAGCTTTGTGAGCAGTTGGAGGGAGGTTTGGTATACAGAAGTCTCTTAACTACATGGCAGCATGTGGCAAATGAATTAGAACTATTCTTAGACTTTTCCTTGTAGCATTAACTCGATTATATTCTTGTTCTATAGTCTATGACCATTTCATGGAGAATAGGAAATCAAATTCTTCATTAAAAGTTATTTGATCTTAATATTTGTCACAGTCTTTTAGCAGTATTTTTGGGGAAAAAGCATTTATTATTTATTCCTTCATTGTGAATTTTCAGCTGGATTCTAAAATGTCAGTGAGGGACAATAGGAGATGAAGACAGAATGCTAATCTAAATTATGATGGACCCTCAAGGGCATGGCAGTGAGATAGGGTTTTATTTGTAACACAATTGGCAACAATTGAGGATCAAGAGAAGCCTTGAGAGCAAACATCAAACAGTAGAGCATTTTACTGCCTTTTGATTACATCTATATAGTGTTTCAAACTGTAAAACTTCATGTCAAGAGTGACGTTGGGTTGGGGTAGAGACCATATCTACTGTGTTATAGCTGGTGCACTACACAGATTTATATGTATTGCATGCCCCCCTCAACCATCATAGACATTGCTGTTGGCAATTCTTGATAGAATAGGTCTTCAAGCACCAGATAGAAGCACTGTATCTCCACATTTACATGCATATCACCAGGTCTGACCAGCCTGTCTGTTCAAGTAGTCTCATTAATGTTAATGCTAAATGATTATGGTTATTCACATGTATGACTATTGGAATTCAGCACCATCTATTTCTGCAAATCTTCAGTGATGTCTCACATACAAGAGAAAAAAATTCACTCATGTTTTTCCCCAGGCTACCAACATGTCTTTTGAGGGATTTGTCATATCACAACCACTGTAGTTGAATGGGGAAAGCATCTTCCCTGCTGCTCAACTGGATACCACTGCTTGGGTACAACTCTGCAGGTGCCACCAGATGTTACCACCCTCTCCGGTCCTGAGTTGGAGATGTTTCTGTTTGCATATTAGTTTTAAACTTCTCTTTATGTGCCAGACACTATCAAGAGTTTTACTAGAAAATAGCATCTTCAGCTCTGAATCTAATCTTTCTTCTTTATATGTTACAAAATCCATCCTTAGGACTGTTTGGCAGAATGACATCAGGACATCCCATTATTTGCCATTTTCCCCCTTTTGTCCCTAGATTCTTCCAATCTCCATCTCCCATATATTTCATTTCCTTCTTTCAGCAAAAATAGTACAAAACCTCAAATGTATCTCATTTCATCCAAATGAACATTCAATTTGAAAGATGACCTTCAGATTCTCAGATAAGGAAGCCTAGTTTTGGACTAAGTTCATTTCAGTCGCTCAGTTGTGTCCAACTCTTTGCGACCCCATGAACCGCAGCACGACAGGCCTCCCTGTCCATCACTAACTCCCAGAGTTTACCCAAATTCATGTCCGTTGCGGCAGTGATGCCATCCAACCATCTCATCCTCTGTCAACCCCTTCTCCTCCTGCCCCCAATCTTTCCCAGCATAGGGGTCTTTTCAAATGAGTCAGTTCTTTGCATGAGGTGGCTGAAGTATTGGAGTTTCAGCTTCACTATCAGTCCTTCCAATGAACACTCAGGACTGATCTCCTTTAGGATGGACTGGTTGGATCTCCTTGCAGTCCAAGGGACTCTCAAGAGTCTTCTCCAACACCACAGTTCAAAAGCATCAGTTCTTCTGTGCTCAGCTTTCTTAAGTATTGGATTTCAGCTTCACTATCAGTCCTTCCAATGAACACTCAGGACTGATCTCCTTTAGGATGGACTGGTTGGATCTCCTTGCAGTCCAAGGGACTCTCAAGAGTCTTCTCCAACACCACAGTTCAAAAGCATCAGTTCTTCTGTGCTCAGCTTTCTTTATAGTCCAGCTCTCACATCCATACATGACCACTGAAAAAACCATAGCCTTGACTAGATGGACCTTTGTTGGCAAAGTAATGTCTCTGCTTTTGAATATACTATCTAGGTTGGTCATAACTTTTCTTCCAAGGAGTAAGCGTCTTTTAATTTCATGGCTGCAATCACTATCTGCAGTGATTTTGGAGCCCCCCAAAATAAAGTCAGCCACTATTTCCACTGTTTCCCCATCTATTTCCCATGAAGTGATGGGACCAGATGCCATGATCTTAGTTTTCTGAATGTTGAGCTTTAAGCCAACTTTTTCACTCTCCTCTTTCACTTTCATCAAGAGACTTTTTAGTTCCTCTTCCCTTTCTGCCATAAGGATGGTGTCATCTGCATATCTGAGGTTACTGATATTTCTCCCAGCAATTTTGATTCCAGTTTGTGCTTCCTCCAGCCCAGCATTTCTCATGATATACTCTGCATATAAGTTAAATAAGGAGGGTGACAATATACAGCCTTGACATACTCTTTTTCCTATTTGGAACCAGTCTGTTGTTCCATGTCCAGTTCTAATTGTTGCTTCCTGACCTGCATAAAGGTTTCTCAAGAGTCTAGCAGGATACAATAAATACTAGACTAATATTACTTAGTGTAGGTAACAAGCTGCATTTGCTTTCATGTTTTCATGGTTTGAAGATGTACTCATAATCACATAAATATAGATATACCTACAAACACAATCTTTGTGAAAGCTTTGGCTTAAAAGTTGGAATTGTTATTCGTCTCTTCTAGTAAATTTCATTTAAATTCTTTCTTTTCACCTTTAGTTTGTTTATACCACTACACTCAAGCTGAAGAGTATTCAGTTCTTTGTATTTCTTCTAAATGAGAGTTGAAAAACTTGTTAGTCTTGGCTTGTTACAACTTTCCCATCTTCTCTAAATATGTCATCCTCAAAACTCAGTTCAGGACTTTTGTCTTTGAATCTTTTCTTGATTAATCATGTTTTGTTTTAGCTGCCATCGTATTAGTTCTCATTTTCTGAAAGTTTTTTTTTAAAGGAGCACTGCTTTCTTGAAAATATTTTACCATATATTTTTACTTGATATTGGAGTATAGCCAGTTAACAATGTTGTGACAGTTTCAGGTGGACAGCAAAAGGACTTGGCTATACATATACATGTATCTATTCTTCCCCAAACTCCCTTCCCATCCAGGCTGCCACCTAATATTGAGTAGAGTTTCCTATGTTCTATAGTAGGTCCTGTTGGTTATCCACTTTAATATGTACCCACAGCAATACATTTATATCAGTCTCAGACTTCTGCCTGTCCTCCCCACCTAGGAACCATAAGTTCATTCTCTAAGTCTGTGAATATATTTCTGCTTTGTAAATAAATTTATTTGTATCATTTCTTTTTAGATTCTGCATAAAAGGAATGTCATACAATATTTGTCTTTCTCTGTCTGATTTACTTCACTCAGTATGATAATCTTTAGGTCCATTTGTGTTTTGCGAAGCTGATTTCTAATACTCAGAAATTAGTAGATTTTGGACCCGAGAGGTAGACATTCAGAGTTCAAAGGGATCTCCTATTACTTAAGAATTTGCATTAGTGTTCTACTATACTAGATTATAATCCATATGGAGCTAAAAGAATTTGGGCCACAAAAAGAATGGTTTTTGCTCATTTGGTAATTCAACAAAAATTTATTGGATCCCTATTTGATGTCACAGATATATTACACTCAGTGGTGGCAATGGTGGTTATGGTGTTAGTTAAAAATCAGTGTCTTCTGAGGAGAATATAACCTTTAGGGAGAGATAGAGAGTTTAATGATAAATGGAAAGCTTAAAAATATAACACAAAAGAAGTTTGTAAAATGTTACTATAACCTGGTAGAGGAAAGAAAGTGAAAGTGAAGTCGCTCAGTCGTGTCTGACTCTTTGCGACCCCATGGACTGCAGCCCACCAGGCTCCTCTGTCCATGGGATTTTCCAGGCAAGAATACTGGAGTGGGGTGCCATCGCCTTCTCCAGGAGACCTTCCCAGCCCAGCGACTGAACCCGGGTCTCCCGCATTGTAGGGAGACACTTTACCGCCTGAGCCACCAGGGAAGTCCTGGTAGAGGAACACACAACAAACTTTGAAAAACCTCTTGAGAAGTTTCTGGTTTTGTTCCAGTTTATTCAGGAGGATGAAGAGCTTCTACATGAAGTGTGTGCTCAGTCACTCAGTCGTATCCAGTTCTTTGCGACCCCATGGACTGCAGCCCGCCAGGATCCTCTGTCCATGGAATATTCCAGGCAAGAATACTGGAGTAGGTTGCTATTTCCTAAAGATGCATAAAACAGGAACAAAACAAAATAGCTTGAGAAGGTGTAGGAAAACAAATATTAGGGTGAGATTTGGGTGAGTGAATATACCTGTTATGTCACAGAGAAAAAACTGCTTATGGAGTTAGATAAGGCTCATCTAATAGAATATAAGGCTCTTCTCTCAAAACTCTGACCTTTGAAGCAGAACCTTCCCACATTCTGTGGAATAGTAGCGATCTTTGGCATCAGCCTTAGAGGAAAAATCATGTTGGTATGGGGAGGCTACTTGCTGTGGTGTAATTTCCATGGCACATCTCAAGGTGTCAATATTCTCATAGTCCAACAACTTCTACACACTTCTGCTAATACACCAAGAAAAAAAAATCGCTTAGAAAAATATCTAGAATATTTAATTTTGTAAATGTTATTTCTAATACAGAAATTGAATGTTAGGGTTAACAACTAGAATTTAAAAATCAAATAAAAAAACAAATGGAAATAACAACAACAGCAAAAACTCTTCCTGTATTTGTAAGTCAAGAGTTTGGAATAGAAAGAAGGAGGAAAGTAAAACACTGACTTCACATATAATGAAGTTTTTAGTACCGTTTTTTTGATGCCACTGCTTATGATGAAAAACACATGGGTCTGACAAGAAGAGGAAACATCTTATAGCATGTGAGTCTGTCAAGATAATCTCAGATTTGAGAAGAGAATTTAAACTGAAATTGGAGAATTTTGGCATAAGGAAAGCCAAAGGAGGAATTGTGCCAAGTATTTCTCAGCAGGAAGAGTGATCAGAAGCTATTTTTGAGGCTTTAGTTACCTATGTTTCAATCTCCAAAACACTGTCTTTTATCAAAGAAAGAGAAAGATTTTGGAGGAATCCAACCCCCCGGCTGTCCTCAAGGACTGTCCCTGCTGACAGCTCCCCTTGCTGCCCCACAGGTTGGGAGCCCTTTGCTTATGGAGGCTAACAGGGACCAGGGGTGAACTGGTCTCTCCATGCCCTTTTTGGAAGGCCTAATTTAGACTTCTGCCACATTCTCTTGAACCCCGATGAAGTTAATTTCATCTCTTAGCCCTAAGTCTGCCTTGTTCCAGTATTTTCCTTTTCTCAGGCAATTTAGGTCTTGGCAAGCCTGATGCTGAATCACTCTTTTGTTTAAAGTCCCAACAGATTAGATAGGTATGTATCCTAATAAAGACTTTTGTTGTTTAGTTGCTAAGCCAATAAAGGTCAAGGCTATCATTTTTCCAGTAGTCATGTATGGATGTAAGAGTTGGACTATAAAGAAAGCTGAGCACCAAAGAATTGATGCTTTTGAACTGTGGTGTTGGAGAAAACTCTAGAGAGTCCCTTAGACTGCAAGGAGATCCAACCAGTCTATCCTAAAGGAAATCAGTCCTGAATATTCATTGGAAGGACTGATAGTGAAGTTGAAACTCCAATACTTTGGCCACCTGATGCAAAGAGCTGACTCATTTGGAAAGACCCTGATGATAGGAAAGATGGAAGGTGGGAAGAGAAGGGGTCAACAGAGGATGAGATGATTGGATGGCATCACCAACTCAATGGACATGAGGTTGGGTAAACCCCAGGAGCTGGTGATGGACAGTGGGCCTGGCGTGCTGTGGTTCATGGGGTCGCAAAGAGTTGGACATGACTGAACAACTGAACTGAAGTGAACTGAGTCGCTAAGCTGTGTCTGACTCTTTTTGACCCCATGGACTGTAGCCCGCCAGGCTCCTCTGTCCATGGGATTTCCCAAGAATACTGGAGTGGGTTGCCATTTCCTTCTCCAGGGGATCTTCCTGACCCAGGGATTGAACCCTTGTCTCCTGGCAGGCAGATTCTTTACACTGAGCCACCAGGAAAGCCAATAAGGAATTCTTGTGCCTGCTCAGTCGCTTCAGTTGTGTCTGACTCTTTGCAATCCCATGGACTGTAGCCCACTAGGCTCCTCTGTCCATGGGATTCTCCAGGCAAGAACACCAGAGTGGACTGCCATGCCCTCCTCTAGGGGATCTTCCCAACCCAGGGATCGAATCCGTTTCCTGAGACCTCCTGCATTGCAGGTAGATTCTTTACCCGCTGAGCCACCAGGGAAGCCCAATAAAGATTTTAAGGAGGGTACTTAACTACTAAAATCATACCTGTGATTTTATGTTCTGTGTTAAAAGCATGACTATGATTAATTTAAAATTGAGACTACCAAATGTCTCTGTCTTTAGCGACAATCCCTAATGAGCTGTCTGTGGAAAATTATGGGAACAGTTTCTGAAGATGTTTCTTTACTTTCCCTAAGAGTCCCTTAGACTGCAAGGAGATCCAACCAGTCTATCCTAAAGGAAATCAGTCCTGAATATTCATTGGAAGGACTGATAGTGAAGTTGAAACTCCAATACTTTGGCCACCTGATGCAAAGAGCTGACTCATTTGGAAAGACCCTGATGATAGGAAAGATGGAAGGTGGGAAGAGAAGGGGTCAACAGAGGATGAGATGGTTGGATGGCATCACCAACTCAATGGACATGAGGTTGGGTAAACCCCAGGAGCTGGTGATGGACAGTGGGCCTGGCGTGCTGTGGTTCATGGGGTCGCAAAGAGTTGGACATGACTGAACAACTGAACTGAAGTGAACTGAGTCGCTAAGCTGTGTCTGACTCTTTTTGACCCCATGGACTGTAGCCCGCCAGGCTCCTCTGTCCATGGGATTTCCCAAGAATACTGGAGTGGGTTGCCATTTCCTTCTCCAGGGGATCTTCCTGACCCAGGGATTGAACGCTTGTCTCCTGGCAGGCAGATTCTTTACACTGAGCCACCAGGAAAGCCAATAAGGAATTCTTGTGCCTGCTCAGTCGCTTCAGTTGTGTCTGACTCTTTGCAATCCCATGGACTGTAGCCCACTAGGCTCCTCTGTCCATGGGATTCTCCAGGCAAGAACACCAGAGTGGACTGCCATGCCCTCCTCTAGGGGATCTTCCCAACCCAGGGATCGAATCCGTTTCCTGAGACCTCCTGCATTGCAGGTAGATTCTTTACCCGCTGAGCCACCAGGGAAGCCCAATAAAGATTTTAAGGAGGGTACTTAACTACTAAAATCATACCTGTGATTTTATGTTCTGTGTTAAAAGCATGACTATGATTAATTTAAAATTGAGACTACCAAATGTCTCTGTCTTTAGCGACAATCCCTAATGAGCTGTCTGTGGAAAATTATGGGAACAGTTTCTGAAGATGTTTCTTTACTTTCCCTAGCTGATGAGGACAGACATTTTTTGATCTATGAACAAAGAAGTGTAGGAGCCGATGGTGACTGTGCAGGAGGAAGAGGAAGAGGAGAGGAGGAAGAGGATTGGGAGTTGCCTCACTTTCATTATCCCGACACCTCTACCCTGGAACTCAGCATGTCCAATATCTGGGTCTGACCCTTTACCCACAACCAAAGCCAAACTCTCCTCTGGTTCATCAGTTCCTCTCATTTCTGCCCTACCAAATTGCAGTTTTCAGAATGAACTTTGTTTTTTGAGTTCAGATGAAGTTTTTTTTTAATAAAAGTGGTGCATTTGGGCAGATCTGCTGAATATTTTGTGGATTCATAAAGACATTCATGACATACATATTCTAACCCAGACAAGAGACCATTATAGACTTATCATTGCTAGAATCAAAATGTATATAGAAACCAATAGTTTATAATTAACTATTATTATTATTTTACCAAATATTCGGTGGCTCAGATGGTAAAGAATCTGCCTGCAATGCGGGAGACTGGGTTCGAACCCTGGGTTGGAAGATTTCTTGCAGAAGGAAATGGCAACCCACTCCAGTATTCTTGCTTGAAAAATTCATGGACAGAGGATCCTGGCAGGCTACAGTCCATGGAGTCACAAAGAGTTGGACTCAACGAAGCAATTAACACTTCAACATTTTAAATAAATTTAAAAGCCAGAGTATAGTCCACTAAAATGCAAAATAGCTAATATAATAGAATGAAAAGCACTTTAACCTCATATATGTTCAATTAAAATTATTTTGCAGACATTAAGAAAATAAAATGTTAAAGATTAAATCTATATTTCCTCTATAAGAAATGATTATAGAAGATGCTATGAAATTTGTACTTAATTGTTTTTATAATAGCCTGGGTTGGAGTATGCTAATGGTAGTATTTTCATTTATTCTATCTAATATTTTGTTTTAATATTTATTCTTTCTTCACTCTCTTGGTAAGATATAGAGACATGGATGAATCTGTTAATTATCATGAAAATGTGAAATGTCTTTCTTTTCTAGCTGAGACTTCTAATTGATTTCCAAAAATCAAAGGATCTAACTCCCACTTCGTGCTTTAGTTAAGACTTCCAAATAAGTTAACTTTAATTTTAAAAGAGAGCAGCTAATATGACTAGTCTTTAAACCCAAGATTCATACTAAAACAATTATTAAATCAAATGTATCAGTGAGCATATTTATCATTCAAAAATGGTTAAGTGAAATCTGATTCTCTAATCAGAAGGGACAATGTTATCAGAGATGTGGCAAAGCAATAAAATTGTATAGGATCCATGTAGAGATGGAATAAGCTGAAGACGTGCTTCTCAAACTATAATAGGCAAAAAGGAAGCAGCTGAAGATCTTCTTAAAATAAATATTCTGCCTTAGGAGAGCTGGGTGAAGACTTAGATTCTGCATTTCTAATTAGTTTCAGGCAATGCCTAAGTTCCTGATCTTTGCACCTTATGTGGATGAGGAACTGGAGTACATACTATGATTCCACTTCGTTTTTCTTTATCTCCTTTTTCTCCCGCAGTTGACCTATCTTTTAACTGAGGCAGGTCAGAGTGGATTGTGATATTAAAGGGATGAGTTTAAGGATAACTTTTACAAAACTTTGCTGCTTCCAAATCAACTGAAAAGAAGTTACATGTTTTTTTTTTTCAGTCAAGATGGCTCATGGGCTACAACAGAAATCACAAAATCATTGGTAATATGCACTGAGTTTTTTTTCTTTTAAGTTTTATGTAGTTTTGCTGATAAAGGTAGGAAACTTGGAATTCTCCACCAACCTGCAAGTTTATTATCCTTAATATGTCTCTTAGTTTGAAAACAAGTGCAATTATTACTTGGTTTGGAAAAAAAAGTATATAGGATACAAATAAATGATTCAACACAATTGTAATGATACTTCTGGATTATCAGATTAAATGTATACAGTGTTTTTCTGGTAATTATGTGGTTTATCATCGCCTACAAATCCATGCATTCCTTGATGGCAAGGACTTTGCCTCATACTTACCCTGTGCACTCTACAGAGTCCAGCAATTTCTGAGTGCACGGTGGCAGTCCGGACATCTGGTGCAAACTTGTCTGCTCTTATCTCTGCATTCTTCTGCTTTATTTTGTAAACAAGATGCTTAAGTATAAGTCCCGTCCTGCATGGAGAGCTGCAGTTAAGGGTGCACATGTGGTTCCAGTTTTCACTTCCTACGAAACATTTGTTTTGAGGTGACTCTTGTCCTGTTTACTTTTGCATAGAGCCTTGTGTAGTGCTTGAAAGGGAGCCTGATAAGAACTATTGTACAGTGCTTTAGAAACAAATTATGTCACTTTTAGGATTGTAAACATTGGCTAAATAATTTGTTGAGGTTTGGGGATGAGTTTATTATACTATTCTCCTTCTGTGTACATTTGAAATTTTGCAAAATTAATCTAAAAGAAGCAGAGAATCAAAACAAGAGAAAACACTATTTACAAGGTTAAGTGAGTATAAAACCAGAGAAATGAAAATGGAAATACAGATATGCATGGATGTATCTATTAATAAATTAAGGCATATGTGTGTAATTTGGTAGTTTAAAATCTTACAAAAGTATCTACTTGAAAAATTATTCCTCAAGACTAAACAGGTCAAGCTTTTATAGATTTTTATCACTGTTTTGATCTATTCAAATAGGTTTAAAATGGTTAAAAAATGTGAGGGGATATTTCAAAATGGTATTTGGGGTTTGGCTATTATATGGACCCATCAGTTCTGGCATTGCTCACATGTTGAATCTGATCTGTCATTTAACATTGTCCACCAAGAAAGACTACATGAGGGCTTGGAATGATCAAAGCAAATGTAATACTACTGTTTGTGAAACAATGGATTAGTCATTTATGCCCTTATTTTAACAACAAACATTAAGGGCATATTTTATAAGACACTATTCTAAGGACTTCAGGAAAAGCAAGATACATTAGGTTTGTTCTTTCCTCAGCATCTTGTAGTTTAATTAAGATGATTTCACTTGTGTATTTAACTGTAACACAAAGAGACTTCCTGTCCCAGCCGGAAGTTATAAAGGAAGACTAGGAGGTGGGCAAAGTACTTTTGCCTAGATAGGAAGGATGCTCAATTGATGATGGACCAATGAAAGTATCTTCACATTAAAAAGACCTGTAGACATGCCAGTGTGAGAAATGTTATTTTCTTTCTTTTTTTAACTACTTGATATAACAACAGCTTTTATTTATTTGTTGAAGTATAGTTGGTTTACTATATTTTAAGTGTACAGCAAAGTGATTCAGCTGTATATATATCTATATCTATTCTTTTTCAGATTCTTTTCCATTATAGATTATTACAAGATATTGAGATTTATTATTTTCTGACCTGAACACATCTTACCCTTTAGGTTTTACTCATTTAGATAGACATTAATAAACATAAGCAGATCAATACTGTGATTTAACATTGTAGTACCAGTCGTAGATGATAAACTATTGAGTATACAAATACAGTTACAGACCTGTATGTACAGTATAATTCAGATTTTTAATAATTCATGTATTTCTATACATACCAATGTAGATTTGGGAAATTTTAAGCAAGATATACCCCAAACTATAAGAGTAAGTCTAGGGGAGGGAATTAGATGAAACAGGGAAGGGGATTCTTCTTAGGTCAGCTTTGGAAGATTTTTACTTTTCTTTTTAGTATTTTACAGATTAAAGAGTTATGATTTTAATTCCAGTATAGAACAGTCTTTACAAAGTATTTAGTCCACATTTCTGTCTTCAGAAAAAATAATAAAATCATGTGGAGAGGCTTTTCTTATTTTTGGGTTTAGATTTTCCTTTTATTTAAGCAAAACACTGTAGTATGTTTGCATATTGTTGCTGATATAACAATGCTGGAAGGAAAATACACCAAAATAAATAGTGAGTTGTGTGAGACTGGAGAGATTATAGGTGACCTGTTTTGTTTTCCTCATAGTCTAAATTTTCTATAATGTGATTTTTTTATGTTTTGATAAAAATTTATTTAAAGAAAAAACAAAAATCATCTAAAATATATTGGCTTATATAATGACATGCTTATACATTCAAGACGATTACAAGGTGACATTTACAATGCATTTCGAGACTATTACAAGAATAAACTTACAATTAGCTATGTCTTCTAAAATATAAATCACTTTTATGCATTATACCATACATGAGTAATTAACAAGTTAATGATAACCAACTTGGAGAAGACACTTATTCTACTAAGTAAGCACTGCATTCTCATTAAAACTGTAACACACAAAAGGATGTTTCCTAAACATCTGCTAGAAGAGCCAAGGTGTTTGGTTATTCTTTTTCCCCCTAAAAGTCAATGGTAAATAGGGTTATAACATTGTCAGATATAAACATATTTTATTAGGAAGTGTTCATTATGCATTTTCCACTCTAGTTACTGGACAGATGCACACAATAGGAAGATCAACGACCCTGGTTTTAGATCTAGGTCCACAGACAAACATACCAGGTGGATTATCTCTTAGCATGTCACTTAAGCTCTGTGTCAGTTTCCTAATTTGTTTAAAAAAATAAATCTCTCTATCTGCTCTATTTTTGTCAAAGAAACCTATGGCATGGATGGGAAGGGGTGGTCAGTGTTATTAGAGTGAGGGGATGGTTGAGGGCGAGAAAGGAACTAATATTTGATTGTCTTCTCAGTGATGGCAGTGCTAGGCTTCACAGACGTAAGTAAAGCTGGATATGAGGACGGAGACATTACTTGGACCTCTGCGCTGCCTTCCCACCAGTCTGAGATGGTTTCCTGGGCCCTCGCTAGCCTCCCTCTAGCTCCATCAGCAACGGCTGGGACCTCCTCCGTTAGCAGGCGTCTGGGCGCAGGCACAGAGCGGGTCTCTCCTGCCCCAGGTATCTCAGAGCGGGGCATTGCAGGGGCTGAGAGTGGGGCAAGCCTTTTACCCACTGGGGATCCAGGTAAGAAGTGCATTCCTGAGGACTTGGGTTGGAGTGTTGGGCTAGGAGGAGGGGAAGATGCCTGGCTCAACACCCCAGCTGCTAAGATAGGCCTGGCGTGTGGGCTGAGCGGCTGGTAAGAGTGGCTGCGCTGCTGGCCGCTATAAGCTCCCACATGCAGCTACGCAGGCGCCACGTGAAAAGTGCCAGGTGAGGCGGGGCGGGCGCGGCTGGTGGCAGCGCGTTTACTCCTGCGCTTCTAGGAGCTCAAAGGAAAAATACCCGGAGAGACCAAGGAAGAAAGGTGAAAGTTTTGTGTTTTAGGATCTATAATGACACATTGTACTGGCTTTTGGAACCAGGTGCCCCCATATTTTCATTAGGTACTGAGCCCTGCAAATTATTTAGCTTATGTGTCAAGACATGCATTAGATTGTTGAAGAGGTTAGATATAGGATGCGTCTGGTAACGTGGTGAGTTCTGATAAACAAAGGCATCAGGAAGGAAACTGGGCACCTTCAAAGTAAAGAAAAAAAATGGAGGGAAGTTTTGGAAGAGACTGCTAGTCTTGCCAGAATCGTGAGCAGAGTCCTTTCATTTTACTTTTGCTTTTCTTTCCCCATCTTGAGAACTCCTGGCTAATTCTGGGGGGTGGTTTGTTCCTTTGATCTTGGAGATTTTTTTGAGGATTCTTTCGCCAAGTTCTTGGAAAGTGGTATGGCGATGCAAGAGCAGTCAGAGAAAAGACGCTAAAGCTAGCAGATCTTTTGCAGTGCTCCATCCGTGTGGTCAGCTGAGCAGTGTTTCGATACAGATTGAAAAGGTGGCTGTGAAATATTAGAACTGAAAGGCTGCTTAAAGTGCCTTTACCCCAGCGTACATTTTACCAGGTAGATTTCTTGTTCACTGTGTGTGTTTGAACTTCAAAGTAGAACAGGGCAAAGGTGGCATGAACCTGTGAAAAGTTTAAGGCTCTCAGTAGAAGGAGAAAAAATAATAACCTTAGCCTTGGGGGAAACCCTATTTTGTGCAGATGGTTGGATGGCCTCACCGACTGAATGGACATGTGTTTGAGCCGGCTCCGGGAGTTGGTGATAGGGAAGCCCGGCGAGCTGCAGTCCATGGGGTCGCAAAGAGTCAGACACGACTGAGAGACTGAACTGAACTGAACTGAACTGATTGGCTTAACTAAAGGAGTTTACATAGCTCGTTGAGAAACATTTTCCAGATTAGCCGCTGTTTTCTCTTATCTAATTTTTACCTTTGCCTCTAACCCATGAGCAGTAAACTCAGAAATCTTACGGTTTTACAGCTAACAAGATAATTCATGAATGTAATATGTTTGGTCTGGAGAAATCTATTTTTATTCATCGCATGGTACATAGAGTGCATTGTACTTTCTTCCAAGTAACTTTTGGAAGATATCTGGCAAAATAATTCAATATGACTAGCAGTTATTTTTTGGAGACTGGTATTGTTTTGACACGGAGAGCATTGAAAACATATGGTCTTTCATGTCTCTTGCCTTGTGCTTTCCTTAAAAATGTTTATATTTGCTTATGGTAAAATGCATTAAGTTTCATAATCCTGAACAACCTTCTGGTACACAGATTCACTTTCAAGCAGTGCAACTGGGGAAACAGAAGTTTTTACAAAAAAAGATGAAATTTTCTTATGTAGCTATGCATTTTATACAGTATAGGTGCCAATTTTGATCTTTATTTTTTTTCCCCTAATGTTCAAATTCCAAAGCAACTGTATAAATTATCTCTATGCCACCTCTCCAATAGCTTATATGCTCCATCAGTGAAAGTTTGGCCAGAATCTGTTGGCTCCAAAGTTAGGACAAAGTCTGAACTCATTTACAGGCCTTCTACCATCGTCACTGACCCTTGTGATTTTGATGGTGAGCGTTTCCTAGGTGCACTGCAGAGTGACATGGCTCGATTGAATGGTTTTCCTTGACACAGGATGACTATAAAAAGTACATTTTTGTCATATACTGTGATTGATCTGTTGGGCGTTGTTGCTAGCACTATTTCCTTTATGTCCAGAATCAGTAATCTTTCTTTTTCATATGTGTATATTTAAATCACAGAAGTAAGAGGTAGTTTTGATTGTGATCACCAACAGTGGAAATCTAACGTAAATTTTGAAAACATCTTAATGTATGTATTATAAAAAGAGGGATTGTTTTTGGGTATACTGAAATCAAATCTGAGATTTCATGTTAGTTGGGCAAGCTTTACATTTTTATTTATTTTGTTATGTGTTACAATTTAATAGAGCACATGCCGTCTTTTAAAGCCAAATAGACACTTTTACTTTGTTGGTTTTTTATTTTAATTGATGGCAAATTCAGCCTAAAACAGTAACTAGTACTAAATTTAGAACAGTCGTATCATGGTGGTGATGACGTTATACCAAAAGAGAATTCTGAGACCCCACTCTAAGATTGGAAAATACTTTATTATATTCAGAGTTGAAAGTTTGCAGCTTGTCTTTTTAAAGCCCCTTTATATTCCAGCTATGTCTTAATTTCTTGATTTGTTAAAATTGTGTTTCTTTTAGAGAACTTTAGCATACCAAAGTAAGATTTTAAGAGATATCCCCTATCCCCAAATTTATAAAAACACCAGTTGTAATATCAGTGTAACTAATGCCCAAATGCTCATCTTATAATGAATGTGGTTTTCTAAGCACACAATTTTCCAGTACTTTGGGCCAATTTTCAACAAAAAAATTATTTAATCTTTATTTGAGGTATTAGTTTAAGGCAAAACAGCTTCACTCTTAGTACTTTGGAATTCATTCAAGAATCAAATTGTTACAAGTGATTCAATCTGTTCACTGTCTTGGGTTTTTCAGAGATTATCCACCTGTAGTAAATTGAAGAACCAAAAAAGGCTGTATTGTTAGAACATTTTCCAATTGGACCATTAAATACTTTCTGGAGATTTCTTCTCTGAAATTGATGGGCATGGCATGCACTGTTCTGTTTATTATGAGGAGAAGATAATAATAGCAACAAAGAGACAATCATTAGGATGTACAGATGTTCCCATATAGACAGCATATGAATTCTCAAGGTTAAAGCACTTTAAAAAGGGTTTTACTTTTTGGAAGTTACATGGGCATAGAGAAGGGAGAATCAGGCCAATACTTATTAGTATGATTAAACCATTCTTACAAAGGGTCTAACTACAATAGAAACAAGTCATCCAGAGCCTGATTGAAGTGAGGTAATGAATATAATAAGCTTCAGAAGCAAGAGAAAACAAAGTGCTTCCAACTGGTTCAGTTTAATAAGTATTAAAATTAGAGGGTGCTCATCTTGGAATATTTAGTACCATCACCATTTTCAGATGTTACTCTAAAAATTCCTACAAGTACTGTGGGACCTAGGTAAAGAGTAATTCTGATTATCCAGTTTCATTATGAACATTTCATTCCCAAGGAAGAAATAATAGAACTTGTGAAAAGTACATGCCATAAAGTCATCAGAAAGAGTATGTCTCTCTGTTTTGCAAATTCTTGATATTCTGGATGTGCTTCTTATGATCTTAATTGCCTGAAATCTGTTTGGCATGCTTTGTAATCTCTCCAAGTCAATAAAATATTTGTCTTTTGAACATAATTCTGTTCAGATTCAGCTAGTACAGCAGATTTCCGAGTCTGATATTGAATGGTTTTAGTTCAGAGCTTTGCAGACTGGGAATATTTTTGTAGTGAAAGCTACAAAGAAGGGAGATTTGCCCTATAAATGTATATTCTAAAAATCAGTCAAAACTAAAGAAATTTAGGTCAAATATCTCAAAGTACATGTTTAGTTCCTCAGTTTTAGAAGTTGTAAAAAATATAGTTAAAATATTTTTTCTTACTACAAACCTCTTTTCAGTATATCAGGATGAACAGAATTCAGCTGAAGAAGAACAATCAGTGTATCTTTGGAGGATAAGCATTTCTGATGGATTTTGTTTTATTTAGACCTGTTCCAGCGGAATGCAGGTATGAGTCTGGAAGCTGGACGCTGGCCCACATAACCTGTGTGTCCTTCCTCTAAGGAGGTTTGGTTAAGAACAGTATCTGAGCCACAAAAAGAGATTATTCCATTTTAAGGCAGTTTTGAGTTTTTGAGAAACTTTGTATCACTGCCTCTTGCTTGAATAAGGGAATCTGACAAATACCAAAATCCACGGAAATGCTGGTCCCTCTTGAAAAACCAGTAGAAGGCAATGACCCTAAAACTCTGTGCAAGGAGCAACTGAAAGAGGTCCCTGGCGATTTCTCTTGACTACCTAGAAATTCTTCAAAGTCATATCTTGTTCCTAAGAAGCAATCTCTAGGCATAGCCTGACGAGAAGCCTTGGAAGATGGCCTTCACCTGAGGGCTTATTTTTATCAGTCATTCTGGAACCTAGTTCTAGGGGAAATGAACAGAAATCAAGGTCTTCTGTGAAGTCAGACAAGACTCTTACTCATCCCAAACATAGAATTTAGAGAAGCATTACAAAAAAAAAAAAAAAAAGTGGACCATTTCTATAGAGTATCTTAAATTGTCAGATCTGGAAATTTCACAGAACTAGAAATTATTTAGTCTAATCCAATCACCTCCTTTTCCTATGCCTTAAGTACTGGACTGATTTAGTGATGTAATTGCCAAGGCTTATTTATGTGACAGGGTGAAGTGAGTGGCCATCTGGCAAACTGTGACTTAAATTCCCATTTCCCTGCCTAATTATCAATTGTCCTTTTGAAGATTATTTCTTTCTAATAGACCTATTAAAGACATGCCCATAACCCAGTATTGCACACCCTTCACACATGACATCTCATGAATTCCTAAATTAACAAGTGAGATGTTTTTACAACTTTCAACATTTTTAGCAATCTTTTCAACTTTCCATAAAATTTTCTCTCAGTGACCGATTTTTACTCTGACTAGAGTATAGGTGAAAAATGTTTATTCCTTGCTTTTATTTCTGTGTAAAATATTTATATCATTCTAAGACACTAAGTCACAGCTGGGTTGAACATTCTCATCTTACAGACAAGCTGGCTTTCATTGGCTTCTATTTCCAATTCCAGGGTTCAGTATCTTGGAGAAGAGAAATTGGAAATGGAGCTATATGCATATGTATGTGTGTGTGTGTGTATTTATTTATTAATAAGAGGAATGTTTACAAAATGCTGACTCTTTGCCAGGCCTAGTCACTTTTCTCTTTGGTCTGAGTACCGCTGAATTTTGTGAGGCTGAAAATACAAATGTTAACCAGGTGTCTACTGTGTCTCTATGGAGAAGACAATGGCACCCCACTCCAGTACTCTTGCCTGGAAAATCCATGGATGGAGGAGCCTGGTGGGCTGCTGTCTATGTGGTCGCACAGAGTCGGACACGACTGAAGTGACTTAGTGACTGTGTCTCTAAATTAGCCTAGTGTAAAATATTTTGGGCTTCTCAGGTGGCTCAGTGGTAAAGAATCCACCTGCCAATGCAGGAGACGTAGGTTCGATCCCTGGGTTGGGAAGATCCCCTGGAGGTGAAAATGGTAACCCCCTCCAGTATTCTTGCCTGGAACATCCCATGGACAGAAGAGCATGGTGGGCTACAGGCCATGGTGTTGCAAAGAATCAGACATTACTGAGCATACACACACAAGATATTTTGACAAAATATTTTTTAATTTCAGGAAGTACTTCACAATACACCATCTCCTCTGTCTAATCTGTTCATCCAGAATTGCCACATGGTTGACTTAGTCATCACTGCATTTCTAGTTGTCCTGTTAGTGGCATCCGTGTCACATGTTCTCCAGTTGTCTATTTATTTATTTCATTCTCACAGCTTCCATGAGCTAATGTGGCTAATTCTCAAATCAAATACATAAGCATTTTTTTGGTAAGCAGTCACTGTACATTGGGCTTCCCTTGTGGCTCAGCTGGTAAAGAATCCACCTGTAATGCAGAAGATCCAGGGTTTGATCCCTGGGTTGGGAAGTTCCCCTGGAGAAGGGAAAGGCTATCCACTCCAGTATTCTGGCCTAGAGAATTCCGTGGACTATGTAGTCCATGGGGTTGCAAAGAGTCGGACACGACTGAGCAATTTTCACTTCGCTTCATTGTACATTACGCATTTCCCCAGTTAGGCCTCTCAAGGAATGTAAGATCTAGTATTACCCTTCTATAGATGATTAATCTGATTCCAAAACCCAAGCTATGTTGGCTGCAGAAACCGCTGCACCTCTAGGATATTTAGCAGGCAACACAAACCCACCGTACTCCAAAGCAAATGATAATCTCCCTTGGGAAAATCGGCAACAGCTCCAGATTTTACTCAACTCTGTTTCTTTTAGTGGAACCACCATCCTAGTCTGGCCTGAGATCTCAGTGTCATTTTTAATGGCTTGCTGTTTCACCATCTCTTTTTCCAGTTCAGTAGTCTGGTCCTTTCTCTGCAGTATCTCTGATAGGTGTCTTTTTCTTTATATTGCCCCTCATGTCCTGAAACCCCAACTATCTTTACCTCTTACTTGAATACTAAATTGGTCTCTAATTTAGTGTTATTTTTTCCAATCTCTCTTTTTCCTCTGTAATTAATTTTATTTTCCTTTTCTAGCTTAAACTTAAATCACAACTCCAATTAGTCATTTAAATCCTCAGAATATTTCATAGCTTCGTTACTGGCTACCAAATGAAGAACAGATGCTTCTAGCTGATACTCAGTGTCTTCCTTTATTGCTCAGTTGCTAAGTCATGTCTGACTCTTTGAGACCCCGTGGCCTGCAGCACACCAGGCTTCCCTGTCCTTTTCTATCTCCTGGAGTTTGCTCAAGTTCCTGTCCATTGCATTGATGATGCCATCCAACCATCTCATTCTCTGTTGGCCCCTTCTCCCCCTGACCTCAATCTTTCCCAGAATCAGGGATTTTTTCCCCAATGAGTCAGCTCTTCACGTTAGGTGACCAGAGTATTGGAGCTTCAACTTCAGTATTAGTTCTTCCAATGAATATTCAGAGTTGATTTTCTTTAGGATCAAACCAGTCTTCCTTTCTGGTGGAGATTAAAAAACAAACAAACCTCAAACACCTGCCCTCATCAGACATATATGAAGCAAGGTTTGAGCAGAGCTTTCACCTTTATTACAAACAACAACCACGTGCCATCCTGGACATAATAAATGGTAACTGACACTTGCAGAGACAACAGGAAGTATGAGGACCTGAAGGCATCAGTAGAATTTGTACACTGTCCAGGGGTCCACTTCTGCTGTCTCCACTGACCTGTGGGAAGGCAGGCTCAATGTTGTTGCCAGAACTTTAGATTTTTTCAAGAGAAGCCAAACTCTTAGACTTTTATATGCAATTCTCCCATTTTTAAAATACTGGTAGCTGCTTCATTACAGCTAGCTTTCGCTCCCTCTCCCTCTTTCTGTGTCTCTCTTTCTGCAGTTAGAAAACAAAGCTAAACACTGACCAGGTCAAATAAATCATCAGGTAGCTGCATTGTTTGTGGTCTGGAAACGTGCTTCCGCTGTAAGTAGTATGTTTCTCTCACTCCCCTACGTGGGCTGTATGTTCCATTCCCGACCTTTCTCCCAACCTGACTTCTGTGGTCTTGTCTCTCTGCCTTTGTTTTTGTAGTTCTTATCTGCAGAAAAACCTCCTTTATATCCAGTCTATTGAAGCCTTACCTACTATTGCAGTCTATCTAAATTCTCTGTCCTCCACAAAGTCTCTCCTGATCTTCTCAGCCAGGCATCTTCCTTTCTTACACACTTGAGTCTTCTCTTCTGTGGTCCATTTCTTCACTCTGCCTTGCATGTTGGCTGGTGTCACTGATCTCCTACTTGACTGGAAAATGCATGATGTAAGGACATCTCTGGAGCCTCACAGTCTTTGTCAATAGCTTCTAAATATAGCTGCACTTCAACAAATCTTATTTTGAACTTGCCAAGAATGGGAGGAAGAATCTCTGTTTTTTGGATATTTTTGTTTCAATTTAGAAATTGCAGGTCACCTGCTTCTTATCTAAAGAAGATGGGTTCATCTAGTCCTCTTCTTTCTTGCACAGCCAAGATAGCATTTCACCATATCTATGAAAACTCACCTTTGTAACCCAAAGTGTAAGATGGCATCTGCTTGCTTTAAGGAGAAAAAACATCATTGTACAGGAACATCTTCTGGTATATGGAAAATCAATCCGAGCCAGGATCCTTTCTCAGTAACAGGATCCTAGCCCACTCCTTTCTCAATAATAAGGCTTCAGATTTGCTCATTCTTGTTCTCATTTAGAGCACGTGTATTCTTTCAGACCCTGTGAGGTATCGCTCCGTCTTCAGAATCAGTGCTCTGAACTTGAAGTTTCCCTGCTATGCCACATCAAGTTCTGGACTGCGTCTACAGACCAGCAGGCGGGCTACCACATAGCCAGTGAATGACCACAGAGTACACTGGAAACTTGGTCATGCATATTTAAAAGCACTCAGCCTGAGCACATTTTTATCGATGAATAATAGGTGCTTTTACATACCTATAGCCCCACACAGCAGTTTAAAAGCAAACCTGCTGCAGCAGTTAGATCCTCAACTTTCAGTTATAGAAAAGCCTTTCAGAAAGCAGTGCTCCTGTATAATCCTAATTCTTGTGCTCTAATCAGCTTGAGGGTTTTAGTTATAGTTTAAGAAACTTTGCTCAAGCCAGGACATGCCCTAAACTATCTTCTCGTGAGCAGAGTTACAGTTCTGTTTGTATCTGGCATAATATACATCAAAACCTGTTAAAAATATTCAGTGTAACAGTATTCAAGAAAATCTAAAAGAAAAATACCAGTCTCCCAACCACCTAACATGCAATCATTAATTTGATTTCTTGTTTCCTTTCAGTATTTCTTCAAATCTGAGAATATATTTTACCTAGTGTCAAGCATACTTTGTGTGGTAAGCACACATTATGAACTGCAGTTTTATTTTATATCAAATATTTTTAACCCAACAAAAATGATTCAGGTATATGCCAGTATATTGTTGCATCTTTTAATGGAAAGGGATCTAGAGCTATAATAGGACCTGCATGTGTATATTCTGAGGTTTTTAGTTCCTTGAGGGATTAAGAAAAAAGTCTTAAAGTAGCAATAACCTCACCAACCATATGTGTTTAGCCTCACACTTCAATGGCTTGTTATTTGCCAGTGCTAGAAACACAACCCTGCGATGAGTTATGCACAATAGAGACTCATATAGAAACTAAACTACTGCGAGACAGGTGCTGGCCAGTATTCATCTTTAAATGGGTTTAACTTCTATCCATGAAAAATTTCAATCTTAAAAACTAATTGACACTGATGCCTTATCAGCCAGTCCTGAGTCCCGCACGGTCCAGGTGGCATTTCCTGAGGGAATACTGGGACTTCTCTGAAGTAGAGAGGCTCACAGGGATATCTCCCTTCCTTGTTGACTTTCAATATATTGAACAGCATTACATTTTGTGCACTTAGTTAAGTAGGTTTATGGATTATATTTTTTAGTTAAAAAAATAACTCACAATGGACAATTAGCTTAAAATTTCACAAAAGTAGAGTGTTGAAGATAATACTGATAATAACAAGCACATTGTAACAAACACAAAAATTTTTTTGCATAATTAGTGGAGGAGAAATATATATGATTCATTTAAATGTATTATTAAACAGTGTTTTTCATTCTCAGTAATTCCTTTCTACAGGAATTACTGTTTTTTAAAGGCTACTGCTCCAACACAAGCTTCACTGTGATGTGGGGCAGCACAGAATATCTGTGCCTTTATGGCCAGGAGCTTTGAAGCTGTGAACGATGAATCTGGGACTCCAAAGCCCCTTGGATGGGGTGCAGCAGCTGCAGTGGGGGACCTTGGGGACTCCATGGAGCAGGCATGGGGGACATATGCTGGGGATAGGATGGATGCTCAACCCACTGCTGCTGTTTCTTCAGTTGTGTCCGACTCTTTGTGACCCCATGAATCGCAGCACACCAGGCCTCCCTGTCCATCACCAACTCCTGGAGTTCACTCAGACTCATGTCCATCAAGTCGGTGATGCCATCCAGCCATCTCATCCTCTGTTGTCCCCTTCTCCTCCTACCCCCAATCCCTCCCAGCATCAGAGTCTTTTCCAATGAGTCAACTCTTCGCATGAGGTGGCCAAAGTACTGGAGTTTCAGCTTTAGCATCATTCTTTCCAAAGAAATCCCAGGGCTGATCTCCTTCAGAATGGACTGGTTGGATCTCCTTGCAGTCCAAGGGACTCTCAAGAGTCTTCTCCAACACCACAATTCAAAAGCATCAATTCTTTGGCGCTCAGCCTTCTTCACAGTCCAACTCTCACATCCATACATGACTAGTGTAGTTCTGGCCAATAGACTTTAAGAAAGACAGAGCAAATCCAGAAAATAGAAAAAGGAAATCATAAACTACTGAAGCAAAGTAAATGGTGGGTAGTGGGTAGGAGGAGATCACATTTTTGAGAGAGAAAAAAAAATCTAGTGTTTTGCAATCTGAAAGTCAGTGTGATAGTTTATTTGAAACCTCTTAAACCTTACTAAGGGATTCCCTTATGGCTCAGCTGGTAAAGAATATGCCTGCAGTGCAGGAGACCTGGGTTTGATCCCTGGGTTGGGAAGATTCCCTGGAGAAGGGAAAGGCTACCCACTCCAGTATTCTGGCCTGGAGAATTCCATGGACTGTATAGTCCATGGGGTTGCAAGGAGTCAGACACAAGTGAGTGACTTTCACTTCTCCTTTTTCCATGTCTGTCCATAGACATTGGATGGAGAAATATCTGAATACCTTTTTTTTTTCTTTACTATGTAACACATTAGTGCCTTGGGCAGCACATTCTTTCTCACTATTCCTGTAAGTAGAAGATACTCACAGTAAAGATTAAAATATCACTTCCTCAAGAGTAAACCTTTATTTTCTTTTTCAGGTACCAATCCAACTGATTCTGCCTTATAAAGGCTTTTGAATATCACTCTTCTCCCCCTGTTCCTAGTTCGGGCCAGTGTATCCTTCCTGGATTACTGCAGTAGTTTCCTACCTGGTCTTCTTGTATCCTGTCTCATTCTCTTTTAGTCTATTCCAGTATCAGGACACACACCACTCTGTAATCTGGTCCTCCATTTCGCTCACATTTTTTCCCACCATCCAACACAGTAGATGGCATGCAGAGGATAGAGAATAAATATTTCTTGTGTAAACTGAGGAATATAGATCTTTGCCCTCTTTCCTCCTCCATTATACACCACTCCAACTTCCCTTGAATGAGGAAGCTCTCTGGCTAAAACAGATGAGTTATGAAGCATGGCTGCAAGAGCAAGCGTGTGAGGAAACAGATACACATATGCTCCTCAGATGAACTTCTTGACATCACCAATTTGGAGATTATGATCAAATGCCAAGACTGTTGTCATTACCTTCTAAAAGTTCTAGGAGAGAACATTTCTGCTTTTTCATTTCTTGAATTAGTCAATGCTGTACTATGTAGGGGCCTTTCCTGGTGGCTCAGACAGTCAAGTATCTGCCTGCAATACAGGAGACATGGGTTCAGTCTCCAGGTCAGGAAGATCCCCTGGAGAAGGGAATGGCTACCCATTCCAGTATTCTTGCCTGGTTAATTCCATGGACAGAGGAGCCTGGTGGCTACAGTCCATGGGGTTGCAAAGAGACAGACATGATTAAGCAACTATGTAGAGTGAATAATTAGCTACAGGTTTATGAATGGTTTTTGTTAGGCTGATTCAAATTTATAGCTTTATGTCTTTATATTCTGTATATTAGTCTGCCCATGATACTTCACTAACTTTTACTTAATTCTAAATTAAATATTTCTTGTTCAATTTCCAGGAATTTGGCTGGTCACAGTAGCAATTTTAAACTTAAAATTGCCAAGTGCAGAGCATAGTGTGTCTAAAGCTGTGCTTTTCTATATCATTTTAATTTCAGTGTGGATAATCATAATTTCATAATGGCCATAAGATCATGGCATTTGGTCCCATCACTTCATGGCAAATAGATGGAGAAACAGTGGAAACAGTGGCAGACTTTATTTTGCTGCTGCTGGTGCTGGGGGACTCCAAAATCACTGCAGATGGTGACTGCAGCCATGAAATTAAAAGATGCTCACTCCTTGGAAGGAAAGTTATGACTAGCCTAGACAGCATATTCAAAAGCAGAGACATTACTTTGCCAACAAAGATCCATCTAGTCAAGGGTATGATTTTCCAGTGGTCATGTATTGATGTGAGAGTTGGACTATAAAGAAAGCTGAGTGCTGAAGAATTGATGCTTTTGAACTGTGGTGTTGGAGAAGACTCTTGAGAGTCCCTTGGACTGCAAGGAGATCTAACCAGTCCATCCTAAAGGAAATCAGTCGTGAATATTCATTGGAAGGACTGATGCTGAAGCTGAAACTCCAATACTTTGGCCACCTGATGCAAAGAACTGAGTCATTAGAAAAGACCCTGATCCTGGGTAAGATTGAAGGCAGGAGGAGAAGGGGATGACAGAGGATGGGGTAGTTGGATGGTATCACTGATTCAATGGGCCTGAGTTTGAGTAAACTCTGGGAGTTGGTGATGGACAGGGAAGCTGGCGTGCTGCAGTCCATGTGGTTGCAAAGAGTTGGACACGCCTGAGCGACTGAACTGAATCATAATTAGATGAACAAATTTCAAAAGCTTCTTGAGTCTTTTAAAAAGTAATTTTGTGCATACACTTTCTGATTATTTATACAAATGGAAATGTACTTATATTTTAAAATTTGACATTATATTCTCCTGAATTTTCCTTATCACTAGGAACATGGAGCCCATGGCATGTGCAGAACTTCAGTTCAGTCGCTCAGTACTGTCTGACTCTTTGCGACCCATGGACTGCAGCATGCCAGGCCTCCTTGTCCATCAGCAACTCCCAGAGCTTTCTCAAACTCATGTCCATCGAATCAGTGATGCCATCCAACCACCCCATCCTCTGTCACCCCGTACTCCTCCTGCCTTCAATCTTTCCCAGGATCAGGGTCTTTTCTAATGAGTCAGTTCTTCACATAAGGTGGCCAAAGTATTGGAGTTTCAGCTTCAGCATCAGTCCTTCCAATGAATATTCAGGACTGATTTCCTTCAGAATGGACTGGTTGGATCTCTTTGCAGTCCAAGGGCTCTCAGGAGTCTTCTCCAACACCACAGTTCAAAAGCACCAATTCTTCAGCACTCAGCTTTCTTTATAGTTCAACTCTCACATCCATACATGACTACTGGGAAAAACATAGCTTTGACTAGATGGACCTTTGTCGGCAAAGTAATTTGTAAATAGAGTAATTTGTAATTTGTAAAGCAAAGTAATTGTGCAGCATAGTAACCCACACAATAAAGGTTGTTGGCAAGAAGAAAAAGAAAGGAAAATAATGTCTCTAGTTTTTTAAAAAATAAGTGTTATTTCTGTTATCAGCTTCCCAAGCCCTTGGTGAATCATTGAAGGCATCAGCAATAGTTTCAAAACAAATTTTAAAATGGTATTGTGATCTGATATGCATTGTCAAAATTTTTCCTGAGATTAACTTCATGTTTATTGTCCAAATGTATTTCTTTTGTATAAAATAATTATTCCTTTATCCCATTTTTCTGTTTTTTCCTTGTTGATTATACAAATCAACTTGGTGTATTCTTGATACTGTCACCTTCCACGCCTTTTGTCATTTTGTGGCTAGTTTTGCCCTTTTCTTTAAGTGTCTTTTAGTTGTAATATGATTTTAACTATCAATATCTTTCTTTATGAATTAAGCCATTTATACATAAACATGCACACACATATTGAAACCTGATATTTAACCTGTGAGTGAAGTCACTTAGTTGTGTCTGACTCTTTGCAACCCCATGGACTGTAGCCCACCAGGTTCCTCCATACGTGGAATTTTCCAGGCAAGAGTACTGGAGCGGGTTGCCATTTCCTTCTCCAGGGCATCTCCCCAACCCAGGGATCGAACCTGGGTCTCCTGAATTGCAGGCAGATGCTTTACCATCTGAGTCACCAGGGAATATACATGTGAGTTATATGCATATTTCTAAGTATTATTTTTATGATTCTAAACCTCATTATTTGAAAAGCCTATTATTTGTGGGGCAGGGGAAAACAAAACATTTATACCACATTGATTACAAGTGATCTTCTGAGTAGAGATTTGTCCAATAAAAAGTAATGTTCATATTGAATAAATAGTGCATTTTACATTTATTTATTATATGCAAAACTCCAACTACAAAGATTCTCCTGACACTTTCCTGTTTATCCCAGGCCAAAAAATTATACACAATGACAATGTATATTCTCTCTAGAGATAATATCTTCTGATAATTACCTGACATTTGTAGGAAGATGTCTAGTGATGGATCCAAAATGTAAGAAATCACTTCATATTATCTTTTGAGTCGCAACATAAATGCCAGAACATAAAAATCATAGCACTGGCTAATTACCAGGCACTGTTCTAAGCATCTCATAGGCATTAATCTATATAGTTCTCACAACCTCTCTATGAGGTGTGCACCATCCCTACTTATGTATGATAAAACTGACAGAGGTCAAGCAACTCGCCCCAGTTGTCCTGGAAAATACTGGAGCTGGAATCTGAATACAGGCTTACTGGGACACTTTTGAAAATGAAAGCGACTACTGCTCAAAACTCCTTGGATCATAGGTGTAACCAGCAGGGGGTTGGTACCAACCAATCTGTGTGGCCACCTAGCCATGAAACATCTTCCAAGGTTTTTTATCCCTTTGGAAACATAGTCTTTGTGGGTCTTGGCGTCCTTTAATATGTGAACATAGCTAGTCCTTTTCCTTTTTGCTTTGAGGAGTCATTCACACCTTGAGGCCCCAACGCCAAGCGAGACTCAGCACCTGGAGTCCTGCCAGAGTGGGCCTCATAGATTCCTTGCTCTATCTTCTCTGTGACGGCCTGGACCTCAGCCAGAGATGCCTCCATGCTAAATCTGTGTGTCATAAGGATTGGTCCTCGCACTGTGACCTCTTTTAGATAGAAATAAAGATGACACATCTAGGCCTTCATGCTGTGTAAGAGGAAGGAAATAAATACTGGGTTTTTGAAATATAGCTCAAGAGTGAGAGAGCAGTGAAGCTGAGACCATAGGGTTTCCAAGGCCTGATTTGGCTTTTCTGCTGATTTATCATCCTATATATTGTTGCTGTGTAAAAAAATCTGTGACGGGGCACAAATCAGCATTAGTCTTCTTAAAGCATCCTGAAAAGCGACCATCATTTACTACTATTTTTGTATAAAGATAAATTAAGTTTTCTCTTTCTTTGTCTCTTTCTTAATTGGGCTCATTTCAAGGTCAGGTATTATATATATTTAAATTTTAAAATTTTTCTATATATTATTATACTTTGACACATTAAAAAAAAAAATCTTTCTGGCTGTGGAGAAATGGCCCCTTCTGAGGCAAGCTAATTCTTAGAACCTTAGCAGAGGTTCCAGTGTGAGCATGCCTTTGTTATGTAAGTGAAAGTTGCTCAGTCATGTCCAACTCTTTGAGACCCCCATGGACTGTATAGTCCATGGAGTTCTCCAGGCCAGAATACCAGAGTGGGTAGCCATTCTCTTCTCCAAGGATCTTCTCATCCCAGAGATCAAGTCCCACAGGTCTCCGACATTGCATACGGATTCTTCACCAGCTGAGCCACCAGGGAAGCCCTCACCAGTTAAAGCAGCACCTCCTCTATCTGGTCCAATCACCCCAGGTACAATATACCCAACCCACTCCAGTATTCTTGCCTGGAGAATCCCATGGACAGAGGAGCCTGGTGGGCTACAGTCCATGGGGTCACAAAGAGTCGGACACGACTGAGCGAATTCACTTCACTTCACTTCGCTTCCCTCATCCCAAGGCCAAGTGCCAGGCAGCTAGAGGACCATCCCGATTAGTCCAAGGCCCTTTGAAATAATTCACATTAGCCAATGCTGACCCTTTACCTGCCCTATCTTGCTTTCTGCACATCGATAAAGATGGAGGCCCATACTTTCCTCCTCTCTTCTGCCTGTGACCACGTGGGTGATCTTCCATGCGGCCCTGCTGTGCCTCTCCCAAGACCTGTGAGCGTAATGAGCTTTGGCTTTCCGAATCTCTCTTCTGTCCTGCGCTTACGGCCAGTCAGCAAAGTGCTCTGGGCGTCGTTCTTTAACCAGCAGCAGCAGTGCCCGTCTGAGACATTTGCTCGTCTGACTGTCAGCTGCTCCACCTGTCCCTAACCTACAGCTCCTCGGCTGCCTGAATGCCTCATGCTGTTGTCTGAGGATGAGGAGTGACAACTGTGTCCTAACGAGAAAAATGGTACTGCATTGAAGCCGCAGTTCACTGTTAGGGCTGGTCCTGGTTCAAGTGCTTTTCATTCATAGAGAAGGACTACAACTGAAATGGGAAATTTGAAAACATTTTCTTGATTTAATAGGTTTCTTGGTTGTATTTTTTGATGAAGGGCTTTTAAAATTGACTCAACAATATTAGGCTTGTTGAGTAAAACATCTACACAGATGAGAAAAATCTGATCATTATCTTGTAATAAGCTACGAGTAGGGTTTTTTCTTTTTTTTNACTGAAATGGGAAATTTGAAAACATTTTCTTGATTTAATAGGTTTCTTGGTTGTATTTTTTGATGAAGGGCTTTTAAAATTGACTGAACAATATTAGGCTTGTTGAGTAAAACATCTACACAGATGAGAAAAATCTGATCATTATCTTGTAATAAGCTACGAGTAGGGTTTTTTCTTTTTTTTTGGCATTCTCTTATTGGCTTCATACAGAAGCCAGTAGATTTGGTTTGATATTTGACTTAATTTCCCTTAGGCATGTCCAGAAACAGAAGCTCTTAAACTCAGCCACAGCTATTAATCATATAGCAGGTGATTACTAAATGTGGAAGGAACAATAAAGGGAGTCACTGGTTATTTTTAGACTGTGATGTGATCCTTATTTTATCATGTTTTTCTGAATATTGGCATGCCTAAAATTCAAATGGGAAAATGGTTTTTCCTTGTACAATAGAGTGAAAAGTCATAGGTCAAGTTTATCTTAAAGCTACTTAACAGTTTGGTTTTACTAATAAGTAATATATTTTTAATATGCTATCAATAATGGTAAATAATTTGGGGAGAAGAACACTTTTTTACATTTTCATTTCATGGAGTCTTGGCTATTCAGGATGGTATTTCAAAACTTTCTGGTTTGTTGTAAATTATAAATTTATTTGATTATTCACTTGACGTATTCAAGAGATTACTTAGAGATTCTTTTTCTGTTTTTTTTTTTTGTAATTTTAAAAATGTAATTCAAATTAAATTCTATTCATCTAATAAAGCCATTTGGGAATTTCAAGAACTGCAAGTCAGATAAAAAGCCACATTTATTATCCCAAACAGGTCACTATAAAGCTCAGATGTAAAATCAACTTCTCACAACACACAAAGGGTAGAACTCCCTTTCGTTTGTGGCAGCCATCAGGAAACAGTGATATATTGTTCTTCGGCCCTAAGTTGCTTCACTCCCAGCAGGCTTTAGTTAACATTATTATGATAGTGAATGACCCTCAAGAGGGCTCCCTCCTTCGTTCCTGTAAGGCTCCTTCCTAATAACCTACAGCTGTCTGAACACCGTCAGCTGTGGGAGTTTCTGATGGGCATGTTGAAAGTGTTGGAATGTCACTCCATATGGTTCTTGTGGGCTTCCTTTGACGACTCATATTCCGTCAGGCCAGCTGTCAGTGGCCAATTTCTCATCTGGGCTGATGACTTGAAAAGATATTCTCTAGTCTTTGTTGCTATTAAAAAGCTCGGAGCTCTTTGTTTGCAGTGCGTAAAAGATGGAGAGACACTCCTGTTGAATTAAAGCAGCCAAGGTTCTGAATAGGACAGTCTCCTGAACGCTCTGTAAACTTTTTTTTTTTTTAAACGCACTAAAGTCCACTTGGTTGGGGAGAAACAGAGTAACTTGGAGAGAGATTATTGTTTCAATTGCGTGAAAATGTAACCACACATTTGCAAAAGAGGACCCAAATGCAGCCCTGGGCACAGATTTAAGAAGTGATCTTATTTTGTTGGCTTGTAATGGATGTATTAACTTTAAAACTTGTTTGCTGAAGAAAAACAAAGAACATAAAAAGGTAATGTCAGTTTTACTGTAAAACTTTAATTTAGAAAGAATTAATGGGATCATTATGTCTTTCATTTGGAAAAACAAAGAGAGGGACAGTATTGACAGAAAGCATAAAACCTGCAAACTATGTATAAAAATAAATAGAATTTAAGGGGGACAAGAGGTAAATATACAAAGCCTAAATCTGTAAAGAGGTGAAAGTTTTATTTTTTACTCTTTTATTTAGGATCAGTCTTGTAGAATGTCTGAAGAAAATAATGTGTTTATATGTTACCCTTTGTAGATTTTTAGACATTTGTTTTTTTTGGGGGGGGATTATTTTGTTTTAAAAAGATAGGTAAGAAGGAGACAGTTTCTAGGGAAAACAATTTCAAATGATTGCCTTCCTTTCTTTTGACTTGCCTTTAAACATTCATTTAATTTCTCTGTGTTTGTTTATCTGTTTTCATAGAAGGCAAGAAAACACCAAGTTAATTCTAGGATATGAGGAATGTCTTTATAAATACTCATACTTTCCCAATAGCCCTAAAGTCTATACAAATGATGTTGTAACAGAAAGGGATAATAATGATTATTCCTATTTCATTAGGTGTTAGAGTAGAAATGTTCCTGCATTGCCAGGATCAATTAAAGCATGTTTCAGTAGAAGCTCAAAGCTAAAGGCTCTAAAGAACTTCAGAGGATCTTCATTTACCCAAAATTAATGGGTCCCAGTGCAGTTGGAATTCCAAGAAAAGGGGTATGGTTGTATGATCCTCACCTCTCTAGTTACATAGCTACTTCAATTTTGATTTAACACTATCCTCACATTTTCTGAGTTTGTGTATATCATGACAGCCATTTATTACTGTCCACACACCCACTACTTCATCTTTCTTCATACATTTCATGTCTTCATCATGAAGATATGTTTTGTAGGAAACTTTTCTATTATATCTTGCAAACAAATCTCAATAGTTGGCCCCTTAAGTCTTTTCTTACATAGTGTAAGAAATGTAATAATTATTCCTTGATGCTTCCTTGGAAAGCAAGTGCAAGTGTGGAAATTAAGTGCTTTATTCATTTAAACTGTTTTCTACAATGTGTTAACTTACTTAAGATACATCTTAGAAAATAGGATGCTGAGAATTGCCGAAATTAGCAGAGTGAGCATTTGAAATGTGGAGGGTTATTAAATATTGGCAAACAAGTACTTAGGTGTAAAATATAGAGATCATATATATAACCCAGTAAGTAATCTTGTTTCTTAAATACTTCAACCAGGATTGTTATCAAGCCTATTTGTGGTTTTATTTCACAAAACATTAAGAAGAAAAAGAAAGATAAAGAAAAAGCACAAGATAAAAATTGCAAAGATGTCAAGCACAATCATTGATTACTTTTTATATGATAGTACTGGGTCTGTTTTATCTGCATTTGGAGTAAAATTATGGCAGAGTCAGTGAGCACCCCCCTCCCACCCAGAAATTCGCTTTCATGTTCTCACCAAGGACACGCAGGAAGGGAGCATCTCGCTTATTTAGATACACCTTAATCAGTGAGTTCAGCCCTGGGATTTCTTTGGAAGGAATGATGCTAAAGCTGAAACTCCAGTACTTTGGCCACCTCATGCGAAGAGTTGACTCATTGGAAGACTCTGATGCTGGGAGGAATTGGGGGCAGGAGGACAAGGGGACGACCGAGGATGAGATGGCTGGATGGCATCACCGACTCGATGGACGTGAGTCTGAGTGAACACCGGGAATTGGTGATGGACAGGGAGGCCTGGCGTGCTGCGATTCATGGGGTTGCAAAGTCGGACATGACTGAGCGATGGAACGGAAGTGAACTGAACTGAACTGAACTACTCAGTGAGTTAAGTTATAAAAATTAGGCCCTGTGTGGAAACTGAGATGAAGAATAGGAACATTATTTCCCAATAAAAAGTAAACTGGAATTTGAGGAGCTCTGGGACGTGTAAAGTTAATTATAGAAAAAATGAGAGGATGCTGGAACAATTAGACATCCACAGGCAAAAAAGTAAATTTAGACCCATGTTTTTCTTACACGCTCACCAAAACTGATTCAGAACAGATCCTTGACCTAAATATAAAAGGTAAAGCTAGAAAATAACACAGGAAAGAAGTCTAAATGACCTGGGGCATGACAGTGACGTTAGATATAACATCAAGGTACCATCCATGAAAAACATATTTGATAAACTGGCCTTCATTAAAACTAAAATCCTACTCTATGAAGGACAATGTCAAAAGAATGAAAAGATGTTACATATCATATGTCATTGGGAAATTGCAAATTAAAGAACAATAAGATGTTAGAATGGTCACAGTCGCAAGCATTGACAACATCAAAACCTGGGGAGGATAAAGAGCAACAGAAACTCTCATTCATTGCTAGTGGAATGGAAAATACCCGGTTGGTTAAAAGTTTGTTCGGGTTTTTCTGTTACGCCTTATGAAAAACCTGAATGAACATACTGACAACCCAATAGTACAGCCACTTTGAAAGATGGTTTGACAGTTTTTTACAAAGCTAAACACTCTTACCATCTGAGTTAGCAGTTGTGTTCCTTGGAATTTACTTAAAGAATGGAAAACTTATGTCTACAGAGAACCTGTTCAGGGATGTTTATAGCATCTTTATTCATAATGGCCCAAACCTGGAAGCAACCAAGGTGTCCTTCAGTAGGTGAATGAATAAATAAACTATGGTACCTCCAGAGAATGTTTTGTCACTCAGCAACTAAAAAAGTAATGAACTATTAAGTCATGAAAAGACATGGAAAGACCTTAAATTAGCATCACTGACTGAAAGAAACCAAACTGAAAAGGCTACATACTGTATGATTCCAACTATATGACATTCTGGAAAAGGCAAACCTATGGAGACCAAGATCAGTGTTGCTGGGGGTTAAGGGAAGGGAAGGAGAAACAGGCAGAGTACACAGGACTTTTAGTGCAGTGAAATTATTCTGTGTGATACTATAGTGGTGGATATGTGTCATTAAATATTTGTCAACAGTTATATAATATGCAACACCAAGAGTGAACACTAATGAATACTACAGATTTTGGGGTAGATACTGATATGTCGATTTAGGTTCATCAATTTTAACAAGTATCCTCTTGTGCCTGGATGTTGCTGGTGGGAGAGATTGTGCATGTGTTGGGGGCAGGGGGTATGTGGGAACTCTCTGTACTTTCTGCTTCATTTTGCTGTGAAATTATAACTGCGCCAAAAAATTAAGTGCATTTAAATGGCTGAGGACATTTAAAGACTAGGACTGATATTTTATCCCAAGATACCTCACGCAGCTGCAAGCTGCTGTGCATCTCCCTCTGTAGCCACAGACCTTCGATGGAGGCAAAATGCTGCATGTCCTTGAGCTTAGTCATCATCTGGGGGAGTGAAGAACTTGGGATGGTGGCAGCAGAGAAGCATGGCAAAAGCTCAGCAGAAAAATCAGGGCGTCGGGTGAATTCCTGTCAGAGAAGCAGCTGCCAGGTGGCTGGTTCTGGAGTGAGCCAACTCACCTTTTCCCTAGAGAGATACTAAGGAGGATAGATGTTGGGTGGGGTTGCACGTGGGGGCTGGATGCTATCCCACATCTGCTTTCCTCCCTGTGCAAAGGAACTTATTTTATTTTTCATTTTTGGTTCTTCTTTTGGGGTATGTAGGTGATAAAATAGTGAAGAAATGAGTGTTCAGCACAGAATAGATACTGTTTAAAGTTGTAAGTGAATGGAGAAAAAATGAAAGAGGCAAACTAAACACGAGATGGGTAAGAATAAAGGTGTTGAATATAAATATTACATGAAAGTAGTTCATTAATTTTCCATTTTTAAAAGCACCCTGGCAAGTTTATAAGGAAACATAAAAATGAGCATATTTTAAGCTAATGTTTATGGGTACATGAAGAAATAAAGAATATTGAGGGAAATGGAAAGTTTTTTTTTTAATTCTAAACTGTAACATAAGGAAATCTCATAGTTCAGTCAACTAGAAGGGAGATAAAATAGTGTCCAGGCATTTCTTAATTGGAAATTTCTTTTTCTCAGCCCAAAAAGAAATTTTCCATCTGTTCGAGCATCTGCTTACTGTGGTTCAAGAATTTCTCCAATTTAGCAAGTAGGTGTGACAATTGTGACATCTGGGAATTTTTATGAGGGTGCACAAAAGTTGAGGTGGCTGGTAACTGGTTTCATGAGCTTTCCACAGATTTCTTACATATACACAGAATTAAAATAGTTGATCACATGGCATGTTTAAATAAAGTTTCTTAAAAAGAAGCGTTAAACCGATGCGATGCTGGAATTGCACATGTTTTTTAACCTGTTTCCATGAGAAGAGCAGAAAGTGGTTTGCCCAGTTGCAGACCATAGGAGGATTAGGAGATGGGACTTCTTGGTCTGTTGGCAAGGCCTACCCTCGCAAAGCTTTCAGAAAATTGCCTCCTTTCTAAAACCACCACAATATTGTAAAGTAACTATCCTTCAATTAAAATAAATTAATTTTTTTAATAAAGAAAGTTGCCTCATTTCTCTTTGTCTCAATTTGTCCACTGGTTAAAATGCAAGTTTAAATACAAATGTATTCTGAATATACTGGAATGTTGAGGAAGAAAATATGCTAGGGATACAGTTGCTATAGATGAATGTCTCGTATGTCTGTGCTGCAATCCTAATGCCCAGTGTGATGGTATTAACAGGTGGGGCCTTTGGGAAGTGCTTAAGCCATGAGGGCGGCGTCCTCATTAGTGGGCTCAGCGCCTTATGAAAGCGGCTCCAGAGAGATCCCTCGCTCTCCCGCTATGTGAGGACACAGGCTATGAACTAGGAGGCTGGCCTTCACCATAACACAACCGTGCTGACACCTTCTAGCCTCCAAAACTAGAAGAAGGAAATTTCTATGATTTTTAAGTTACCCAGTCCATCACATTTTGTTATAGCAGTCTGAAGGGATGAAGAGAACAGTCTATGAATGCACATGAAGATCATTATAGCTGAGTCTTCTCCTACCTCTATGTTTACCTAGAAACTTAGGATTCTGAAATTTTGTAGTTTCTCATTTTCATTTGAGGGGAAAAAAAAAAACTATGGCCTTTAAAAATTTAGAACTTCTGAATATGTCTTGAACATAGAAATTTTTCTTTCTACCTTTGAAAAGCTGAAAAAGTTATCTTGTTCCGTTATTTTCGGCTTGTCTTTATAGCTGTAATGTCACCAGGCTTTCATCGTGCTCTGCAGTGAGTGTCAAGCGCCTGGTAAAGCAAGTGATTTTGTGCAGTTATTCTCTCTATCTTTCCTGTTTGGGAAGACAAGATGTAAGAGTACTCCTTTAGTTGGTAATCTGGCGCGTGCTCAAAGCAATTACCTCTTTCCCTTCTGAATTTAATGTATATTCCAGTTCAACTTTTGTTTGAATGGATTTTCTGTGGTCTCACAGTACAGGACGTCTGGCTGTGGTCATCAGGGGTGGCTCCAGGTGACCTGAGGGTGCTGTGTTCCTGGCCAGTCAGCTGGTCTTCAGACCATGACTAGAACTCATGAGATATCCAGTTTGAAAAGGTCTTGGTCTCAGCTCACTCAGAATTATTCTGTGTAAAAGGGACCTTTCCTGTCCGCGTTCTTTTCTTTTGATTTGATTGGAATTCTGTGGGAGTGAGATGATGGGTGAGAAAGGCTAGAAACAGGAATTTTGATGCAAAACCTGCCTGATGTTATGTAAGGTAAATAGTAGTCGGGAGTTAATATTCCCGTTAATTACTATGTCAAAGTACATCTTTTCTTTCACATGAAGCGCATATTTTCTCTCAACATCCCCCAAGAATCAAATAGTATGAGAGATTTGACTCTTAAGTGATCCTTTGTATTTTGTTGAATTGCTAGAATCTTGTATTTGTTATTCTATTATCTATGTCTATATCTGTACCTATAATGTTAAGAAAATTAAGAGAGTCAAAAATAGAGAAAGAATGAGTATATTACTGAGGAATATATGAAAAGGTGCTCAGCCTAAAATGAATTAGGGAAACAAGAGCACAATGAAATACCATTTTTACATACAACAGGCTGGAAAAAATTAAACAGTCTAGCAATATACCAAGTATTGGTGTGGATGTAGATAACTGAATTTCTTATTCATTGCTCATAGGAATATAAACAGGTTCAACTGCTTTAGACTATAATTTGGCATTATCTTGGGAACTAGAGCTTTTGTAAACCACTTGACTCAGCATTTCTACCCCCTCATGTATGTAGGTGAACAGGTGTCTATAACAGCCGTCTCCACACCTGGAGACAGCCCACCTGTGGTCTGTGAATGGAGCAGTGATAGTGTCATGAACCTAGGATAATGATTCTGCCCAGCTGTGTGCATCCAAAGCAAGACTAAAGTAAGGAGGACCAAGAGGAGCACCTGATACCGCATCTAATGCCTAGAATGTATAGAATTGTTTCTTGAATAGATGAATGATAAAAGTCATCCCTTTGGGGGACTGTGTGAGCCTTCAGGTATTGACCGGTGAATGTTTAAAGAGCCCCTCCCTTTTATCCTGTTTCTCTCTGATGAGGCCACAGATATTTACTAACAGCCCTTTTACCAACTATTTTCACATCACTTAATGATGCTGTGTTTTTGTATTTTAATGAGTAAAGTTTTCTCTCTGTCCTTTTTGTTACTAAAACCAGCTTATGACCTTCTGGAGGGCAAAGGCCACATTCTGAATTGCATTTTTCTTTTCTTACAGAACTACACGGAATAGGTAATCAGTAACTGCTTAGTGGTGAAACAAAATTCTACTCCAATTTTCCTCTTTAAAAAAAAAAAAAATATTTTGAAAAGAACAAATCATGGTCAAAAGTAAAGTCTTTCAACCGGGGTAGGTGCTCCATGACTTCAAGTGGATGCTCTCATTAAAGAAAAATTTAATATATAGATAGTGAAGTTGTAGCTACTAACTTTATGTGTAGGAATATGTTTGTGACAAATACAAGGAAATTTTTATGTGGTAATTCTAGCATGCAATGAAAGGCATCAGTGATAGAAAAACATTGTCTGTCTGATAGTCACCCAATTAAAAACATCTAAACAATGTGCTATGCTCATTATCTTGCTAAGAAGAATGAAATCCAGAAAGCTGTTATTTCTAAGAGGTTATTTTTGTTGTTGTTTAATCAAGTACTAATCAGGAGAGAGGTACTACATATAGCAGGAGAGCCAATTTATCTGACATCAAGACTGTCCAGGCAGTTAGCCTTAGATGATTATTCTTAGAACTATGTTAGACATAGTTTTATTTCCAATTAAACTGTACTTCCTGTTGTTACAGTGGTTGTAAGAGGCAAAAATTTAAAGAAAAGAGAAAAAAAATGTATTTCCCTACTCTTCCCCTTCTACCATCTCCTGTTGTAACCTTCTAATGTTAATTAATTCATGTGTATCAGATAAGGTTCTTTTGATAGGAATAGAAATCCCAAACTGAAATAACTGAAAAGGAAGCTCATTGTTTCATTAATTGAGCATTCTGGATCTGTTATGACTAGGATTTATTACTAGTTCTACTTACTCTGGGTTGGCTCCATTTTAAGGCAGGGCTTTTAGTGGCATTTACTTACGTAACAGGAAAGAGAACTTCTGCCTTCGAGAGTAGGGCAAAGAGAACTTCTGCCTTCCTACACATAAGTTGATATTGAGCCATGGACCCATCCTTGAATCAATCAGTGTGACCAGGGAAATAGAATTAGTTTAGACCTACAGTACAAGTCTTCTTCTTTGGATGTGGGCCTGGAGAGCCAGTTGCTTCTGAACACATTCATATATGCCTGCTCAGTCCTTGCTGACCCTTTGTGACCGTATGGACTGTAGCTTGCCAGGCTTCTCTGTCCATGGGATTTTTCCGTCAAGAATGCTGCCATTTCCTCCTCGAGGGGATCTTCCTGACCTGGGATGAAACCCTCTTCTCTTGCGCCTACTGCAATGGCAGGCAGGTTCTTTACCACTGAGCCACTTGGAAAGTCCATGGGGTCGCAAAGATTTGGACACAACTAAGCAACTTTCATTTAATTTCATTTTCATTATTTTAACATTGGAGAGACTGAGATGATTTCGGACAAGTGCACCTGTGTCCTCAAAGGAACATTTGTCCCAAAGGAAGGCAGATATTTGACGAGTGAATTGTAGGAACTCATGAAGATTCATTCCGTGACATTCTGTGCTTAAAAGACAGCTCTGTCACAAGAGGACATTGTGAGAACAGTGACTTAGACAGAAGGGTCAAAGGAGATCTGTGACTTCAGTGAACCTCTGCATCTCGTGCTGGATCACTGGGGAGGGTAGTCATCATCACAGCATTCACAGATGAATGCGCTGGACCAGATCAGTCAAGTGCGGTGAATTTACATGGAACAGCAGAAATGACAATTGAATATTGTAGCTAGTCTGAAACTGGTCAGCCAGCTCAAATGCCTTCTCTTCCTCCTCCTCTAGTTTTTCTCTTTCCCTCCCTCCATCTCTCCTACTGCCTCCTCCTGTTCTTCTGCTAAAGATGGGGGACTGGGAAACAGAGATGATCCCTTTGGACTTGTGTAAGCGTCCCTGGTCCATGGTTCTTGACAACTTGGTTAAGGGAGAAGTTTCAAGATGTAGTCCCTGAACTTCCTTTGAAATTGGTCCTGTGGGGGATTGACTGATTAATTTGAATATGCAAAAAATATACTATCTTGATTATACCTCAAGCTGGTGATGCAAGTCACATTGATTTTACTGGGTCAACCTAAAAAAAGAATCATTCTTAAGGATTTTGCATCTCCTCCTCCTGCTTTCTGTCTTCCAAACCTGATCAGGCAAATCTGACTTTTAAAACAAACTGTTCCATGCCATCACATGGGGGCTTGAGTGGTAATAGCATATCTAAAGTAAAGTCCTACCATATTAATCAGATTTAAAAAGTCTTTAATTTTCTCCCCATATCACTTAATGAACATTTGCATGGCTTTCTTTTATGGCAGCCACTGTTCTAAATACTTTCAGTTCAGTTCAGTTCAGTCGCTCAGTCGTGTCCGACTCTTTGTGACCCCATGGACTGTAGCCTACCAGGCTTCTCCCTCCATGGGATTCTCCAGGCAAGAGTACTGGAGTGGGTTGCCATTTCCTTAACTCACCTAATCCTCCTAGCAATCCTATGAGGTAGGCACTCTTAGTTTCTCTTTTGGACTGAATTTTATTCCTCCAAAATTGGTATGTCAAAGCCCCAACCCCCAGTGTGACTAAATTTGGAAATGAGGCCATTAAAGAGGTTCATTAAGGTTAAATGAAGTTAAGTGAAGTGTGGGGACCCTGATCCAGTATGATTGATGTCAGAGAAGAAGGCAAGGTGCCAGACATGTGCATGCACACAGAGAAAGTATCTGCCAGTAAAGGAGAGAGGCCTCAGGAGAAGCCATACCTATCAAAACTCTTGACTGTAGACTTCCAAGCTGTGGAATGTAGGAAGATAGCTTTCTGTTGTGTAGGCCACCCAGGCTGTGGTGGTTTGTTGTGGAAGTCCTAATAGAGTCAGCACCATAGGTCTGGGTGAGTCAGCCTATTCTGACTTTCCTGTCCATTGTGGTAATCACTCCCATCTTGCCGTTGGTGATTAAGGCTAGAGATAAAGAAACTGAGCTGAGAATTTAAGCACCTTGTTCACGGTCACACACCTGGTAAGTGGTAAGTCAGGATTTGAACTCTCAAAATGAATCTGTGGATGTAGTCACATCCACAGATGTGGTGGTAGAAGCAAGGTCTGATGCTATAAAGAGCAATATTGCATAGGAACCTGGAATGTCAGGTCCATGAATCAAGGCAAATTGGAAGCGGTCAAACAAGAGATGGCAAGAGTGAACATCGACATTCTAGGAATCAGCGGACTAAAATGGACTGGAATGGTGAATTTAACTCAGATGACCATTATATCTACTACTGTGGACTCAACATTCAGAAAACGAAGATCATGGCATCTGGTCCCATCACTTCATGGGAAATAGATGGGGAAACAGTGGAAACAGTGCCAGACTTTATTTTTGGGGGGCTCCAAAATCACTGCAGATGGTGACTGCAGCCATGAAATTAGAAGACGCTTGCTCCTTGGAAGAAAAGTTATGTCCAACCTAGATAGCATTTTCAAAAGCAGAGACATTACTTTGCTGACTAAGGTCCATCTAGTCAAGGCTATGGTTTTTCCTGTGGTCATGTATGGATGTGAGAGTTGGACTGTGAAGAAGGCTGAGCGCCGAAGAATTGACGCTTTTGAACTGTGGTGTTGGAGAAGACTCTTGAGAGTCCCTTGGACTGCAAGGAGATCCAACCAGTCCATTCTGAAGATCAGCCCTGGGTGTTCTTTGGAAGGAATGATGCTAAAGCTGAAACTCCAGTACTTTGGCCACCTCATGTGAAGAGTTGACTCATTGGAAAAGACTGATGCTGGGAAGGCTTGGGGGCAGGAGTAGAAGGGGACGACCAAGGATGAGATTGCAGGATGGCATCACTGACTCGATGGACGTGAGTCTGAGTGAACTCCGGTAGTAGGTGATGGACAGGGAGGCCTGGCGTGCTGCGATTCATGGGGTCGCAAAGAGTCAGACACGACTGAGCAACTGAACTGAACTGATGCTTCATCTTAATAAATACAGCTATACTTCCTCAAGGACTTTATATTCTGTATGTGTTTTAAAACTGAGATTGTTGACATAGGTTCTAAATGGATTTAATGGGAAGTTTTAAAAATGATTTTGGACTCCGGTAGAACAGAGTAATTGAAAGATCCCTTATGAAAATCTTCAACTATTTGAGTTATTTCACTTTAGACTAAATGTGTGCTGGGGTGCAGTGGACTGTAAATAATCTCTGTCACTGTGTCTGTCCTTTCACTCAAGTTTCCAAATGCAGGCAGAAGCATCTGATTACAGAGCTCAACTCCTACCTGCCAGCTAGATGCAGTCCTTAGCCGTATAACAGGAAACTCTCACATGGTAATCGGATACAGAGAGAAGCCGCAGTTCCAGGATTTACCCTTCTGTGTTAACAGCACACATGTGGTCCAGATATTTTCAGCCCTTGCCTTGCACCGAGACACTTAGCACTTGATTGGTTCCTCAGAATACATCCAATTTTATAACACTTTCCTGAGAAATTCCTATTTCACTGAAACTCTTCTATTCAGAGGATAGGATTTCCATTACACACAGCCCAGCAGACTTTTGAAATGATTCTTTAGCAGATCATTTGGTTTTCATTCTCAAAATTTCTCTTCTTGTTGATAGCCTCACCTGTCATCTTTCTCCTTCCCTTACACAGTCCCTAAAACCCCCCTTGCCTGTGTTGATTATTTTAGTTCTGTGCAAACTCCACATGGAGAACCAAATACCCTCCCTTCAGTGGCTTGGCAACTATGACAAATTCTATTCCCAGTAAGTACCACTGAGGTGTGCTGAGGCTTTGTGCAAGGACCGGGGTAGTAGAAGAAACTGTTGATGAACTCAAGCTGTGTGTCTTGCTGTAAAGATGCTCACATTCAATGAAACACAAGCATCCAAGCAAACAAAACCCAAAGAACACCTGTGCTAGCTAGACGAAAGATTTCTGTGGCTGGGTTTGGTTGATTTGCTATTCTTTCTTCAGCGTTCCTTACTCTACTGTAAATGCCTTTTCACAGTATACAAGTAATGCAAAGCTGTCTCACAGCAGGAATTCTAGGCTAAGAAAATAGCAGTATATAGTGGCTTGGTGTGGTGAGAAAGAGCTCTGGACAAATACTCCCCCAGTGGACTCAGGGCTTGTAGGTAGGATGATGGGTTAATCCATACTAAAATCAAACCAGACAAATCTCAGTCCAAATCTTTAAAACAACTGTCTATTTTATAATTATGATAACAGGCTACGTCCTTATTCTGCACTTATTTTGCCACGTGATATTGAGGAGGTAGTTTGGTTTTCTACTCTAGACAAAGCACGTCTTGCACTCTGGATTCTGGCCGAGTCCCAGCTGATGGAGAGGCTTAAATTATAAGCATAGATATTGATGCAGATTGGTAGACATCTGGAACTTTGGCAGTTTTCTTTCTTTTCTTTCTTTCTTTTTTTATGCTAATTGTAACATTGCCTTATTTGAATCACTTCAGGGCTGAGATATATCTGTTTCACATATATGTTAAACAAAGCAATCACGTCTTGGTAGGAAACGGTACAAATTAACTTGTTCTAATTTTTCTCAAGTATTAGATTTTCAGTCAGGGATTTTTGTAGCATCTCAGAGAATGCTGTAACTGAGTAGAGTAGTAATGCTCTAAAAGTTAAGCACTGATAATGTCTAATGAACAGTCTGCTAAATGTTAATACAATTTATCCTTTCTAAAATTTATAAATATGACATATTGCATGCACTTAGTGCTAATCTGCTTTAGACATTCATTTGGTTTGACCTATGACCATAATATATTATGTTCCTTGAGATATTTATCTTGTCCTTTGGAAACAAGATTACAATTAATGTGACACATATGACTTTAAATTACTACCTCAACTAGAGATGTGTCAGTAATGAATTAGCCATGGCTTTGAACCCTCTACTTATAATTTAAATTACCACCCTTTTGCTGATGCATCATTGTAATCCATTAAATAAATTGCAGAATCAAAGAACCACATATTGTTTTTAGAGCTACTGATGACATTTTCCCCTTTAATTTACCTCACTCTAGGCTAATGTATCCAAATTTATGTAATAAAAACAATCATGAGAGAGAGCAATTGTATGCTTATGTTAGTATTAGAATAAAATCCTAGCCAGATTTCATGTAAACTAGATGTACAGAAACATTATCCTTTTTTGCTACATTCACTTTTAAGGGAAAAAAAATTACGATACTGGAAAAACTGAGCTCACACTAATGACCTGGTAAAGCATTTTCCAGGAGAGAGCCCTGTAAGGTAAAGTTCCATTTGCTGTGTTCTTCACAGTTTCTCTGCATTGGCTTTGCCACGCTGTATGTTCTGGAAAGGCACAGAATAGAAACACATTAAATATTTGTTGAATGATGTCTCTGGTAATAAATGATAACCATTTATGATGAATAGCAACAGATTAAATTTTACTCACTATTTTCCATTTGCTCTGACTGGATAGATACATTTTTTAAGCTCTTACTGTATACTAGGCACTGTTGTTGTTTGGTTGCCCAGTCACGTTTGACTCTTTGTGACCCCATGGACTGCAGCATGCCAGTCCTCTCTGTCCATCACTATCTCCCGAGGTTTGCCCAAGTTCATGTCCATTGTATCAGTGATGCCGTCCAGCCATCTCATCCTCTGATACCCTCTTCTCCTTCTGCTCTCAATCTTTCCCAGCATCAGGGACTTTTCCAATGAGTTAGCTGTTTGCATCAGATGACCAAAATATGGGAGTTTCAGCTTCAGCATCAGTCCTTCCAATGAATATTCAAGGCTAACTTCCCTTAAGACTGGCTTGATCTCCTTGCTGTCCAAGGGACTCTCAGGAGTCTTCTCCAGCACCACAGTTGGAAGGTGTCAGTTCTTCAGCATTCTGCCTTCTTTACAGTCCAGTTTTCGCAACCATATGTGACCACTGGGGGAGACCAGAACCTTGACTATATAGACCTTTTTCAGCAGAGTAATGTCTCTGCTTTTCAACACACTGTCTAGGTTTGTCACGACTTTCCTGCCAAGAAGCCAACATCTTCTGACTTCATGACCTCAGTCACCATCCACAGTGATCTTAGAGCCCAAGAAGAGGAAATCTGTTACTACTTCCACCTTTCCCCGCTCTGTTTGCCATGAAGTAATGGGGCTGGATGCCATGATCTTAACATTTTTTTTAACATTTCCTTTTAAGTTGACTCTCTCATTCTCCTCCTTCACCCTTATCATGAGGCTCTTTAGTTCCTCTTCACTTTCTGCCATTAGAGTGGTATCATTCACATATCTGAGGTTGTTGATGTCTCTCCCGCCTGTCTTGATTCCCGCTTTTAACTCATCCAGCCTGGCATTTCTCATAATGTGCTCGGTGTATAAATTAAACAAACAGGGTGACAGCAGACAGCCCTGTCATACTTCTTGTTCAATCTTGAACTGGTAAGTTGTTCCATACAGGGTCTGACTGTTGCTTCTTGACCTGCGTACAGATTTCTCAGGAGGCAGGAAAGATAGTCTGGTGTTTCCTTCTCTTTAAGAGCTTTCCACAGTTTTTTATGATCCACATAGTCAAAGGCTTTGGCGTAGTTGATGAAACAGAGGTAGATGTTTTGTTAGAATTCCCTAGCTTTCTCTGTGATCCAGTGAATGTTGGCAATTTGATCTCTGGTTCCTCTTCCTTTTCTAAACCCAGCTTGGACATCTGGAAGTTCTTGGTTTGCATAATGCTGAAGCCTAGCATTCAAGATTTTAAGCATGACCTTACTTGCATGGGAGAGGAGTGCAATTGTCCGATGGTTATCCAGTGAATGTTGGCAATTTGATCTCTGGTTCCTCTTCCTTTTCTAAACCCAGCTTGGACATCTGGAAGTTCTTGGTTTGCATAATGCTGAAGCCTAGCATTCAAGATTTTAAGCATGACCTTACTTGCATGGGAGAGGAGTGCAATTGTCCGATGGTTAGCACATTCTGTAGTACTACCCTTCTTGGGAACTGGGATGAAGATTGACCTTTTCCAGTCCTGTGGCCACTGCTGAATCTTCCAGATTAGATGACATACTGAATGCAACACCTTGATGGCATCATCCTTTAGGGTTTTTAATAGTTCTACTGGAATTCTGTCATATCCACTAGCTTTATTAACAACAGTGCTTTCTAAGCCCCACTTGAGTCTGCTCTCCAGAATGTTTGGCTCTGGGTGGTTGACCACACCATAGTAGCTATCCGGTTCATTTGGATCTTTTTTGTATAGTTCTTCTGTGTGTTCTTTCCACTAGGCACTGTACTAAAGCATATTCCATGTGTAAACTCATGTGATGTATACTAACACACATATATATTATGTATCATATACTTGTTCAGTCACTAAGTCATGTCCTACTCTTTGCAACCCCGTGGACTGCAGCCCACCAGGCTTCCTTATCCTTCACTATCCTATACTTAATGTAACATATTTAATATATACTATGCATATAAAAGGGCTTCCCTGGTGGCTCAGAGGTTAAAGCATCTGCCTCCAATGTGGGAGACCTGGGTTCGATCCCTGGGTTGGGAAGATCCCCTGGAGAAGGAAATGGCAACCCACTCCAGTACTCTTGCCTGGAGAATCCCATGGACGGAGGAGCCTGGTAGGCTACAGTCCATGGGGTCGCAAAGAGTTGGACACAACTGAGCGACTTCTTCACCTTCACCTTCACCTATGCATATAAAATGTATATAGGTAAAATCTGTCTTTATAAAAATAAGGTTCTAAAGAGCAGAGATAGTCTTAAGTCTCTTTAGTGTTTCCCCCCATATGCCTGGCAAAATCCTATCATGTAATTGTCACTCAGCAAAAACTTGCTGAGTAAAAATCAACATGTTCTTTGGTGACTTGACATTTCATAGTGCCCTAGAAAACAAATGGTAGCTCAGTTTTAAAGATCTGCTTGCCAATGCAGGAAGCATGGGTTTGAGCCCTGGGTTGGGAAAATCCCCTGGAGGAGGGCATGACAACCCACTCCAGTATTCTTGCCTGGAGAATCCCCATGGACAGAGGAGCCTGGCAGGCCACAGTCCATGGGGTTGCAAGAGAGTTGGACATGACTGAAGGACTGAATACCACCAAAAACAAGACAAATAGTTCCCCAGGGCAATATAGAGCTAAACTGAGTAACCTAAACCAGCGATAAAATAGCAAAAGCCAGCAAAGCCTAGCTCTCTCTCTTATGTATTAAAATGCCATTGATTTACGAGATTCAGTCCTTCAGCAAGTTAAATGCCTGGTATTAGGCTGGAGGGGGACGATAAACTTCTACTCACTTACAGTCTAAATGTAGAGCCCAGAGTAGTATATATGAATATGAGAACCATTAGATGGTGGATCGAGTGGTACTGTTTAGAACATGAGCTCAGAAGAGGAAGGATTAGGGGTCAAAAATAATAGAGTAGTTCTCTAACTATACAGGCCTTTGAGTCAGACAGGTAGGGCATAACTCTGCTATTTTGGTGTGTCTTGAGGCAAATTGGTTAACTGCTCTGAGCGTTTTGCATCTCTAAAATGGAGTTCTACCTCCTTGTGGAGTTGTGACAGTTAAAGATCATATATATTAAACTCTTAGATATTGCTTTACAAAAGTAATCTAACTATACAGGCCTTTGAGTCAGACAGGTAGGGCATAACTCTGCTATTTTGGTGTGTCTTGAGGCAAATTGGTTAACTGCTCTGAGCGTTTTGCATCTCTAAAATGGAGTTCTACCTCCTTGTGGAGTTGTGACAGTTAAAGATCATATATATTAAACTCTTAGATATTGCTTTACAAAAGTAAACAGTCATTTGGATTAGTCAAAAAAAGTTTTGAGATGAAGTGGTAATTTAGCTAAGACCTTAAAGAATTAGGCTTTGGTTGAGTGAGGGAGGGATCAAGGGCAAGCGAAGGCAGGACAGGAACAGCACATATGAGCAAGAGTGAGAAAGGAGCTCTTTAAGCAGAATGGGAGAAGTGGGCAGCAGGGGAAAACTAGATTTGTTCAGTGAAATGAATTCATATGGTTGGGAGCCTGATTAGCATGGCAGAGGTGTCTCAATTGTAAATGACATGGGGGCTGGAAGATCCTCAGTTGTTCCATTCTCTGTCTGGAGCAACTCTGAACCTAACTTCTAGATGGCATATTAATGTGACTAAAGAGGTGGCAAGAATACATAGAAGAACTGTACAAAAAAGATCTTCATGACCCAGATAATCACAGTGGTGTGATCACTCACCTAGAGGCAGACATCCTGGAATGTGAACTCAAGGGGGCTTTAGAAAGCATCAGCACAAAGAAAGTTAGTGGAGATGATATAATTCAAATTGAGATATTTCAAACCCTAAAAGATGATGCTGTGAAAGTGCTACACTCAATATGCCAGCAAACTTGGAAAACTCATCAGGGGCCATAGGACTGGAAAGGTAAGTTTTCATTCCAATCCCAAACAAAGGCAATGCTAAAGAATGCTCAAACTACCACACAGTTGTACTCATCTCAGTTCAGTTCAGTTCAGTTGCTCAGTCGTGTCCGACTCTTTGAGACCCCATGAATCGCAGCACGCCAGGCCTCCCTGTCCATCACCAACTCCCGAAGTTCACTCAGACTCACGTCCATTGAGTCAGTGATGCCATCCAGCCATCTCATCCTCTGTCGTCCCCTTCTCCTCCTGCCCCCAATCCCTCCCAGCA